>VDFB02281492.1:147989398-148244599 GCA_007258455.2 Sequoia sempervirens | reverse complement strand
TGCTATATCAAGATGAATGACCTGTCCCCATTCTTCCCATGGAAGATTGCAACAAAGGCTTACAACTAATGAATGGAATGGGGTATACCAATAATGAGAAACTTGGAAAAAATAACAATGGTTTGCTAGAACATATCATTCCTAAGAAACATCCAAAAAATCTTGGCCTAGGTTGTACTACTAGTAAGGTTACCCTTATTGGAAAAGGTACTTTTGCTAAATGGGTTGAGGCTTCCTCTTGGTTACCAATATCACATGATACGATCCTAGAAAACTTCCCCCTTGATGTTGCTGACTTATTTGAGAATAACTACCTCTTCATGATATCTACATCATCCTTCACCCCAAGCAACCAACCAAATGAAATACACCTAGTATACCCACAACTCATTGAATTGGACCAACGAGGACCACCGATTCTAGATTTATTCATAGAGCTCAACACAAGAGTGTACTATGGGGAGACGATTGAATCCTTCAGTCGCAAAATTGATGGCATGCAAATAACTTGTAGAGCTTTGAGTGAAAACCACATAGTGGCACTCTCTGATCCTAAAATAGTAAAAAGAAAGGATGTATCCAAGGTTGAAAACCTCTTTGAGGCACCAAGGATGAAGGATTCAATCTCCCCCTTAGTGTGATGAATCTAGAGAAGTCAACAGTTTTAGTAGAAAAGGCCACTCCAATCAATGCATGAATAGAAGAAGCACCAAAGTTCACTTTCTACATCGAATCTTTATTGGATGAAGAACAAAAGAACCTAGCAGCATTCTTGAAAGAGTGAATAGCTAAATTTGCATGGTCATACATGGATATACCAGGGCTTGATCTAGAAGTAGTTGTGCATCATCTAGCAGTCTATCCTGAAGCCAAACGAGTAAAGCAGAAGTTAAGGAAAATGCACCCTCAGATAGCACTCTTGGTGAAACTTGAGTTACAAAAGCTTCTTGATGTTGGATTCATCCGATTGATAGATTATCCTGAGTGGGTTTCAAACATGGTACCAGTCTCCAAACCCATTGGGGACATCAAAAGCTACATTGATTTTAGATACTTGAACAAAGCATGCCCAAAGGATGATTTCCCTCTTCCAAACATCAACATCATAGTGGATTTAACAGCTGGGTATGAAATGCTATCACTCATGGATGGTTTTTTAGGCTATAATCAAATCATGATCGCCAAGGAGGATCAACAAAAACTTGCATTCACTTGTCCATGGGAGACATATTGTTGGAACATGATGCCATTTGGGCTAAAGAATGCAAGAGCAACCTATTAGAGAGTAATGACCCTTATCTTTCATGACATGATCCACAAAATAGTTGAAGAATATGTGGACAATATTTTGGTGAAGTCAAAGAAAATGAGAGAGCACATACAAGTCTTGGGACCCATCTTCAACAAGCTAAAAGAGTATAAGGTACGGCTAAATCCAAAAAAATGTGTCTTTGGGGTGACATTAGGAAAGCTTCTTGGCTATGTCGTATCACAAAGAGGGATAGAAATTGATCTAGCAAAGGTAAAAGCCATCCTAGACATGGAACCTCCACAAACATTAAAATAGATGAGAGGGTTACAAGGAAGATTGCAGTCCATTCAAAGATTCATAGCACAACTATCAGAAAAAATCCACCCTTTCTCGCATCTTCTCAGTAACATCAGTAGCACTAGGTGCTTTTTTAGCACAACATGATGAAAACGGAAAAGAAAGGGATATATACTACATCAACAAGACCTTAGTGGGATATGAAATGAACTATCATCCATTGAGAAAGCATGTTTAGCAGTGATTTTTGCTTCACAAAAATTCAGACACTACATGCTATCACATCAAATAAAACTCATTGCGAAGATCAACCCATTGAAATACCTGTTATCCAAAGCAACTCTCACTGGATGAATGACCAAATGGGTAATGATCTTGACTAAATTTGACATAGATTATGTGGAGCACAAGGCAATCAAAGGACAAGTAATCATATACCAATTGGAAGAGGAACCTATCTACGTAGAGAATCTATTGATATTTGAATTCTCAGATGAACCAGTATTCTTTGCCAATGTAGCAAATCAGTGGAAGATGTACTTTGATGGATCATTCACCCAACATGGATCAGGGGCGGGTATTATTTTCATCACCCCTCAAGGTGATTGCATATCAAAAGTCATATAGGCTATCATTTCTATGTACTAACAATATTGTAGAGTATGAAGCCCTAATCACAGGTCTAAGGATAGCAGTTCAATGGCAGATACAAGAGCTAAAATTCTATGGAGATTCATAGTTAGTTATCAATCAAGTTAATGATGAAACCAAAATAAGGATGAAAAGCTTACTCCTTACAAGAAGATGGTAGAGTCTCAAGGACATTTTCATAGATATAACCTTTGAGAAAATTCCTCGCATGAACAATCGAGCAGTAGCTGCTATGGAAACAATGGGGTCATTGTTAGACATGCCGCACAACATCCTTCAGTGCAAATTCTTGGTAGAACAACTTCTTGTACCAACTTTTGAAATCCCAAAATCAAAATTTTCATGTGTTATTGTTGGTACTGGATCCCTGTGGTATCATGACATATTCACCTACCTAAGCAGAGGAACCCTCCCATCCAATATCACCTCCAACCTTAAAAAGACCTTTGTTAAAAATGCATCTTGATTCATGATCCTAGGTGATACCTTATATCGCTGAACCATTGAGGGGACATTACTATGATGTCTTAACCAAGAGGAAGCCTTGACCGCTTTAATAGAAGTTCATGATGGCATATGTGGTTCCCATTCTAGTGGTATGAATTTAGCTAAGAAACTGTTGAGGATAGGGTACTACTGGCCAACCATGGAAAGAGAAGCCCATCAGTATGTGCAGAAGTGTGTCCAGTGTCAACAACATGGAGATCTGATTCATGCTCCTACTCAGGAGTTGTAACCAATGGTCACACCTTGGCCTTTCTCACAATGGCAGCTTGACCTCATAGGAAAGACTACCCCAAATTCATCTAATGGGCACAAGTTTATCATAACGACCACTAAGTACTTCACCAAGTGGTTCGAAGCTATTCTTATGACCTACATAATGGGGAAGCAAATTAATAAGTTTATCCTAAATTACCTCATCTGCCATTATGGTGTTCCATAAACCCTTATCTCAGACAATGGAAAACCCTTCAAGAATCAGGATGTGAAAGTTTTATGTCAAAGATTCAACATCAAAAATTGATTCTCTACCTCATATTACCCCCAAGGAAATGATCAAGTTGAGGCTACAAACAAGACCATCCTAAAGATCCTAAAGAAAACGGTCGATGAAGCTAGCTGTGACTAGCATCTGCAGTTAAATACTACTCTTTGGGCCTGTCGAACCAATATCTGCACGCTTGTAAATGCAACCCCATTCTCCATGGTCTATGGATTAGAAGCCATTATACCTATTGAAGTTGAGTTTCCATCACTACAAGTATCACTATAGAAACTAATCACTGATGAAGAGTACAAAGTATCTCTTGGATGAGCATCATCTTTACGCTCTTAATCACTTGCAAGTATATCAAAACTGATTGAAATGGAGCTATTACAAGAAGATCAAGAATAGGTCTTTCCAAGTAGGGAATCTTGTCCTAAAGCAGAATCAAAAAAATCTCCCAGATCAGGACAGTAAAGGAAATTTTGAGCCTAATTGGTTAGGTCCCTTTGTCATCACAACAAGATATGGATCAGGAGCATATCAATTGTCAACACCTAAAGTTGAAACCTTGTAGGAACAAACCAATAGCTTGCATATTAAAAAAATTATGCCTGGGCTTGAAGGGTGTAAATCTAAAAATACAAAAAAATAAAAAAAAATGATCAAAATCCAAAAAACTAAGAAAAAGGATTGAAAAAGTAAAGAAAAGCAATCGTCCTCTAGTGAAAACTGCTTCGGTGGAACTTTGGGAAAGTACCTTGGTGAAAACCTAACAAATAGGTTCCTTGCATAAATAAAGCACCTTCATCTACCTAGGATCTTTATCCTATCATCCATCCATCGCATTCATCCATCACACCATTCATTCTATTTATTCCATCACTCATTCACATTTAAATCATAGCTTGATATTGTGAAGTATCGTATCCCCTTAATACTACTTGGCATATTCCAAAGGTCAGTTTGTCTTGCCTATATCGAGGTAGTCTATCATATCACATCGAGGGAAATTTGTTATGGATCGGATCAGGGTCTTGTATATCTTAAGGTTATTGGAAATTGAAATTCAAAAATCCCAAAACATTCGTAAAACATTCATCAAAAAATCCAAAAACATCAAAATCTAGTATAGCCGAAAATCCAAAAAAAAATTGCAAAATCCTATGCAGCTAAAATCCAAAAACATTCAAAAAATTATAAAGTCAAAATCCAAAACATCCAGAAAACATCAAAATCCATAAAAAGATCAAACATCAAAAATCCAAAATTAACACCATGTCAAACTACATGTTGTGTGGTCTCACAACACGCCCCAAGAGTGAAAAGACTTGGGGACCCAAGTGAAAAATATAACTCTTATGGCAAGAGCTAACAAATTGGAAGATCACCAAAAGTGAAGAAAGAAAGAAAAATCTTTGATAATAAAAAGTACTTCGTATTGTAAGTGTTTCGTGCACTGGATACTGGGTACCAGAAACACGAAAAAGGTGAAAGGTAATGAGAATTTCAAGTGAAAGACTCTGGTCTGATATGAAGTAGTCTGATAAGGAGTCCAGTATAGTGGAGTTCCAGTATAATCGAGGTTCGGGAAAGTAAGTGGGTAAAGCTGAATACCGGGTACTGGGTACCAGGTTGCAATGTGAAATGAAATGTTAAAATTTTAAATTTGTCTAATGATCCTAGTGATCCGGTATATGTACAAGGATTTATGATATGCTTTTTGAAAGACATGTTAATTATGAGATTTTTGTACTAACATTTCAATAATGGTTTTATTTACATGAGATGTAATAAATGTTGTTTTTTAAAAAAAAAAAGGGATTTAATGTATGTAATTTGTGATTGTAGGAGATATCCATTGTGATGCAAAGCTCGGGTATGGACAGTTAGGAAAATTATATTTGTGAACAAATCTAATGTTATTGCCAAGTTCAATGATGCACTTAAGAAGCTCATGCTGGAATAAAATTTGTTATAAAGATGTGCTAGATACCGAAATACCGAGATGCTAGAGTTCAAGCATGAAGTAATAAAGTGTATCTGTTCTGAGGGTTATTCATTCCTGGAATGTTCAAATCAAGGAACCTGAAATATAGGAGTTCAACTTCCACCTAATCACTTTGTTATCACAGGAAGCTCCTATATATTTTCATTTGAGTAGATTTGTTTGATTTCAGAAGGAATCCTGACAAAGATGAAAAAGTAAATCTCGAAGAGCTTCAACGAGTAATTGGAGTTGACTTCCATTGAATTCAATTGCAATTCTCCTATTGGTCACAATATTCCATGTGCCTTGATGAGATTGGTCCCCTATATTTCCTCTCATGTAATTGTCTTATCTTGTCTGAGCCTTTTGTTCTATAAAATGCTAGAGGATGCCTCATTTTTATTTTAAGTTCAAAATTTGTGGATGTCGGAGGAGCATAATTTTTTTAAAGTTTTGTTCTTTTTTCCTATTTTCTGAACCATTTCAGCATAAAACTTTGTATACACATAGACATTAATTGATATCAAAGATTATTAGATAGCTACCTATCTCAGTATCTTTGTAGTTGGTTTTGTAAGTTTGGCTGAACAAGATTGTATGTTGCGCCATTTAAGGGTGCATACAAAACCTACTCGATGTCCATAAATGAAAACCTCTCTTTAAAAGCTTGCACCATTTTATATGTAGCTATGAAGCAATCTAGTGAAGTATAAAGAGGTTTTCTCTATTTTAGTTAATTCTTTGGGGCATCCATGGAGAATAATCGGGATAAAAAAAAAAAAAATTAGTATTTTTATACTTTGTTTTAGAATAGATGTTTAAATATTTGAAAATGTTCCAAAATTTAAATGAATGGAAGAAACATTGTTGAAAATATTTTGTTTTCCATAAAGTTGTTGAATGCTTAATGCTAAATCTACTTAAGTGATAGCAAAGAATTTGTGATGTTTCATGAAATGTTATGGAAAAAATCTTTTGGTTTCATGAAGTTCAAGCTTATCATTTCAATTTGGAATGTTTATCTAAAATGTTCAAGGAACAACCATAGTCCCTTTGAGATTAACAACAATATCACATCATTACCCAAGAGTGACCCTAGTGCAACCATAACCTGGTTATCAGAGACTTGGGATTGAACAAAAGCCAATCTTTGTCCTGTAATGCAAAATTTCCCCTTAGGTTGTCTTTGTTCCATATCTTTCAAGAAGGATAGGCTCTTCGCGGTCTTGTCTATGGAGATTTTATTTGACCTATTTTCTACGAGTGAAATCATCGTCAACATGAACTGGTGCTAGAAGGAGGGCCTTTCTTTGATATTTTAGGTTTCATCCTTTGGAATTGGAGAATTATGCTTTGAGATGTTAATTCTAAGACTGGTAAGAAGCTTGTAAATGAGAGATTGAATCCAAGATGGTTTTCATAATGGAAATTGGAAAACTTTGTAAAATATTTAATCAAAAACTGCATCCTTTGAGTTTGTTTACTTTTGGGAGAGTCACCAAATGTAGAATTCATGATACAACTGATCACGGTGAACTTGAGTGTGAATTGTTTTTAACTAGGGTAAGTTTGGCCATATGTGGAGCAATTTCGTTAACAAAAGAAGTTTTAACCACTAAAAGAAAATGATTGTTAACGAGAAAAACATTTTTCCCTAGTGGAGTTGGAAATATTAAAAAATTAACCGATATACCAAAACAGTTAGAAAACTATGATTATTATAAAGAAAATTCTAACACTTTGCAGGGAAATAGGCGAGAATGTCGAGATTTAGAGATATTTAATCACAAGCAAGGAAATGACATTGATGAATCATCATTCCTTGTATATGTCGAAAATGCAGATAACAAGATGGAGCGAGAAAATCAAGCGGGAAACGCGTGTATTGTGCTTCAAGTTGGGAATTCACCAGCTATAAAAGACATTTTCTTGATTTTATACAAGATACAAAATATCAAGTTTTTACTTTTTCTCTTTCTAATAGAAATATAAATAGTGATATATCTTGGTATAACAAAATGCAAAGTGAAGACAAGGCCGAAGATATGAAGATTTTCAAAAGAGAAGGAAATAGAGAAGTAAACGTAGCCATTCATGGAAATGGACCGAGGCTGGGAGAAGGTACAATATTGCCGCATCAGACGAAATGTGTGCAATCAATCTCTAATGAGATCATTTTCATACATCTAAGCCAATTTTTGGGTAAGTACACTTTTGAATTTATGATGTTTAAATGCAAAAAATTTAAGATATTCCATTGCTACAGTAGAATATTGAAAATTTTGATAAGAGAATTTAAAGACAAATATGTTGTAATTCGTACTAAAACTGTAGAAGAAATAGTAGTAGAAATTGAAATAAATTGCTTTATTAGAGTTAATCTTTTGTGATGTTAGAATTAGGGTAGTTAGGGTTAGTTTTTTTTTAAAGAATTTTCTTTGTGCTTGTTTTGTTTTCTTTCTTTGTTTTGTTCTTTTCTTTTGTCTGGCCTCTACATTAGCAAATTCTACTTAAATTTATCTTACGCATGAGAGTGAAATTCAAACATTTTGCAAAACTAAACTAAAAAGGGGAAACAATAAAGCTATGCATCATAAAACATGCTTTTAAAAGATACCAAAAAGTATATATATATATGTGTGTGTGTGTATCACGCATATACATCAGATATCAAAATCCTTGTTCAAAAAAATAAAAAAAGACTCAAAAGGAGAGTGAGCCAAGTTGCGGATGATAGTAGACATTCAGTCGATTTGGGATGCCTCTTCTATCAGGGATAAATACCCTATGTAGGCGATTTCCTGGTGAGTTTCAAAGTATTGGATATCGAGATCAATAAGAAAGGGCCGAAGTGGAACCACTTCCCCATGTTCTAGGAACCGAGGAATATCATCCATGGAGGGAATCTGAATGGTTGGATGTGCAACAGCTAAAATGGTATCTAGATTCTCCAAGAATTTAGGTTTCACTATCAAGTTGGCAGCAACGCAAACGTCTTCAACAGGTAGCCCAATGTCTAGAAGTGACGCTACAAAATGAGAAGCTATGTCAGAGTAAAAATGAAAGTAGTGGCTGGACACAACATATCTTTCCCCAAGGACTAAGCATAAATTCGGCACAGTGAAACTGGAAGTCCTAATGATGAAGACCTTTTCAAGCTTTTATGGTGTGATACTTCCTAAGAAAACATTCTGTCTACGAGAACAACCTAAGCAAATTGGAGTATCCATGGCTGAGTAGCAAATGCAAAGACATAGAACAAAAATTACAAAAAATAAAACAAATGAAAAGAAAAGAGAAGTGTGGAGAATTAAAGAATAAATGCACGAATTTATAGAGAGCCGTAAGCAAAGTTGTACATAGTTGCCTTGAGAATTTTTTTTTTTTGGAAAATCATAAGTGAGGTGGCAGCTCAACAATAATATTCAAAATTAAAGGTTAAATCAAATTAATTCTTTACACATATCTGATGAAATTGCTTCAAATTTGAGTAGTATGGAGATTGCGAATCCAACAAGTTGAAGATTTCAAAATTAATAGTGGTCATTTCAAATGGTTTAAAAGAGCCGTATTAATTATGGAAGTGTTATGTGTGCAGAATATATAGGAAAATGAAGCTGACAAGGCAGTACACATCATCACCCGAGTAAGTTGAAGAGAATACGTGCTGAGAAAGGCGTGTGAATTTAATGCAAAATAATGTGATCGTGTTTCAAGGTAATCATGACATTTTGATCCATTAATGAAGTGCAGCGCCGTCAAGTGGAGATAGTTAGCAGAAATTTTAGTAGTTGCCATAAAATTTAATTAAAAGGGTGGTAACTAATGTTTCTAAATTTAGATTTAAATTTAGTGATTAAGTTGTTTGTTGCTAAATTTTAATTTATGCACATTTTTTAACATATAGCGAGCTATAGTTAGCTAGGAGTTGGCATAAATTAGTGAAATTTAGCTGGAAACACACACTTACAGGGAATCATTAAATGATTTTTTGGGAAGTAGTGAACTGATGAAGGGATTTACATTGAATGAAAAATAAAAAAGTAACCTTCGCTACCACTGTAATTCCCAACCTAATAGTAGTGCTTCAATGCTTGCAAGTTGATAAAAGAGCTATTATTGCAATATCAAAAGTGAAAAATGAGTTATCATTGCTATATGTAAAAAAAAAAGTGATATCAACTCTTTAGGCTATCCAAATAACTCTACCGGGGCTAAGGACGTCTGACCAGTAGTAGAGCTATGTTTGGGGGAATTATGAAAACGTTGTCGGGGCTATGGACTCTTGGTTGGCAGCAAGGCTCTATCCTTGGTTGGCTTTGGAGGATTACTATATTATGTAGTTCAATGTCAATGAACTAATTCTTTTTTACTAAATTCTAAAAACTGGAATTAATCAGAGCACACACAAATGTTTCCGGTGGATTTTTACTTTTTTATATTAGAATCTAGGTAAAGGTAGAAGTTATTGTTTTAAAATATGTATAAGTTTTAATTTACAACTAGTGATTTAATTTCAAGTTTGATTTAAATTTGGTTTTATTGGTTGCAATTTGTTGTGTGGTCTCACAACATGCCCCAATACTAAAAATACTTGGAGACCCAAGTGAAAAATATAACTCTTATGGCAGGAGCTAACAAATTGGAAGATCACCGGAAGTGAAGAAAGGAAGAGAAATCTTTGATAATAAAAAGTACTTCGTATTGTAAGTGTTTTGTGCACCAGATACTGGGTACTAGAAACATGGAAAAGGTGAAAGGTAATGAGAAGTTCAAGTGAAAGACTCTGGTCCGATATGAAGCGGTCTGATAAGGAGTCTGGTATAGTGGAGTTCTAGTATAACCGAGGTCCGGGAAAGTAAGTAGGTAAAGCTAAATACGGGGTACCAGGTTGCAATGTGAAATGAAATGTTAAATTTTAAATTTGTCTAATAATCCTGGTGATCCGGTATATGTACAAGGATTTATAATATGCCATGTTGATTATGAGATTTTTATACTAACATTTGAATAATGGTTTTATTTACATGAGATGTTATAAATGTTTTTTTTAAATAAAAGGGATTTAATGTATGGAATTTGTGATTGCAGGAGATATTGATTGTGATGCAAAGCTCGGGTATGGACGATCAAGAAAATTGTATTTGTGAACAAATCAGATGTTATTGCCAGGTTCAACAATGCACTTAAGAAGCTCATGCTAAAATAAAATTCATTATAAAGATGTGCCAGATACCGGGATGCTGAAGTTCAAGCATGAAGTAATAAAGTGTATCTAGTCTAGGGGTTATTCATTCCTAGAATGTTCAAATTGAGGAACCTGAAATATAGGAGTTCGACTTCCACCTAATCACTCTATTATTACAAGAAGTTCCTATATATTTTTGTTTGAGTAGATTTTTTTGATTTTAGAAGGAATCTTGAAAAAGATGAAAAAGTAGAACCCAAAGAACTTCAATGAGTAATTAGAGTTGACTTCCATTGACTTCAATTGCAATTCCCCTATTGGTCACAATATTCCACATGCCTTCATGAGATTGGTCCCTTAGATTTCCTCTCATGCAATTGTCTTATCCTGTTTGAGCCTTGTGTTCTATAAAAGGCCAGAGGATGCCTCATTTTTATTTTAAGTTCAAAATTTGTGGATGTCGAAGGAGCATAATTTTTTTAAAGTTTTGTTCTTTTTTCCTATTTTTTGAACCATTCCGGCATAAAACTTTGTATGGACGTAGACATTAATTGATATCAAAGCTTATTAGATAGCTACCTATCTCAGTATCTTTGTAGCTGGTTTTGTAAGTTCAACTGATCAAGACTGTATGTTGCGCTATTTAAGGGTGTATACAAAACCTACTCGGTGTCCATAAACGAAACCCTCTCTTTAAAAGCTTGCACTGTTTTATATGTAGTTGTGAAGCATTCTGGTGAAGTATAAAGCAGTTTGCTTTGTTTTAATTAATTCTTTGGGGCATCCATGGAGAATAACTAGGAGAAACTTTTTTTTTTGTTTATGTATTTTTATACTTTGTTTTAGAATAAATGTTTAAATATTTGAAAATGTTCCAAAATTTAAATGAATGGAAGAAACTTTGTTGAATTTTTTTTGTTTTCCATAAAGTTGTTGAATGCTTAATGCTAAATCTACTTAAGTGATATCAAAGAATTTGTGATGTTTCATGAAATGTTATGGCAAAAATATTTTGGTTTCATCAAGTTCAAGTTTATCGTTTCAATTTGGAATGTTTTTCTAATTTTTTTAAGGAACAACCATAGTCCCTTTGAGATTAACAACAATATCACATCATTACCTGAGAGTGATCCTAGTGCAACCATGACCTGGTTATCGGAGACTTGGGATTGAACAAAAGCCAATCTTTGTCCTATAATGCAAAATTTCCCCTTAGGTTGCCTTTGTTCCATATCTTTCAAGAAGGATAGGCTCTTCGCGGTCTTGTTTGTGGAGATTTTATTTGACCTATTTTCTGCGAGTGAAATTGTCATCAACACTACGAGTCTCTAAGCTTGAATGTAGGAAATCCCATCATTGATGTGCTCCCGAGACACCCTAGGTCAGTCTTTAGGAGTTCGTCATAACAAAATGTTAATCCATCAACTGTTCATTTCTCATTGTCAATAAGTCAAGTCAGTCAAACTACGTGGTCTTTGTGTGTATAATGTAGGCAAGGCTCATCTTTGATCAGCTCCCAAGGCCCCTAGGATAGGTCTTTTAGGTTAGGCTCTTGGTCGAAACTCAAAAAATCCCTAAACATTCAAATATCAAAAAAGCCTTAAACATTTGTAAAAACTCAAAAAATCCCAAAAACATCCAAATATCAGAAAATCCCAAAAATCATTCAGATAACAGAAAACACAAAAACATTTAAAAAACTCATAAAACACAAAAACATTAGAAAATATTAAAAAACCTAAACAACATCAAATATCTTAGAGAAAACCCTAAACAACTTCAAATAATCAAAAACCAAAACACTCACATAAACTTTCAAAAAAACCTAAAACAACCTCAAACCATTTTCAAAATACCAAAAACATTGAAATATTTTGGAAAATCCAAAACCACCCATCCCATTTTGCTTTCATCCACAATAAACCTCCATGCATAATAAATCAACCATCATCTTCAACCTTTGGCAAAACAAATAGAAAGCAACTATAGCAAGTCGTAAAGTGAGAACCTAAGTGTCAAAATCTAAAGTCTAGGTCATAGGAAAATGACTCAGTGAAGCTTGTATCAACGACTTATCATAAACCTCATCCTAATCACAACATCTAATCAACATGTCTTAGGATGCATCCTTCTTGTGATGGACATCAACATTATACATCAACCTTAGCTAAAATTAAACTAGAAAGAGATATAGATAACACTGACTGTTTGTCTTTGATCTTTTCTTATGATTTATTTTATTGACCCATTCTGAGGACCTCTTAATGATGTCTCAATGATTTAGAGAGAAAGGAATGGGGCATCAATCATTATCTTTTGTTTGTTGTTCTTGTGGGTATTCTTGTCAAATAATCTTGTCAGATACTTGCTTAGTTGTGTGTAGGGAGGCTATTCGGAGTAGATTGTTGACTATTGGATATGCTTTGGTCCAAGATATTCTGAACTACTAAAGTACATTCCGATGAGGTTTTCATATGTAAAGGTGTGAAAAAGAACTATCCTATCTATTTGTAGAGTGAAATTCCATTACACTAGATAAAATTCCATCTGGGTTATCAATACCTTGATGCATCATGTCTATGTGTTATATCAAACAATAAGGAATGACGAAAAATCCCAATACTAAGATATGAGAAAATCACCATGCATTTCTCATCACCATCTCTAATAAAGTCTCGATGGATCATAGACTTGTTGCACTTTTTGGATCAATCATCAAAATCAATGGTCATTCCTCTCATTCTTCTATCTTCTTTCCACGCTAACTTGTTATCATGACAGTCAACAAAAACAATATCATCAATGCATTCATCCTACATCCACAAATCATCAACATGCATACATATCACATATCATAAGCATACACTACACACATATAATGAACATCTGCATTATCCATACATGCATCCATATGCATATATCATTATCTCATAAATTTCATAGAAAAGTACACAAAAATAAGTGCATCCATCCATTACATTGCATATCACATATATCATCACATATCGCATAAACATGAATAAAAGGAAACACACCCATTCATTACATTGAATCCATACATGATCATAATATATAAACATGTCACATCACATCATATCAAAATGTATCCATACATTCATAAAGCATGAAATAAAAGAACACATCGTGAATCTGTATCATCTTGTATATATATATCAAAAAAGGGTTGTTAGGATACAATATCTGAATCGATGTGTGTATATCAAGATGTACAATGTACACGAGGCTATCAAAAATGAGCCTATGAGTGTATCTTTGTATCAATAATCAGGCTAGATACAAAAAATGTGTCTACAAAATCAAAAGAGATCTATCCCTCGCTGGCTTTGTCACCATCTCCTAGCTACCTAACTGAAGTGGAGGCACTAGGCCGAACCTGGCTGTGATGCTCAAAATTAGGTTGTTTGTGGAAGGGAGAGACATCTCTGTAATACAGTGTCCACAAATATGCTACCTCCTCCCTCACTATCTCATATAGCTATGCAGACACAGTCTGACCAACTAACCCCTGAGCCTGTTGGGATTGCTATTGAGATACTACCTCTAGCTGCTACTATCGGCCGACCTCCTAAGCCAACTAAACATTTGAGGTCTACCTCAGCTACCTCTCATGGTCTCTTTGTTGCTAGGCCTGGTCTCTCTAAGCTGTCACTGCTAGGACCTACTATTGAGCCTAGTCTCGCTCAATCATCACCACCTACAACTACTGCTGCAATTATTGTATCTAAACATCACATGGATCTGGCCCTGGCAGTGGTGGTTGTACGAGTTGTTGCTACATTGGTTGTTGTTGTATGGGTGGTTGTTGTGGTGGTTGTTGATGCATTGGTAGTGGGGGTGCACTTGGGACTTGTCCATCCTGCTATTGGCCATCCTGTCCTCTGCCTTGTCCTCTGCCCTACCCATCATGTGGTTGGCCTTGACCTCTACCTACTCCCCTCCCTCTTGGCCTCCCTTGTGGAGGTATACCTATTGGATCTATCATTCTGTGAGGGGGTACGAACCATGCATCATATGCAGGCGTCGTCTATGCATCTACCTATCCTTGATCATAGGCCCATGGTCTCACAACCAACTGTCTGAAGCCTTCAATAACCTCATTGGTTGGTATCGTGTGTCTCCATGTTGTCTCTCATGTTGATTTGGAAAAAAATGGATATATAGGCATCATTGGGCTTGTCCTGCCTCTTGCTAAACTATCTAGCAACTCTATCAGGTAGGTACCTCTCTATCATGGTATGCTCTTGACCTTGCATATACCCAGTCTATTGAGAAAAGAATAACTATTGTACATCATCATACCATGCTGGCATTTGGAGCTATGACTGCCATTTGAACACTGGCATATCATCAATCACTCTCCTCCAGTGTGGGATACCAAGCTACCCTGTGTGCTAAAGAGTGATGAAGCCTCTATACCTCTAGATAACCAGATCATCTGGCTCCAAATTTTCCATATGGACAATAGGTTAGAGCACAACAATGTGCTCCCATTCCCATGTGTAGAAGAGTGACCCATGTACCAATGGCTCTTCCATCACAGTACACAAAGTCATGCATATCATGGTAAAGGGAGGCCAACATCACTGGCCCCATGCATACTGAGTCCTTTGGAAGAGCATCCTATTCCATGTCAGCCCCCATCTTGGACTAAATCCCCTACTTCGGTGATCTGGGGAAACCAAACCTAAAATTACTACAACGATGATCAATATGAAGGTCAACAAGTGACCTCTGTACATCTCCAGGTCAATCTATGAGTTGACCAAGACAACAATGTCTTGGTCAAGGCACTCGTGATAAGCATCATAACCAACATCAGTGTCATAAATAACCATCTCTCCATGTATGGGTAATTGCAAGATCCACCATACATCCTCCAGCATCATTGTCGCCTTGTCGATGGGTAAGTGGAATGACGAGGTCTCACTATGCCATCACTTGCATAGCGTTGTCATCATCACCAAATGGGTCCGCATGACAAGCATATATGCAGCATACCACAACCTGATCTCCCCGAGGTGCTCCTGTCAAAGCTTAGATAAATCATCAAGTCTGAACAAAACTGAAGGACGGTACTCACGGGACATCAAAGGTTGGATAACCTCCTGCACCCACAAAGCATACGACATCAAATTTTGCTAAAATTGGCTAAAGTTTGTAGTTTTTATCCCCCAAATGACAAAAGCGTCACTATTTACAAAAGTGTTGCTATAGTCCAAATTCCAAATAGCGAAGCTATATACATTCAAATTGCAAATCGTGACTAGCGTCACTCATCATGCCCGTGTCACCATTTAAAATTTGGAAACCCTACATTCAAATTAGGAAGGTGCATTGCTAATTACACCCATGCCATGATTTGAAATCTAGAAACCCTAATTCCAAATCGTGAGGTGTGTCACTCATTACAGTAGCGTCACTAAAAATAAAAATAGCGTCATCGATTCTCAAAAAAGCATCGCAATATAGTGACATCACCCTAACTTAAATTTCAAACTACAATAAATGCAAGAAAATTTTCAAATTGCATATCAGTTGTCTTGCACCTAGAGGCCTCGGGTACTCTCAAACCCGATCAGAAATGTGTCATGGAAGCACTCATTGTGCCATTTCGTCAAGAGGTCAAAGCTCAAAGTGAAAGAATTCTATAAGGTCTGAATGCACAAATGAATTGAAAGTGACCCTTCATCACATATTTAAGCTTAAAAATTAGGGTTTTTTCCCTAATTTCAACCAAAAGCTAAGAGTTTTCACCATTTTCACCAATCTTTCCAAGTTGAAGCTTATTTTGCATCATTTTTTTTGCGTTTTTGGCATGTTTTTTGCATCCCAGAGCCTTTTTGGACCCTTGAGGCAACATTTTATCTTTGTCAAGAAATCAACCCAAAATTCAAAATTTTCACTCGATTTCTTGAGGGGGCAAGGAACTAGTTTATTCCTTCTGCTGGGGCAACAGTGGGGCATCCAATTTAAAAAAAAAAAAACATTTTTTTATTTAAGCAACAATTTTTAATCTGAAATGACGTCAATCTTTTGTTGGCGTTTAAATTTTCACCTCTGGAGCGAGTATTTGAAACAAATAGCTATGCACAGTAAAACTGCTCTTCAAATTAGGAGGGGAAGCTCCCTCTTGCTGATGGTGTTGAAAGAAATTAAACTAAAAAACTAAGTTGCTTATCTTTTTGATCAGCTAGAGCACAAGGTTTATTAAACACAAATGCCACAACTAATATTTTCTGATTTAAGAACTTCAACTACGACTAACTTAAGGTAAAGACGTTTCTAACTTCTCAAGTAATACACAGAGCAAGAGAAACTAGAAATGAACAAGGTTGAATCTCTGACAAAGTGCTTCAATAAAATATTTCTCAACATACATCTACACACTTCAATGTAAGTTGAAATTAAGATCATAAAATCATAACACAAATAATGGAAATTTGAGACGTTATACCAAGGAAAAGGAGGCTCATGATTTTATTTCTCAAACTTCTGGAACAAAAATAACTAAACACATGCCTGGAACAAGAGCTTGCAACTAAAGAGGCTTGCAAAACTTGTTCTTACACAATAGGAACAACAATTACAATAACTCCTTGTTGGCTAAAAGAGACTCAACAATTCGCTATCATAAAACAATTGAACAACATTGAATAACAAATAGAAGGGAATTAGGCTCAGCATTTTGTTATCACTAACATGGTTAAAGAAAGCTAATGAGAAAAGGATCTTATTTATAGGCAAGAAGAGGAGTAGGGAACCCTAAAATATCCTTGCTTTCACAATCTAGGGCTTGCTTAGCAAGCAAGCTTTATTTCTAAAACTAGAAAGAAGATAACATCTAACACCTAAGAAAGCAGAAAAAGCAAAAAATGCCAACTATTACATTTATCTTATCTATCTTCTTCAAAGAACGGATAAGAATCGCTCCAAGAATAGAAAGAGAGCGAAAAGAAAGCTCCTAGATGAAAGCCATTTAAAATCTCAATCACATCTGCTAAAAAGCAGGAAACTGTGTCCCGGTTCGGTGCATCTATCCCATCAATAACAAAGTTGTGTTTTTCTAAGATATTCTCTCCATTTGCAATTGATCTCAGGAAATGTTTGACCTCATTGGCCACTTTTTCAAATCTTGCTGACATCATGGAAAGGTGACTCATTCTGCCAACTATATTGTTGCTATCACAGCTATGAACAACACTCTGAAATTGAGCTTGCACTTCATCTAGCCCAACGTAAGAACCATCTTCAAGACTGTACTGAGAAGGAATCTTTGTGAAAAACTCATTAATGTAAAGAAGAGCTTCGTTCACCCTTTGTCTATAGGAAATAAACTCCTCAGATATACTCTTGTAAGTTTTAACCTTGAAGACATGACGCTCTCTCCAAGCAAGGATCTACCTCTTGTGTTCTTTTGAAGTCGTTGAACCATAGGCTGCATCTAAATCAGCAATGATGATTTCATAACTTGGTTTTACTTCAGCCACTGATTGTTCAAACCCTTGGATACCTTGGCGTAGCTCATGAGTGTTTTCTCTCAACTGAAACATTTTTGCCAAGATCTCCTTTCCTCTGAAAATGAAACTCTCAATCCACTCTTGAGTCTCCTTCCCACAAATGACTAGCTGCCTCAACTGATGATGATCAACCGATGTATCTAAAACCTGGGGCAGCAACTGAGTAGCCTGTGAAGAACCATGGACAAGGTTAGAAATATAAAGCCTAAGTTGTTGTATTTCAGCCTTGAGGGCTGCTTTGTCTTCCCCATCCTTGAGCACTCTTTCTTGAAGGTTTTCAAACACAACTCTGAACAAACTAACATTCGTATGCCTGGTATTTCTACCAAGATTAGCCTTGACCATCACAAAGTCATCCATATTCACCTCATCCCTGTTCTTATCTATGGGAGGTATAGCAGTCTCCATAACCATCTCACCATCAGGATTCCTATCAAAGTGAACTTGCTTCTTTTCTTTCTTCTTAGGAGGTTCCTGATAGATGTTTTCAATATCATCAAAATCTACCTAATATGAAGGTCTTCTTCTCTCCCTTCCCAAGGAGCTCTCAAGCCAAGACACGGTAGTATCTTTACTAACTTCCTTGGGAGGTGCAATTGCAATTTCTTCATCTTCTTCAATATCCAGGTTGATGTGAATCGATGAAGACTCTGCCAAAGGTACAAAAACATGTGTTAAAGGTGGCTCCTCTACTTCTTTCTGAGGTATGGGCTCGTCAAGGGGAGCTTCTGTTACAACTATAGGTTGTTCCTGTATGACTATGCCTAAGAAGTCTAACCTTCTTCTTACATTTTTATTTGATATACTACCTTTGACGCCTTATTGAGACTAACTTATGCCTTTCCCTTTCGACTGTGCTCTGGAAGAAGAGGGAAGTGTCCTTGGCAGCTCTGCTACTGGAATGGAGTTTTTCCTCTTAAGGATTAGGAAAACCTTGCTATGCTCAAGGACTTGTCTTGTCCTATCTTCAACTGAGAGGGACTCTTTATTATCCCAATTGACTTGAGGAAGGGGCTGATCTTCAATTTTCTTCTGAGCATACATTGGGAGAAGCACATCCTCATCATCATTTGATAACCCTTCAATATCTTTTGATAAGCAATATTTCATCTGGTGAAGAGTGAGCCTGTTGTAACTACGCCTCCACACCTAAAACTCATTTATGCAATTGGCCCAAAAGTCTTCAAGAGTGGGTAAGTGAGCATAGTTTTTCTCCAGTCAGCCAGCGTAGATGCCATGAGGGTCATAAGATCGTCTCTCACTGTAAGGCTTGAGACCAAGTTTATCTAACTCATCCCCCATGGTCTTAGCATTTGTTGTTGTTCTGCATGTATAAATTCCCAACCCCAATGGAAAACTGAGGGTTGGTTTCTTTATGTTCCTCAAGACTATGTGGACCTCACGTGCCTACCTTAAGAACTCCATGAAGATGACCTCGTCTGACAGGTACCTTGGTAACATGAGTGGGGTACCTGAAAAGCCATAGACTCTGAGATAGGTGAAAGTAGGAAATTGTATGAACCAATCAACCCACTTTTCCATCGCTGCCCTAGTGACTGAAGAGATACGGATGTGCAATTCATTATCCAGGTCCCACACTGTGTACATTAGGAAAGCCTCATTCACCCTCTTGTAGTGATGCAAAGACTTCATGAATTCCAGCTGAGGGTAATAGTTGTAGATATGTTGTACACTCAATGATCCCTCGGTGTTCAACCCTCTGAATTGACCTTGGTAGGCCACTAGGTAGACTAGGTAAGAAACCATATGGAACTCATGAATCTGGAAATATTCTATTATCTACTGATGAAGGTTGTCACTGATCAATGTGGGCCAATCATAGAACTCGGTCTTCTTCATGATATGAGGAATCACATAGAACATCCATGGTTGAAAATTGGTAGCATCTTCTTGTCTAGTGACCCTGTTGAGCAAGGTGATTATGATGGAAATCTCATCTCTAAACTCCCCTCACCTGACAGGAAAAGTCTTATGTTTCTCCTTCATCCACCTCTGTGAAATCTTCTTGCTATATTTTTCCTTGTGCATTTCCCACATCCTTTCACATTCACCCTTTGAGATAGTGACACTTGCAGGCCAAGGGGGAATGGAAAATCATTTCTTGATCACATCAGGTTTCAAACTGTAGATCAATCTGCCATCAATTGATTGAATCTCCCTTGTAGCCAAATTGTAATGCTTGATGCAAGCGATTACAGACTCAAGACTTTGAACTGATATAGGAATAGACGCTGTTGTGAGGAGTCTAGAGTGTCCCAAATTTCTGATTGAAGTGTTTCCTACGCTCTCCAAAGCGTGTAGATCAAACACTGACTTGATATGATGCAAGTCTGTCTCAGCTATTTTGATGTAATCATGATAGAGAGTTGATTCAATCTTGAAAACATTGGGAGTATACTCCATTTCGAAACCTTGAAGAATGACTGTAAACTCGCCTATGTTTAGACAAGTTTTGAGCAATTTACTATTTTTAGAATGCTGATTTTTCTTCCTCCAACGGACAAATTTTTGAATTTTTTTCTGAGATATGGATTTTGCTCAGAATTTTGTTGCAAGACAACCCAGATCGTCCATTTTTGAAAATTTTGATTCTAGACTAAAAAAGCAGCAAACCCTAATTTCTTTAATTTTTCATGAAAAAAGTTGACACCTAGGTTTTGTTTAGAATACAATTAGAAATGAACCCAGTTGATCAGATTTGAAAAATGTTGACGGCTGATCGAAAAAGAAACCAACCCTAAAATTTGAAATTTGCTTGAAAAAAGTTGTGATATGGGTTTTCTTCAGAAAACTGATTTGAGAGGACCCAAACGATCAAAAATTGAATGCACTGAGGATTCAACTGACATGCAAATAAAAAGAAGTTGCTGCAACTTGATGAAATTTTTGAAAATTTCTTCAGAAGAATGAGTTGATAAAACCCAGATGATTGAAAATTTGAAAATCTTGGCCTTCTTCTTGAAAAATTTGATCTTCTGGATGAAAAAGCATGAAAAAGCAAGGCCTTATGTTGTTGGTTTGAAAATTTTAATGAAGAATCAGCAAACTTGAGTTCTTGAATCATGAAATATCACTTCAAACTTGCTGCTCCAACTTTCTCCTTTGAATGTTACCTGCAAAAATAATGAAAATTACATGAAAAAGAGGTGTTAAATAGACTTAGGGTTTGAAATAGGTTTTCTTTCTTTTGCTTTTATCTTCAAAACCCTAAAATTGGCCTGTTCAATGAACTTGGACATTCTCTTCCTCTTTCCATTTTGAAACTTATGAAAATTTTGAAAATTTTCACTAAGGCATTGAAAGTTGGGCGCCCTTCTTGGCTAGAGGCGCCTAATTCATTCAGACTTAACCATTTTTTTGAGTTTTTCAACTTTTCTTCCATTTTGACCCCTGGTTTGATCCTGATTTTTGGATGTTCAGTTGATCCGGCGGACGAGCTAAATGATTCATTGCAAAGCTCAACTGAATCTAGAAAGATTATTTTGGAGGCGTCTTTGGCGAAAAACTTCATTTTGACCTTCAAATTCATGGGAGCCTATTTCCTCCAGGGGTGCCCATTTTGTCTAGAGTTAACCATTTTTATGATTTTCAAGTTCTTCCTTTTCCCTTTGATCTTTTGATGAAATTCTGATTCTAGGAGCTACGTGAATCCGATTGACTGGCTGACAGGTTCACTGGATAGCTTGGCTGAATCTGACAAAGTGATCTTGGAGGTTGTATAGGTGAATTCCATCCTTTTAGAGCTCAAAACCTTGGGCGCTCTTTCTCTCCAGGGGCGCCCAACCTCACCAGACTTAGCCATTTTTACCATTTCTTCATCAACTCTCTTCTACAGATGATCTCATCAGATCCGGTGTCTCATAGCTTGGATTGGTTGATGGCTAGGCTTGTCGTGAAGCTGAGAAGATTTTGGAGGGGTTTCTTTGGGAGTCACTTCACCAAAAAGTTAGATTTAATAATCCAAAAGCTTGGGCGCCTATTTGCTTCTAGGGCACCCATTTTCTCCAGACTTAGAATATTTTATCTGATTTTCTTCTTCTCATTTGAACATTCATTCTATACCCTGAGCTCGATCTGGATTTGCTATAAATTGGCCAGTTGAATGTCCTAATGAAGATATTTGTTGCGAAGCTATTTGAATTCTGGAGAGATTGAGCACTTTAGCAAACCCTAACTGCTGGATTTTCCCCTTCAAAAATTTGGGTGCCCTTCTTCACCAGGGGTGCCCAAAGTTCCCAAACTTAATCAAATTTTAATGATTTTCATGTTTTTCATTCTAACTTATGTTTGGATCCTTCCTGTTTGATCTTGAATCCCAGACGACTGGAGGATTCGATGACAACACTGTTGGATTCATTACAGAGCTAGAAGAAAACTGAGCAACTTTTCTTGGAGGCTTAAACCCTAATTTCAACATTTAATGCCCTAAAAAGATGGGCGCCTATTCTCTCTTGGGGCGCCCATGACAAGCAGTGTTAGAATATTTTTCATAGTTTTCACCTTCTTTCTTCGTTCTTCATGCTTGCTCACTAATTCACCTTTTGCTCAATGCTTGAGTGTCAAATTTGACCTCTGGCAGCTGAATGACCTCCATTGATGACCTCAGAGCTCCTTATATGCTTTTGAAATAGCGGAATAGACCCACTAGGGCAAAACTGATTATTTTGAGATTCTGACTACACCAGCCTGATATGGAAGTATTTTGAGCCAATCAAAATTAGTTTGAACCCTATTGGACCAAATTTCTATTTTTAGAAAGTTTTGCTAGTATTTGTTTCAAAAGAAACCCAAAAAAACCCAGAAAAAGTTACTATTTTTAGGAAATTTCTAAAAATAGTAATTTTCCTAAAAAGTAGGGGTGAAAAACTAAGATCTGGGTTTTGTAGATTAGGTTGCTCTGAGCAGACCTAGATCGTCAGATTTTGAAAATTTCATGTTTTTACCCCTCATGCAAGACACGCACACCCAAATTTTGACCTTTTTGACAAATTTAACAAGACTTTTACTCATTTCTTCAAAATGTCTAAGTGTAACAAAAAATTTAATTTTGGGGTACAACATCTTTGAACAAACGTAGTAGGTACTTCGCTTCAAAGAGGGGCAAAAGATAGACACTTAAAAATGTTCTAAATGATATCATGCACTTGAATCAGGTATACTAACATCGTTTCCTCCTAAAACCCATCCTCTTTTCCGCTTAATTGATTAAATTAGCCTAGCTATTTAATTAATTATGTCATTTTCGTCTATTAACATAATCAATTTAATCAAGTTAATTCACCCTCTTCCATGTTAATATTTCATCTTGTTAAATTAAATACATCAAACTATTTAATTTAAGATCCCTAAATCTTCTTATTTAATTTAACTCTAAGTTATTTAAAATTAAATATCATTTCACTTTCCCCCTTTCATTAAATCACTTTATTTAATGAATATCATCTAATTCTTCTAAAATTGCATAATTAACATTGTTTTAATTATCAATTACTAATAAATCTAATTTCCTCCCCACTTACAAAGAAATATTCCAAGGGAATAGTCCTCCTTTGCACATTCCTCCAAAAGGAATATTCCCATGAAATATTCTTTCCCCCTTTTTTCACATTAAAACTTTGTTTTAAGTTACTAAATGTCTATTTTCCTCACCCATGAGAATATTCCAGAGAATATTCTCTTTTTTCACTAATTTGAAAAAGGGGAATATTCCTTTTTGAAACAAACTCTCAACAAACTTTTTGGAAAACTTTTTTGAAAGTGTGTTTTTTTGGACAAAGGTGAACCCTTGATTAAATCTCATCATTGATTCTCATCCCTTGATGAGAATCCATGATCCATGCCTCCAACTTCCTCCATTCTTGACCATTGATTAACCTTTTTGATCCCAACCCTCCATTTCTCATTTGTCCTCCTATAAATAGGTCACTATTTGGAGACAAATTGATCCATCTTTTAACATCAAACTTATGTTGTTAAAATCACTCTCACTTGCACTCACATTTTACATCATTTTAGCTTTATTTATTTTCATATTAGCTTAGCTTCCATTAATGGCTTCCATTTTAATGGAAATGCATTCATTTTAGTATTATGTAATTAAGGTTTCAATATTTTTAGTTTAAAATTCATTTAGATTAGCCTTGCACTCACCCATATCAACCATCTTAGCATAAATCATGTTAAAATAGCTTGCATCATGCTCATTTAGCTTTAAATCATGTTTCACGACACATATATCATCATTTTTTATGATTCTCTTCAATAGAATTGATCAAAATAGGCTCATTTATCTATATGATTGGGAAAGGGTCGTCATTCCACATCAATGCAACACCACTCCCCCAATAGGATAAGTTTCAATGGATTAGAATAGGTATTTCTAAAGCTTTCATAGTTTTATATGCTAAGTTTTAATGAATTTCTAGTTTAGTTTTGTTGAATGATCTTATTGGGATTGACGTTTAGTGGGATAATTATGCTTCGTATCCTCATGGATTAAGTGTAGTCAACCCATATTAATCCATCGGTCACAACCACCAATCAAATCAAATAGATCTCAGAATCATTGCTCCCTTGATTGTAGTGGTTTAAGGACCACCTGCTATCATTCAACCCATGATGTTATGGATTCACTCTAAACACACAAAATGAAATGAAAATGATGAATAAACTAGCTTAGGGTTCCAAAATGGAAAAGCGAAAAACTATTGTCAAAAGCAATGAAAATGTTGTCAAAAGAAATAGTATCAAGCAAAGGCAAGAAATAATTTTCAAAAGCACTAAGAAATTTCAAAGGAAAGAAAAGAAAAAGCAAAGAACTTTTTCAAGGGCACAAATTTATCACAAGAGTGCCCAAACCGATGAAAAGCATTCAAAAGTGAAAAAACAAGTCAAAAGTGAATTTCAAAAGTGAGGACTGAAGTCAAAAGTGAAAAACAAACTCAAGTGCATAGGGAAAGAGCAAAAGCACCTAGCTTACACAAGCAAAAGCATTAAAACCAATGCAATAGCACCAAATTCTCAAAAATTGTGCTTCCGGTAGTTTGACTTAAAGCATTATTTATGGAAACATGGAAAGATGAAAATGAAAATCGAGAGGGTACATACCAAGGCATCGATGCCTACAGGCCATCCATACTCTCAAACTATGTCTACATGATGTGGGGCTCCCTGAATCAACACCATAGCTCCTCGACAATCGAAAAAATGAGAAATCCAGAGACAATAATTCACTATAGGCTCAAAGTGCAAATGAGGTAATTAGAACCCTAATTACCTATTTTAACCCTCAAAAACCCTAATTTTTAACTAGGAAACCCTAATTTTACCAAGGGAACCTTCCTACATCGAAATTAGAAGCTCCCACAAACATTTGAATGAGCAACAAAATACCTATAGACTTAATTTTTTGTCATCTACACATCAAAACTAAAATAGAACAATGTCATGAGCCTGACATCAAAATCAAAAAAATTAGCCAACCTCTCGAGGGGGCAGCACAAAGTCCTACCATCATTTCGCTGACTGTTGAGGCATAGTGGGGCATAATTTTTTTTCAAAATATTGATCTTAACATTGAATCTTTGAAACAAAGCAACTTGTACTTTGTATCAAAGAGGGGAAAAATATAGACATGTAAAATTGACCTAACACTTATCACACATACTAAATGACATTTTCACATCATCGACATCATAATCATCAAATATCACTGCATTTAACATCAATTGCATCAAAAAACCTAAATTCCTCTATTAATTGAATAATACTACATTGTTTAATTAATTCACTTTTTTCATAATTTTTGACTAATTAAATAAATTTCATTTATTTTATAAAGTCCTAAAACCCTATTTCCACTATTAATTGAATAATATGAGATTATTTAATTAATTCACATTTTTATCATTTTGACCAATTAAATAAATTATATTTATTTAATAAATTCCTAATCTAACTCTAATTCATCTTGATTAGTTAAATAACACCAATTATTTAATTACTTCGCTAAATCATTTGATTCCCCTAAGTTGATTGAATTATTCAATCATAATAATTTAATTAACTCACTCTCCCTCCAAATTTGAATAATTTGAATAAACTATTCAAGTCATCATCAAAAATTGAATCAAACTAATGCAACTTTATTTGCAATTGTCAAACTTTATTTGCACATTTAACTCCAAAATGAATGAGTTAATTAAATCAATTAATTAATCATTCTCAACCACTTTCCTGATTGAACAAATTATGATCCCCTAATTTCTCAATCTATTCCTGACTGATCAAATCTAATTCCTGATTGATCAAATCTAATTCCTGATTGATCAATCTAATTCCTGACTGATCAATCTATAGTCCTGATTGATCAATCTATTCCTTAATCACACTAATTATGTAATCTATTTGCACAAATTATTCCCATCTAAATCATCTCAACTTTCGACTGTCGATCAAGATATTCTACTACGCGATCCTGATCATCCATTTCAAATCACAATTTCTATATAAAAAACCCCTTTCCTGACAAAAAAGGTTTGAAGAATCAACATCATTTACACAATGAAGTATTTCCAAGATTTGAATCACCATTGACAACACTTCAACACGTATCTTCGATCAACACACATTGTTCTTCAAATCTCTCACACACAACAATGGAGGCTTCGTAGTGATATGAACAACCCAGGATTGTGTGAATACACTCTAACACATGATGGTAACACTATTCTTTTTATGAATTCATGCATGCTTTCATCTTTTGATTTTGTTTCTTGAATTTAGTAATAGTTTAGTTTCATTTCGTGAGTGAAGGAATAGATCTAGATTGTTTTTTTTTATTAGATTAGTTTCTATTTCATTGCAATTATTCTATTTACACTCTCAAATTTCCCCCCTCACACATTCTGGCATGCCCAGTGGAACCTTAGTCCTTAAAACTAACAATTTTATGAGCTACATTTGAAGGCATGGGTTTTGGAGGCGCTCTAGAAAAATATTCACGCACAAGTTCCAGAAAACTTCTGCACTTGATTTCACGGAACTGGCGTACTTGACTCTATTTTTGGTGCACTTTACCTTGTTTTTAGTGCTATTGAATTTTTTCAGTGCTTTTTTCTTTTGACAGAGGGTGTTCTTGATTTTTTTCAGCACCTTTTCTCTTTGACAAAGGGCACTTTTGTTGGTTTTTCTACACTTTTTCCTTGTTAAACCTGTGTTTGAGATCTGCAAGTTGAATTTTATTTTTAATGCTAACAGACGCCTATTTAGAATGTGTGACAGGTACTAATGTGTCTATATGCAGGATTGACAGATTCATAAAAAACCATTAACACTTTTCTATAGGGAAGACGAATAGTTAAAGAGTTTCAAATTTTCAATGCTTTTTAAGTTAGAAATCCTTCATTTTGGTTCTTAAAAAGAACCCTACAAACAATAATTTTTTTATTTTAGTGCTCTAAAATGAATCATTTTCAAAGCTTTCTTAAGTTAGGAGAATTTTCATTTGGTTCTTAAAAATAACCTTAAAAACAACACATTTTTTATTTAAGTTCTCTAAAATGAATCATTTTCAAGGATTTCTTAAGTTAGGAGAATTTTCATTTTGTGCTTACAAAGAACCCTACAAACAACACATTTCAATTTAAGTGCTCTAAAATGAACTCTTTCCAAGCTTTCATAGTCAGAGAATTTTTACTTGGTGCATAAAAAGAACAACACAAACAAACAATTCAATTGGTGCTCTAAAAAGGTTTTTAAGCTTTCAAATTAAACACTTGGAATGTTTGATTCTTTTTGTTCACCATAACAATTTCCTTTTGATGGAACACACTCAAATTTATTTTTGTTGACCAAGTAAGACTAGGATCTAGGAACACTTAGATTTTGGGCTTAAAAATGAACAAATCATTCTTTGTTTTGCACCTTTGTTATCTCATTGACTAATATCTAGAACACTTCCATTGGGTGCTTTTAAAAAGCACAACTGATATCTTTTACACACTTGAATCCAATTCATGTTGGATAGCGCCACTCAAGGTGCTTAAAAAGAACATTGCAATAGAGTGTATACTATGTCTTTGGTGCATGGTAAAACTAAAAGTGTCTATCCTCTCTCCTCACATCCTTGTTGATGATCTTAGGGTGATGAAAAATAGTTTTTAGTTTTACACTTGTTCCATTTTAATTTTTTACCTTAAAGAGGGGGCTTGCTTTGAGACACATCTTGCACTAGAGAACTCATTGCAAGGTCTCAAAGCACATTTACTGGTGGGTTATATCAAATATTTTTAAATCATAAGAAAGTAGCTTCAAGTTGTGTTGACAATAGATTGCACCTAATCTCACTCCTTAAGTGGAACAAGAATGGTTAAAGAGCCTTAAGTGGCCAGCGGGTGAGTGTCAAATTTTTGCGTTCATAGTTATGACTAAGAACCAATTGTGTAGAAGCTACCCCTTTATCCAAAACATACTCTAAAGTGGTGCATCAAAATTTACTTCCCAGAAGTTACTTACCAAGTTTGCATTATGGTTGAGCATACAAAGCCTCTCCATTCGTTGCATGTAAAATCATCCCTTCGGGGCATGAGGTAAGCCCACCTAGGAAAAAGATCCTATCCCTAGGGTGTACTTTGTTCTTCACAGAAAATTGCCAAATCTATTCAAACATCAAACATTGTGCTTGAATTTAAAACAAACAAATAAAAAAAAACACTAAATATGATGGTTGAATCACAAACCCTTTGACTTAGTGTATGCTTTTAAAATAATCCCTATATTTGCACTCCTTAAGGATCTCCTTAAAGGTTTTTGAATATTCAAGCTTTGATTCAAGCTACATTAGCTCAAAGTAAACATTGGAAACTATGGCTTGGGTATCGTGATTTCACAACTTAAAGCCATAGACATATAGGTCACACAAGTACATGCTTTTTGAGTCAGTCAAAAATTGTTGTATCACTTGCCACATCTAGAAATAGATCAAAACATCCAAAAAATGCAAGAAAAACATCAACACTACTGCCAAAATACTGAAGCTGGAAAACAAAATTGAATAGAGGCTGCACTTGCTACTAATTTTTCCGCAATTGACTAAAACTTGGTCGCACTTGCTAGAAAAATATCACTTTTTCTCTTTGTCCCATAAAATTCACTAATGAAAATCTATTGCATTTGACAGAATCTACACACTTGATACAAAACCTACACACTTGATACAAAACCAACACACTTGCTCCTTTTATGCCCACACTTGCTTCTCAAAAACTAGCACACTTTCCAAAAATATGCTCGCCATTTCGAAGAAAGCTCACTTTTGACTGAGTAATTACCTCATTGGAAAAAAATATATAGAAGCCACACTTGACATTTATGCTCACACTTATTTCTCAAAATCTAGTGCACTTGACAAATTTGAGGCCGCAGTTGAGAGAACTAGTCGCTATTGCTCATAATTTTTTCACTTCTACTCAAAACCCATTGCTTATGCTCTATCCTACTAACAATAAAAAGAATGAACCAAAGTTGCTTACAAGATCCTTGTTGAAACAAAAAAATTAGAAACCCAAATAGTTCATATAGTCCTTCATCCATCTTCAAAATCCATTCCTACTTTTGGAAATCAAAATCAAAACAAACAAACCTAGATTATTCCCTCACTCACACTTCTAAGATATCAACAGTTACTTGAACCTCATGACTAGTTCAAGTAAGCTTTTCTGCAACATATCCTCTAGAAGAAGTGAGATATCAATCCAAGCCTCCCAACATTTTGAGTTCCAAGAATAGTGTCACCTCAAAACAACACTCAAACCTTAGTGTCTTGAGCTTCATAATAAACCATATGAAAACATCCACACTTTCACCTTATGACCATTTGGTGACCAGTTGCTCTGGTTCAACAACTGAACCTTACAACACCAATCCTACAACCAGTCTCACCCACATTGAAGGTGAACAAACTGATGTCATTAGCAGTTTAAGGACCTTCATATTTGAGAAGAACAAAACACCCAACTAGTGGAGAAATGTAGCAAACATCTTAGATAAAGAGGAAGAGAAAGAAAGCCTAGCAATCGGAAGACCCATGTTACCATCACCTACATGGAAAGAGGTATCCATCCTTCATGATCTCTGGCAAGAGAAAAATCCTTAAGTGGAAATCCATATTCCGACTTTCAAAGAACCATCCTAGTCCAAATTTTTCCAAAGGGAACATCTTGAGAACTTATTGCAAATGTGAAAATCGACTAAGACATTTCTATTTACACTTTTCAATGGGTGAACCAGACTTGAATACTCAATAGAAAATTCATCCTTCATGATCTATGGCAAGAGGAAAATCCTTAAGTGAAAATCCATATTCTGACTTTCAAAAATCCATCCTAGTCTAAAGGTTTCCAAAGGGAACATCTTGAGAACCTACCACAATCATGAAAATTGACTAAGCCATTTCTATTTATACTTTGTAAGGGGCCAATTTTTTTCATAGCTAGGAGTCACGAAAGTGCTCACAAAATCTTGGCAGTTGTTTATGACAACTACAAGATCACAACATAAAAATAATATGGAAGCAAACAAAAACATCGCCAGCATCCCACCAATAAACACCACAAACGAGAAAGGTGGCCCATGGGCCTATAGGCCAAGTGACCTTGAAACACCCCAAATGAGACCCATGTATAGAGAAACATTTATTGAGGAAGAGTTAAACCACAAATGATAAGAAGTGATAGAACAATCCAACCAAGACCCACAAGGAGTGGTCATAGAAGAGGTGGATACTAAAGAGGAAATAAATTATGAGGAACTATTTCAACATTCCAACAACCCCAAGGTGCTCAGATTGATGGACAAATTGTTGAAAAAGGACCCAAATTCTTACTTCTTTAAATTAGCACAAAGTGGTGCTAAATTGCCAATAGAATTTAACATGGAGGCTCTCAAATATCCTAATCTTATTCCCTTGGGGGATAACTTAGTTGTGAGATAGATATCCAAACCCACAAAGATTCCAAACATGCCACCCATATTCTCACAAAAAAATGGTCAACCAATGGAAAACCCATTCTATAAAAAACCAGCTCTAATCGAACAAGCAACAGTGGCCCAATAGTATCAAGGAGGTCCATCCCAATACGTACCAAAAAGCAACAATCCTACACTAGGACAATACGTACCTTTAAACACTTTGTATGTCGAACCTTCCCAAAACATGCAATACCATCAATAAGGTGGACCATAGGGTACCCTTCCATATCAGTACCAACAACAAGGCATGCCATAGGGTACCCTTCCGAGTTTTTCCCATCAACAAGGTTTTCCACATGGTACCCTTCCTGGTTTGTCCCATCAACAAGGTTTGCCACATGGTACCCTTCCTAGTTTGTCCCATCAACAAGGTATCCCACCAACACACCATTAGGGAAACCTTTAGTATAGTTCACCCCAACAACGTGTGCCACATGGTACCCTTCCTAGTTCGTCACATCAACAAGGTAACCCACCAATGCACCATTAGGGAAACCTTCAATATAGCTCATCCCACCAACAAGGTAATCCACCAACGAACCATCAGGGAAACCTTCAGTATAGTTTTCCTCAACAACAAGGTGTGCCACATGGTACCCTTCCTAGTTTTTCACATCAACAAGGTAACCCGCCAATGCATCATCAGGGAAACCCTCAATATAGCTCACCCCACCAATAAGGTAACCTACCAATGCACCATTAGGGAAACCTTCAATACAACTCACCCCAACAACAAGGTGTGCCACATGGTACCCTTCCCAATTCATCCTATCAACAAGGTGTCTCGCTAATGCATCATTAAGGGAACCTTTGAAACATTGCATCTCAACAACGTCTACCATATGGTACCCTTCCCAATTCATCCTACCAGCAAGGTGTCTCACTAATGCATCAACAGGGTAACCTTCAATATAATTCATCCCAGCAACAAGGACCTAACTCTCCTTACACTCAACAAGGAGTTAACCCTCCTTACATTGAACAAGGAGCTAACCCTCCTTATACTCAGCAAGGACCTAACCCGCCTTATGTTCAAAATGGCTACCAAGGTTCAATACCCCCATTCTATCCAACTTATGACCAAATAAATGTTGTGGGACAACAAGGCTATTACAAGCAAGACTTGTAAACAAATGTACCAAAAACTAAGATGGAAATACAACTAGAGGCAATGAATCAGAGAATATCAGACATGCAGGTAGGGAAAGAAAAGAAGACCTACACCCTTTAGGAAATATGTCCATTCCCATTCAATCGCCCCATTACTACACTACCTTTTCCAAAAAAACTTTGAAATACCCAAGTTTGAAAAGTACAAAGGAAGAGGAGATCAAGTAGAGCACGTATGGGATTTTTCAGTATCATGTATGGAGGTGTAAAACAATGACTCTTACCTCATGAGGCTCTTTCCGCATAGCCTTACAGGTCATGCTATGGAGTGGTTTTCCCATCTATCACCAAGAATTAAAACCTTCGACGAACTATCTAGAAAATTCATAAGCCACTTCTCATTCAACATAGAGCGAGAAATCACCATCATAGATTTATCCAAAAGTTAACAAAATCAAAGATAGTCCTTTACCTCCTATGTACAAAGATGGAGGCACAAAGCTAGTTAATGAAAATGGCCCATTCCCAACAAGGAATTGGTAGACATCTTCATCTCAAATGTCCTACCTGAGATCAACTACCAACTCACTATGTTATGTCTTGCAAAATTTAAAGAAACTATTGAAAAAGGATTACATATTGAGAGATCCCTCATAGAAAGGGGAGTCATTAAATTGAATAGCTCAAAATATAGTCCCTCTAGTTCAAATGATAAACCTAAGATCTGGGCAAAGAAAAAGAATGTTACAAATGATGGAGTAGTTGATGCTAGAGCACTATGAAATTCACAAAACACACCTCAAAAAAAACTGCAAGTGGCATAAACAAGCTATGTTCCAAATAGTACACAAAGCAACCAACTTACCTATCTCAAGAATAATCAGGCAGTCAACTAACAAATGAATCAAGGAGGGAAACAAAGGCAATACAATCAACTGAGGAGGTTGTTCACGGTAGGAGAGTCACTTGAGACAGTCATGCGTAAACTAGTTCAACAAAACCTCATCAAGGTCAATGATCACCCAAACTATGAGGAGCCTAGCTTTAAGACGCCATGGTGCAATGAGAAGGACTTGTGTGAATTCCACAAGATTAAAGGACATGCAACAAATAATTGCATGAGACTCAAACACCTCATCCAAGACTTGATAGAAAAAGGAGAAGTGGATGTTGAACATCGTCTCAGAAACAAGGACCTTCAAATATACACAAACCCAATCCAAAACCACACTAAAAGGAATGAAAAAGGAAAGGACCAGGATTATCGTAATGTTAATTATACCTACAGTGACAGTTCTAGGAACCCTCTCACAAGCTGATGACAATAAGGAAAATGTAGTGACAATACGAGGTGGAGACAACAAATACAATGTAACTAGCCATTGAGGGAGAGTTACAATACAAGGAGCCCCACCCAAACCCACAACTAATTCATCAAATGACTACAAAATTGTGGAACAACTGAAGAAGACTCCCACCCTAATCTCAATCCTAGAGTTGCTAAAACTATCACTCGCACATAGGGAGATATTAGAAAAAGCATTGGAAGTGTCAGTCCCTAATGACCTCGATCCTAATCAATTCCAAACCATGGTTGGAAAAATCATGGCTAAAAATCATTTAGTATTTTTTGAGAAAGATCTTCCACAAAGGACATTCCACAACCAAGCTCTCTACATAGAGGTTGGTGTCCACAAGAACGTGGTCAAGCGAGTGTTGATAGATAATGGTGTGGGTCTAAACATCTACCTTGAAATTCTTCAAATAGCTGGGGTATTATGACGATGTGATAGAAAAAGGAAATAATATTACTATAAGGGCCTATGATGACCTTGAAATGAATTTAGAAGGAACAGTTAGGCTACTAGTGCAAATAGGATTGTCCATCATAGAAACTACATGTCAATTACTTGACCTTGAGTTGTTGTATAACCTCCACCTAGATGCCCTTGGATCCATGCATTACAAGCGGTACCGTTGACCTTTCACCAATCCCTAAATTTTCCCCATGAAGGAAAAGAGGTGACATTATATGCTAATCCTAAACCCTTCCACTTCTGTGCAAAGTTGGAAGAGAGGTATAATAAAATCCAATGCATACCAAGCAAAGACATATCCTTCCATTCATTCTCATTTTTTGACCCTTCCACATTTCCGTCAACCTCAGCCAAGATCTCATCAAATGAGCAATTGAAAATGGAAACCAAGGTTCAAGTATTGGATAGGGGCAATGGAAATTACCACTTAAACCAAGCATTCTACATTGGCATGCTTCCACCAACACCCAAAGTCTATGGAGGTCCAAAAGAGATCAAGTATGCATAGAAAGTGAAAATGATAGCCAAACCCACGATTTTCACCAAGTGGGGAGACATGAAGGATGAAGAGATATTCAAAGAGGACTTATCATCCATGATTTACAAGCAGGACCAAAAAGAACCAGAAAAGCCACAACCCATTCTAATTGATCCTAATAGTAGAGGTTATCAATTAGCTAAACAAATGGTATATCAAGGAATAGGTGGCCTTGGGCTACACAAACAAGGCTGATGGGATCCTATCATAGTGGAACAGAGAAAGAAAAATATAGGACTGGGTTATAAGCCAAAAGATGTGGTTACTCCAAAAACTGGGCAAACCTCTTTTAAGAAACATGAAACTTCTTCACTAGATATCTACCATATCATGTAAAATAATTAGGTTCCCTCTCAAGTTTATCAAAACCATTCCCAATGTCTATTATTATTCTTGAGTGGACTCTAACGAATATGAATGGGATTCTCCTTCCTTTATCACTTGATATGGTTCCCCCACTTCTAGTAATGATTACATAGACACCCAATGGGAAAAAGATACCAAAGCCATACTAACCATTTTGGAAACCTCCATAAGCTTTTGGGATAATGATGATAGCCTACCACTCTACTACCCACAATTGATAGATTGGGACCAACAACAACATACACCTATTCTGGATCAATTCAAGAAAAATCACAGAGTTCATGGGACTTCGAATAGACATACCAATAGGAGATCACAAAGTAGGGTTCATCATGGAACTTGAACAGGATGCATACTTTGGTGGAGATATTGAATCTTCTAGTTGCAAAAATGAAAGAGAAAATATAAAAATAAATATGTGATCCCTTAGAGAAGACCACAATGTGGCTCTAATAGATCCTGAAAAGAAGAAAATAAAGGACTCATCTAATGGTGAAAACCTCCTCGAGGCACCCGAGGATGGAGGGTTCAATCTCCCCATATCAAAATATCAAGAAAGATCAACGCTCCCACTAGAAGAAGCAGAGTCCATAAATGTTGGCACAACAAAGGAATCAAAGATAACATACCATGCAACGTCGCTTGATCCTGAAGAAAAAGAGAACTTCACAGCATTCATCAATGATAGGAAAGTAAAATTTGCATGGACCAATGTAGATATTCTTGGACTAGATCAAGCACTAGTGGTACATCATTTGGCCATCTCCCCTGGAGCAAATCCAATCAAGAAAAAACTCATAAAAATGAATCCTCATATAGCATTATTAGTAAAGGTAGAACTAAAGAACTTACTAGATGCGGGTTTCATTAGACCCATCAATTATCTGGAATGGATATCAAATCTAGTACCAATGTCAAAGCCTACTAGGGGCATAAGGATCTGCACAGACTTTAGAGACCTGAACAAAGCCTGCCCAAAAGATGACTTCCCCCTTCCAAGTATTGACATGATCATGGATCTAATAGTAGGGCATGAGATGTTATCCTTAATGAATGGTTTCTCTAGATATAACCAAATAAAAATCTCTTTAGATGATCAACATAAAACAACATTTACTTGTGCTTGGGGGACCTTCTGCTGGAATTCCATTTGGTCTAAAGAACACAGGAGTAGTAACATATCAAAGAGAAATGATGACCATCTTCCATGATATGCTACACACAATCATGGAAGACTATGTGGATGACATTCTAGCAAAGTTAGTCAAAAGGGAAGATCACTTGACCAATCTTACAAAGGTGTTTGATTGACTTGAATAATATAATTTGAAACTCAACCCTAAAAAGTGCATGTTCGAAGTAACATCCGGAAAGATGTTAGGATACATAGTGTCAAGAAGGGGGATTGAAGTGGATCCTGAAAAGTAAAAGCTATACTAGATATGCCTCCACCAAAGACACTAAAACAACTGAGGAGTTCACAAGGGAAGCTGCAATCCATCAAGCAATTTATTGCACAATTGGTAGACAAATGTCACCCTTTCACTCATCTCCTACACAAGGACATCACCTTCAAGTGGGATGGGAGATGTGGCCAAGCATTCCAACAAGTCAAGGAGTACCTACTTACTCCTCCTATACTCATACCGCCTATTCCAAACAAGGAAATGATACTCTACATGTCTACCAAACAAGTAGCGTTGGGAGCTCTCCTAGCCCAACTGGATGATGATAACAAAGAAAGAGTGGTCTACTACATCAGTCAAACACTGGTGGGCTATAGTTGAACTACTTTCCCATAGAAAGAGAATGTCTCCCAGTCATATTTACGACACAAAAGATGAGACACTACATCTTAAATAGGAAGGTAAAGTTTATTTCAAAAGTAGACCCACTAAAGTACCAACTAGAAAAAGCAGCCCTAACAGGCTGAATTGCTAAATGGGTGATGATTCTGAGTGAATTTTATATACAATATGTGGATAGAAGAGCCATCAAGAGAAAAATCATAGTAGACCAGTTGGCTGAAGCACCCATAGATGATCACAAGCCACTCATAGTGGACTTTCCAGATGAAAGTATCTTGATGATAGAATAGACAAGCCATTGGATTCTATACTTTGATAGGTCCCACACTCAACATGGCTCTGGAGTAGGTATTCTATTTCTCACACCATAGGGAGATAGTATACCCAAGGCATACAGGATCACTTTCCCATGCATGAACAATATCTTAAAGTATGAAGCTTTAATCACAGGGCTCAAAATGGCTATTGAATGGAGAATAAAAGAGCTACATGTCTTTGGAGAATATCAGCTAGTGATCAGACAAGTGAACGATGAGTACCAGATAAAAGAAAAAAAGATGATGCCATATAAAAGGATGGTGGATAACTTCAAGGAATATTTTGTTACAATAACCTTTGAACAAATTCCTCGGATCAATAACAGATTTGTCAATGCAATAGCAACCATAGGCTCACTTCTTGATATTCCATAGAATGTTCCTAAGTATGAGTTCCTCGTAGAACAATTACTCGTACTTGCATTTGACATCTTGGAATTAGAACTGGTATGTGTTGTTGTTGGTCCTAACTCTCCATGGTACCAAGATACATTTGATTACATCCAAAATGGTATCATACCACTTGACCTAACGACCACTCAAAAGAAAACCTTCACTTGTAGAACTTCTCGCTTTACAATTCTAGGAGATACCCTATATTGTCATAGTATAGATGGTATGTTACTCTGATGTCTTAACGTAGAAGAAGCACAAATGGACTTACAAGAGGTAAATGAAGGTATTTGTGAGTCCCACTCTAGCGAACCTAACCTAGTCCAAAAAATTCTCAAAATGGGGTATTATTGGCCCTCCATGGAACATGAATGCATTCAGTACTCTAGAAAGTGTCGTCAATGCTAGCAACATAGTGACCTTGTTCACGCACCAACATAGGATTTGAGACCTATCACAACACCATGGCCTTTCTAACAATGGGGATAAGACCTGGTAGGTAAGATTTTTCCTGGTTCATCTAACGAGAAATTTTTTATTATCACAACAACAAATTATTTCACTAAATGGATAGAGGCAATTCCATTGACCTACATCATTGGACAACATATATCAAAATTCATTCTGAATTATCTAATTTGTAGGTATGGAATTCCCTAAATGATAATAACGTACAATGGAACCCCCTTCAAAAATCAAGACGTCAAAGAAATTTTCTCCCAATTTTCTATCCAGCATAGATTCTCCACACCCTATCACCCCCAAGGAAATGGGAAAGCTGAAGCGTCTAATAAAACCATACTGAAAATACTAAAAAAAACTGTTAATGAATCTAGTTGTGATTGGAATTTTTAGCTAAACCCATCCCTATAGACTTATCGAACCGGCATCTGAACACCTGCAGGTGCCACACCATTTTCCTTGGTCTACAAATTAGAGACCGTCTTACCTATTGAGGTTGAAATCCCCTCATTGGGAATCTCATTAAAAGGCATGGTTAGCAATGAAGAATATTGGGTATCTAGGTTAAATGAGTTGAAACTCCTAGATGAAAGATGTTTGAGCATGTTAAACCATCTTTAGGTTTATTAGAATCGGCTCAAACAAAACTATGAAAAAAAGATCAAGGACAATAACTTTCAAGTTGGGGAATTGGTCCTCAAGGAGAATCAAAAGGTATAACTGAATCAAGATGGAAAAATAAAATTTGAACTCAACTGTTTAGGCCCATTTATCATCATAGCAAGCAATAGTTCAAGAGCATATCAGTTGGCTACCCTTGAAGAGAACCCTTAGATGAACCGCTAAACAACAACCACCTCAAGAAGTTCTACACATGAAGCATGTTAGGATACCCCAGGAAAAAGGATAAAAAACCCAAAAAAAATGAAAAAGATAAAAATAAATAAAAAAATAAAACAAAGAAAGAAAAATAGTAAAGAGAAATAAAATGTTCCTTGAGTGAAAACCACTTTGTGGTGCTCAAAAAATAGGTACCATAGTGAAAACCTAGAAAATAAGTGTCGTGTTTGAATAAGACTCACATCATTATCTATCGATACTATCCACATCATCCACCCATTCATCCCATAATAAAGCATGTGTCCAACCATGACTTGATACCGATTTAGGAAAGTAGTCTTGTTTCAAACTGGGGGCAACTTCCTGAAGTTGGTCATAGACTAGATCTCTAAGCATCCTATCATGGTCAAAACAACAAAATCAAAAACATCCAAAAAATAACCAAATCAAAAACATTTGAAAACAACAAAAATAAAAAACATTTGAAAAATAAAAAAAATAGAACATCATTGGATTATTCCTTCACTCAAACAGTCTAAGATATCAACATTTGCTTGAACCTCATAGCTAGTTCAAGTAGATTTCCCGCAACATATCCTTTAGAAATGGAAGTGGAATATCAATCCAAGTTATCAATGTTGTTTAAAATCCCAAAAACAAGTTTATGCTTTGAGTCAAATGGTCAAACTACGTGGTCTCTACCTGTACAATGTAGGCAAGGATTATCAGCCCCTGAGGCCATAGGTCAATCTCCTTAGGTTTCTATCATGCTTTATTTCAACTTAGTCAAAAAATAAAAAATCCAAAAACACTCACAAAACAGAAAAGGTCAAAAATAATTTAAACCAAGTGAATTACAAGCCTATGTGTGTACAACATAGGCAAGGCTTATCTTTGATGAGACCCCAAGGCCCTAGGTTAGTCCCCTAAAAATAACAAAAAAAAAGCATCATAAAATTTATAAAATCAAAAATTCCTATACCCATCATCCAAATCCACCATAAAATTTTCACCCATAATAAACAATCGTCACAATCTCCCTTTGAAAAAAAAAAAAAACAAATAGAGAAAACATCAACAACTAGAACTTTCAAGCAAAACAATCACAAATATTTGATCACAAAATAGACTAAAACAAATGTCAAAGTATTAACTACCTATCTTTTGACAAATTCACCAACAACATCCTGAGATATGCCTTAACGGATCCTTTCTTATGATAGACACATGATCAACAATGGATAATAGCCCTAAAACCTCAAATAGATATGGCAAGCGATACTACAAATTTGTTTTATCTTTTTAGTCTTAGTTTTTTGATTTAATTTATTGACTTATTCCCAAGATCTCTCAAGGATGTCCATAAGGATTTAGAGAATAAGGAATGGGGGAAATTAAGTGTCATTTTTGTTTGTTGTTTGTAAGATATTTTTTGTGATACTACCATGGTGCATACTTTCTTTATTAAGTGTGTGGAAGTTGTTTTATGACAATTTGTGTAGCAGTTGCTTGTTAGGTATTCTATACCTCTCTATGAAATTGATTCAAAAAATTTTAAACACAACCCAACCATATATTTTAAAAAAAGTTTCTATATGTCTGGTATGAGCAAGAATATTCTTTGTATGTCGAGTCAAAGTCCATGCAATAGATACAAAGTCACCTTGGTTATTAATACCCTAGTGCATCACATCTATTTGCTATATCACACAGGATTGTTCAAAAGGCAAAACCTCCAAGCAAAGCGAAAGCAATACTCATCAGTACTAACAACATCAAATTTCTATCCATTATCAAATATTTCTTCTAACATCCATCCTGCATCACAATATCATTAGTTTCATATCCATCCTGCATCCACAATGTCATCAATACAAATCATGATGATAATAAAGCAATGAAAACATCATGTATAATGTATAAGGCATACATCCATCATATATCAACATCATACAAACATCATTTATCAAAATGATATATTGATCATGCATAATAAAATATCATATAATATAAAATATGATCCATACATCCACATCATATGCATACATCAGAAAAAAATACAAAAACATATATAAACAAACATCATCATACATCATCATTCATGATCATCACATATAAATGAGCCAAATCGAAGAACATATATCTCATATATATCATCATCAAAAAAGTAGAATGTCATAGTACATCATCATCAGTGAAACAAGTGTGATAGGATAATACAAAATAATACATATATACAAGGCCTCAATTGGGTCGATGAATGTATATACAATATCATGTCTACAATATGAAGTCTCTGAGCAATAAACATCATAAATATCAAGAATAAAATGTCACTGCCTGGCAAGAAAAGGAGGACTCTATAGACCAAGCTACGAACCACCATCTAGATCTACCTATCTAACAGACTGCCCACCTGACTTAGAACCACCACTGAACACTAGGCTCTCTGAATCTCAGTTGTCGTTGTGCCCAAGGAACAAAAGCATCACACATAGCCTAATAGTGTGTAGCCCTCTATAATAATTGATCTCACTTAGTGCAAAGATTATCACACTCTTTCCTCAGATTATCCCACTTAGTGGTGATGGCCTACAACTGTGTCTCAACAATGATACGATGCCCAATCTCTATATCTCGCTTTGTTGTGAAGCCATCTTGCTCCTGTCAAGCAGTGTCTCTCTCTGTTGTCACTATGGCAAGTTGTGCCTCCACGACCTATCACCTCCCTATCTCTATACCTAACTGAGCACCTCCATCCCTAAGTGGTGGAGGGAGACCTGGAACCTTTTCCTTACTCTGCATTTGTTCACCCTATGCCCCATTCTATCGGGCCATACCAAGCTGCTCTACTAGAATCTCAAGATGTTGTCTCCCTCCACGCTGACTTGTAATGCCTACCCTACCAACTGCAAGATCACCGACAGGATTTGTGAATATCAATGGAATATGTCGTTCCCACCACTGATCAAAATTGGGAGTGGTATATGGATCCACTAAACCCACTGGCCAACCCCATCTGATTGGGGAAAGAGCTCTAAATGTAGCAATAGTAGCATCTCGGTCAACCTGTAGACCCCATACTCAAACCTCTCTGGTGGTCTGACCAAAATGATCCTCATAGGTGTTTGGAAAGCGACCCTGTCTCTCTCCAAACTGTCTACATACCCTATTAGGAAGTTACCTCTCCAAAAGAGAATGAGTGCGACCAATCAACCATCTAGTATGTTGATAGTATACTAGCTTCTCCTGATCATCAAGCCATGCCTCATAATCCATATAGGGTCTGTATACAAAGCCTGACATGTCATCAAATACATGATGCTAGTACGAAAGCTCCCTGGGAAAGGTATAATGTAGAAAATATCTATAATGATAAGAGTAGGGATTATTAGGAGTATGATCCTGTATACCATCAAGCTAAGCAACTGTGATATGATCCCAAGCCCATACATGCAAAAGAGAAACACCAATAGAAATAGATTTCTCACCCTGATATGCAACCTCATGCATATCTCTATATAGGTGGGCAAGGAGACATGGACCCCATGCATATCTAGTCCCATGCTTAAACATCTCCTCAATACATATACCCCATCCAATGGGAAATTGATGGCCTCTCCTATCATGAACAACCAGCCCCGAAACTAAATCATAAATAACAAGGGAAACATGATGGGAACTACCAACAAAATCAGATAAATCTATCTCGGAATAGTGAACCTCTAAACATCTCACACCAAGCACACGTCACATAGCACAGGTGTCCCGACGAACATGATAGGTAACTAACTCTCTGTGAATGGGTAGACAAAGGATCCTCCAGATGTCCTCAAGGGTAATAGTGGCCTCCCCTGTAGGTAAGTGGAATGAAGAAGTCTCTGAATTCCACCGCTCCATGAGCATGATCATCATCGCAGTGTGACATCGGATGGGAGGCATGTAACAAATGTGACATAGCTCAACCACATCCAAAAAATATCGCTCCAACATGTCAAAAGCACCAATAAAATTGAATAGATATTGGGGTCATCGCTCCCTTGACTATAGTGGTTTAAGGACCGCCTACAATCATTTAACCAACGATGTTAGGGATTCACTCTGAACACGCAAAATGAAATGAAAATAATGAATAAACTAATTTAGGGTTCCAAAATGGAAAAAGTGAAAAAATGTTGTCAAAAGCAATGAAAATTTTGTCAAAAGCGATAATATCAGGTAAAGGCGAGAAATAATTTTCAAAAGCGCTAAGAAATTTCAAAGGCGAGAAAAGCAAAAGCGAAGAACTTTTTCGAGGGCACAAATTTATCACAAGAGTGCCCAAATCGATGAAAAGCATTCAAGAGCTAAAAAACAAGTCAAAAGCAAATTTCAAAAGCAAGGATTGAAGTCAAAAGCACAAAATAACTCAAGTACACAGGGAAAGAGAAAAAGTGCCTAATTTACACAAGCAAAATTGCTAAAACTGATGCAATAGCACCAAATTCTCAAAAATCATGCTTTTGACTAGTTTGACTTAAAGCATTAATTACATAAACATGGAAAGATAAAAACAAAAATTGAGAGGGTACATACTGGGGCACCGATGCTTGTGGGTCATCCATACTCACAAACCACGTCTGCGCAATGTGGGGCTCCTCAAATCAGCACCATAGCTCCTTGATAACTGACAAAATGATAAATCTAGAGATACAAATTCAGTATAGGCTCAAAGTGAAAATGAGGTAATTAGAACCCTAATTGCCTATTTTAACCCTCAAAAACCCTAATTTTTAGCTAGGAAACCCTAATTTTACTAAGGGAACCTTCCTACATCCAAATTAGAAGCTCCTATGAACATTTGAATGAGCAAAAAAAGACCTATAGACTTAATTTTTTGTCCTCTACACATTGAAACTAAAATAGAACAATGGCTTGAGCCCGACCTCAAAATCAAAATTTTTGTCCAACCTCTTGAGGGGGCAGCATAGAGTCCTACCATCATTCCACTAATCGTCGGTGCATAGTGGGGCATAAAGTTTTTTCAAAAACTTGATCTTAACATCGAATCTTTGAAACAAAACAACCCATACTTTGTATCAAAGAGGGGCAAAATGTAGACATGTAAAATTGACCTAACACTTATCACACATACTAAATGTCATTTTCACATCATCGACATCATTATCATTGAATATCACTAAATTTCACATCAATTGCATCAAAAACCCTAAATTCCTCTAATAATTGAATAATACGACATTATTTAATTAATTCACTTTTTTCATCATTTTTGACTAATTAAATAAATTCTATTTATTTAATAAAGTCCTAAAACCCTATTTCTGTTATTAATTGGATAATACAAAATTAGTTTATTAATTCACATTTTTATCATTTTGACCAATTAAATAAATTACATTTATTTAATAAAGTCCTAATGTAACTTTAATTCATCCTGATTAGTTAATTAACACCAATTATTTAATTACGTCACTAAATCATTTTATTCCCCTAAGTTGATTGAATTTTTAAATCATAATAATTTAATTAACTCACTTTCCCTCCAAATTTGAATAATTTGAATAAATTATTTAAATCATCATCAAAAATCAAATCAAACTAATGCAACTTTATTTGCAAAATTCAAACTTGATTTGTACATTCAACTCCAAAATGAATGAATGAATTAAATCAATTAATTAATCATTCTCAACCACTTTTCTGATTGAGAAAATTACGATCCCCTAATTCCTCATCTATTCCTTACTGATCAATCTAATTCCTGACTAATCAATCTAATTCATGACTGATCAATCTATATTCCTAATTGATCAATCTATTCCTCAATCACACTAATTATGTAATACATTTGCACAGATTATGCCCATCTAAATCCTCTCAATAACTTTCGACTGTCGATCAAGATATTCTACTACACGATCTTGGTCGTCCATTTCAAATCACAATTTCTATATAACAAACCTCTTTCCTCACAAAAAAGGATTGAAGAATCAACATCATTTACACAACGAAGTACTGTCGAGATCTGAATCACCATTGACAACACTTCAACACGTATCTTCAATTAACAGACATTGTTCTTCAAAGCTTTCACATGCAACAATGGAGGCTTTGCAATGATATGCACAACCTGACACCATGTGAATACACTCTGACACAGGATGGTAACACTATTCTTTTTATGAATCCATGTATGCTTTCATCTTTTGATTTTTTTCTTGAATTCAACAATAGTTTAGTTTTATTTCGTGAGTGAAGGAATATATCTAAATTCTTTTTTTTTATTAGATTAGTTTCTATTTCATTGCAATTACCTTGCTTACACTCTCAGATTTCCCCCCTCACACAACATGATACAATAAAAAAAAATTTCCTTCAATTTTTTTGAGTGTATTTATAACTTGAATATTTTTTCCAATTATGATAAAATATATATTTTTAAATAAATATTAAAATGCTTGTGTATTAAAACACATTTTTTTCCATTTGATGTCAAATTGTATATTAACTATGTATCTAAATAAAAAAATATGCCATCTTTATATATATTCTTTTATCTAGTACATCATATTTTTTCAATTTGTTTTAATAAATTTTAGTATTTTTTTAACATGATAATCAACCTAATATTTTGTGTTGATGACCTACTTTTAGTAAAATAAAATAAAATATAAATAATATTAAATTATTAATATATCTATATTTATATCTAGATGTCTATATATATATATATGAAACCTACACTTATGGATCTATAAAAGGGTATTTAATATTTAAAAAATGTTATTTACATGAGTAGGAGTTGTTGAAACATCAAGTTTTTCAAAAATAAAATTGGTGAACTGGCCTCAAAGTGGTGCTACATATGCATTTAGCCAACAAATTTAGTTGGAAATATTATGTACATATCTAACTTAGCTAGAATGAATCTTATTAGATCATATATTTTACCAAAAAACATTTTTTTGTTAGAAATACTTAAATTCACTTGTGTTGATAAGTTGTCTGAAAGTGTGACACAACTATGTACTTTTACCCACAATGGTTCCCCTCCACTTTCTTCATAAGTGTGTCAAGAAAAATTCTACAAATTATAAAAAGGTATTGGAATATGATTGTGTAGGGAACTTATGAAGACGACCATCATGATCCTCAACCTCTATTATTGTGTATGTTGAAGGGGAGAATACAAAGATAACTATTATTGTTGCTATTGATCCATGATTCATTATCAACTAAGAATTGTAGTTAATCTTTTATCACAAGCCTCCTAAGTTTCAACACCAACATATAAGAATATAGTCAAGTGTATATGATATTTTTGAAGATTTTGATATTTAACAATAAAAATAAGTATGTTTTAGTATGCATAATACCAATAAAACTAATTTGAGCTTCCATCCATAACCCAATTTTTTTAGCTTAAAATCAATTCATTTTATTCCACAAAACCATTCATTCGGTTGTGGTTTTGTTACCTTTGAAAAGACTTAAATATTTATAAAGTTACTCTTATTTTGGGCTATGAATTTTAACCTTTATTGTCATTTTTAGAAAAAATGTTGTAATGTCCTTAGTTGTTGTTGTGACTGCTAACTTAGACTTGGGATCAATTAAACTTGGTGATGTATTATATTTTTTATCATGAGACCTAGTCTCTACCTTGTGTGTGATAACTTGTGCCCCCTTTCTATCTAGTGCATGGTTTTTTATTACCACTCATTACATCTATTTCCTTCCTTGGTATTATTGTTTGGAAGGCATTATGGACAAAAAAAATGATTATTTTGGAAGTTCTCTTTTATCATCTTTTTGACTTGGCTTCTAAACATTATTTTGTAGGCATGGTTCATTCTTTTGTCTATTCCTTCAAACTACATATTGAGAAAGAGAATAAGACAAAATGGTATTACATATTTCTTTTTTATTAGTAGCAAGGGTAAAAACTATGAATTTATGTGTTTATGTGTTATGATGCTTCTATAGACACCTAAATTATTCCACCTAACCCTAATCATCATTATATAATGCATTTATCATTAATCACATTTATTTTCATTAATCATCATTAATTTATTACCATTTACAACATATTATCATTTATTAATTAGTAATATCTATTTAATCCATTTGTCACGTTATTATTAATTTACCATTTATTAGTAATCTCCATTTATCCATTTAATTAAATAATATTTTATTATTTAACTAAATGGGAACTACTTATCCATATTCATATAAATTCCATTTTGATCTCTTTAGTCAATTATTTCTTCTTTGATTAGTTAACTCCATCTCATTTTAGAATATCAATCTTCTCTCATCAATTAAATCCATCTGATTTTAGAATCTTCTTGTTCATCCACCAATAAACTCAATCTTCAAATTGAAAACTTTGTGTGCATAATTATCCATCATTTTAATTAGATAATTCAATATTGTCTCTTCATCACTTCACAATGGAAATTTTCTATATATCAGTTGAATTGACTCCATAGTAAGTTCAATTAACTAATTTTTTTATTCTTATCCTCATCTTCCATTTGATTTTTCCTCAAAAAGTTTATTAATGTAGTCTTTTCTTCATCAATTTGATATCTCACATCTTTGTGCAAATTTATTATGTCAATTTTGATATCTCATATTTTACACAAATCAACTCTATCAAAATCCAAAATCAATCAATCAATCATCAATCAAGTCTATTTCTATGTTGTTGATATTTAGGATTCACATCCAAAGGCAAAGCAACATCATTTATTTTGAGGCTTATAGTGGGATTGATAAAGTAGAGGTTTGATTTGATTTCTTTATTTATGTTTTCAAGTTATTTTAATTTCTAGTTTTTTTCCAATTTCAATGCTTACATTTTGGTGAACTTGACATGAACACTAACCTTTTTTTTGTGAGTTTTTGGTGTTTTTCTTTGTTAGGCATGTTCTAGGTACTTTCAAGAAGTTTCAAAAATCATTTTTTTAGGAGTTGCTTGAGGAGAAATAAACATCATGGTTGTGTTTAGAAGGGATGAGAAATAAATTTTCATAGATAATAGTCCATATTTTGGCGCGGGATAATATTTTAAACTTGAAAAATATATTTTTCAAGAACTTTCTTTGTTAATATGTACATTTGTACACGTTTGTACTTTTGGATTATAAATTTATTGCTGCATATTTTAAAATTTTGTTGGTAATTAATTTTGTTACATTTGCTTATTAAAAAATTGATTGATAGAGGATTAATTACTTGGCCAAATTGCTTGTTCTTCTTATTTGCAATGTTTAAAAATACCAACCTATAATAAAACAAGAATAACTTTCAAACCACTAATCAAACTTTTAAATTTTTCAAGCATTGGAAAGTTGTTTCTAACATGGAAATTGTAAATCAGGTTATTTATTCAAAATAGTAAGCATAAATCAAATATATTCAATCAAAGTGGGTGTTTTATTTTCAAACTTCAAACAATCATACATACAAAATTGCTTTTTGATGTTTTTTTTAAAAATTATCAAAATTTCATAAAGAGTCTAATGGTATAGTTAATTTTCAATTTGAAATAAAAAAAATCATATTTTAACTAATCATTGAATTCAACTCTTTTTCACCATGAAAGAGAAGAACACATAAATAATCATTTTTTGCAAGTCAAAGAGCAAAAAATATAAGTTTTCACGAAATTGGTTTTGCATGGTGACATTAAGAAGATAATTTTATAGACCATTTTTTTGTGTGCCTTGCTTGTTTTGTGTTCTTTCCAACCATTTTTATGAAGGATTAAAATGAATCATACACATTTCCATTTGGTTAATTAAAGAAAAAGTGCCTTTTATTTCTAAAAGAGTGTGTGTGTGTGTGTGCTCTTCTCTTGCATATTTTGCATGGCCTTGAGAATCAGAAGAACCACTTTTTCCTTTCTTTTTAGGGATCTTGTCTAGAGATTTTGTCACCCTAGAGGATGACCTCAACTCCAATGTTCTAGTGGAGTATAAATAGTGAGGGGTGAATCAAAAGACACACCTCTTAGAAGTTGTGAGTGTGTCATTCAAGATAAGCCCCTAAGAAATTTATACCTTGGGGAAGTGAAGAAGAAAGGTGGGTTACCCTCTTCTCTCAGATGTTCGACTTTCTTGCACTTTCAAATTCATAAATTAGACCTCACGTTCCCTTGTGACATATAGACGATTCCCCTAGAGGTCCTATATAGCCTGGTTTAAGACCTTTTGACCAATGCTTAGTGTGGTTCAAGGTACAATATCTTTCCTATTCAGCTACTCACCATGTATCTCCCTGAATAGAGATATCTAATCTCTTTGGCAAGGTCTTAGGAACTTCAAAGAAAGGGAAAAGGTGAGCCCTAGTGCCACTTGATCCTTTTCTATTGACTCTTGAAAGATACTTTTGCCTTGCACTAATCTTTGGATATTAAGTCTTTGGCTAGTGTACATACACTAAGTTAATACTCCTACTTGATTAATTCTAGGCTTGTTCATGTGTTTTATGTGTCTTTTATTATTAGATTAAAAACCTTCCCATCTAAAACCCAACAAGGACCTTATCCTTTTAAAGCCTTAGATTTTTTAATCTTCTATATTTTTATTAGTATAGTTTCTCAAAATTTCAAAAATCCAAAAACATTTGAAAAATCCCAAAATCCAAAAACTTTTGAAATTTTTTAAAATCCAAAAAACATTTAAAAATATGAAAATCCAAAAATATAATTTTTTTTGAAAAACCAAAACCAAAATAGTCTTTGATTGCTTGTCTTTACCTTGCACTAGTGTTTAGAATCTAACCATTATCCACCAACTCAACCATCCTTTGCATCAAAACCTAAACTCCACCAACTTATCAATCCAAACCATCTCATTTTCCATCCTAATCCAAACTTGTAACCATGTCTTCATCTTACCTTGATAGTCTCCTTAGTAAAATTGAAAAAACATTCTTTGATGATGATAATGATTCTTTTTTATCAACCAAAGTATGAGCCCTATGATGATCAGACCTTAGATTCTATTTCCTTAAGCAAGTATCACCCATCTATGTTCCATCAATACCAAAAACCCATAATCCCTATTAACCTATCCATCAATCCTCAATACCAACAATCCCTAATCCCTAGTCACCCATCTATTTATCATCCATACCAACAACCCCTAACATTCCAACCTACTTACCAACAACCCATAAGCTCTAGTCATCTATCTATCTCCCCGCAATATCAACAACTAGTTAACACAATCTATACCATTAATCCCCAACAAGCATCCATTATTCATCCTTATCATAACCTTGACAATGGAAACTGATCTTCCATCCAAATCTCTCCTCAACACCAAACCATATCACAAATCCCTATATCCCATGATATCCCAAATCCTCATCTTCATCACCAAACCAGGAGAGTATTATAACATCCACCTCCTATCCCAATCCTTCATCCACTAAACCATTACAATCCACTCCATCCTAATCCCCAAATCCATTCAATAAAAACACATTTAACCATTTTACCAAGGATTAATAGTGAAGGATCTTCAACTCCGATATGAAAAAAAATTAGGCAATCCCATCACATTGCTAATCCTACACCATCCAAACATATCCCACCATCATTCCCTCTATCACCTATCAATCTCACAAAAAATATTCCTATCCGAACTCCATTATTTCCAATCCAAAATCTTGAGTTCATCAAAGAATATCCTCTTCATATCAAAATCATATTCTATTTTCTAAACCATTGGATTTATGTCAAGAGCAAAGCCCAAATCATGATGAAATAAACTCAAGATAAATCAAGATCAAGTTACCCAAGATATACCTATATATTTTCATGATGTACAAGCTAATCCAATCCTTGACCAATATCCTATTTATAGCATCCATGAAAAATCAATCCTCAATCATGATCCTATCTTTGATTCTATCCAAGAATCCCCTATAAATGATCATGATATCCAAGCTAATACAATATTTGATTAAGATCCCATATCTAATCATGACATACAAGATGATCCAATATTTTATCTAGATCCTAACTATGATGAAGATCCAAGATGATCCCCTCATTCACCTATAAGGCATCCATGATCAAAAACTTGAAGTTGGTCCTATCCATATTCCAACCACCTCCATTTCCCAATATGAGACACTTTTTGATGTAGAGCAGGAAGGCAACCTCCAAACCAAAAAAATTCCAACTATTTTCAACAATCCTTCATTCACTAAAACCCTAACTAGGGTGATTCTTCATACAACCTCTCAGTTTCCCTTGTAGGTCTACAAACCTAGTTCCCTGATCATATCTTGCAAATTTCTTTACAAACCCACAAACCATTTATATTTTCAAACACCCTTTATCTCCTTACAAAATATATCTCAAAATCACCTTGGGTCACTTTGGACCATCACCCTCAATTTCAATGCTGTTACACTGCCCCAATAGGCCAATTAGGCCACTTTTACAAAGCATCACCACCCTAATCCTCCTTCCAAACACAAAAATTGATTGGATAGTCACAACTAGGTTACCCACACACTGAATCAACAATTTTCATCCAAAGAAACACCCACCAATACCTCAAAACACAAAACCCTCATTTTTGATAAGTTTCAAGGAGTTTTATTGAAACTATTGTTTCCAAAGCCTATTTCATCTTACCAACTCATCAAATATTCCCCAAATTTCCTGCACATGCTTCCCAAATCATCACACAACCTTTACCAATGCATTTTAAGCAAACTCCCACTCTAAACCATCACTTTTCAAGTAAAAATTTAGAAATTTGTAATTAGGGTAGCAATGAAGCTTCACCTAAACACCTTCCCTGCTCTTAAAACCACCATATACATGTAAAACTACCCTAAGGAACCCATTCCAACAAGTTATAGACAAATCCAACAATGGAATGGGTGATAATCACATTTTATTTACTCTCAAACCCTTACAATAGGGTTTTTTGGTAGTTTTTAGGAGAATGCTTGTAAATCACACAACTCTTAATGAAAACAATTGAAAAAAATTGAAAACTATCAATGATTCAACTCTCCATCTACTTCGAGATCACAAAACTAAACAATCACAAGTTGTACAATGTTGTTCTGATGACTATAGCAGCAAATTACTTATCAAAACGCAGGGAAAACAATATTCTTTATTGCATCAAACCTTCAAAATCACATCAACCACCCCTTCTTTGAGTTTTCAAGCCTATTTAAACCTTTTCACATCAAAACTCTCCAATCTAAATGACCTCAACTAACTTTTTAACTCACATGACCGTTGTTATTCCCCATAGTGCATTTTTGCACTTTTACATGACAATTTTTGACAAGATTTGTAAAATATAATATGAACTCAAACTAACCAAATAGACTCAAAACATTATAATATGGTCTATTATGACCTTATTTAACTCAAATAAAACTCATCACACCAAAATATTGGCCTAAAACCAAGCTTGACCTTATTTACAAGATGAACTTGGTGCCCTTGCACCATACACCCGGCCTAAAAAAAGTTTCCAAGTCCCTTTGGAAATTGCATTGCTATAGATTATGCTTTTTCACATCATCTCCTTCACCTTTAGATGCTCCTTCATTAGGAAATCCTTTCCACTGAGTCAAAAATTGATAACTTGCATTGTACGTTGCATTTGTAGACTTCTTAACACCTAGAATCTGCTTCATCTTCACAAACTGATTTGATGATTGTCCTCTTACCTTTCCCTTATCATGAACTGATGTAGAACTTGCTTTCACATCTGGAAACTAACCTTTACCACCTGTACCATGAACCATTTCCTTCCTTACCCCTGCTACATGCTTAAACTCATCCATTTTCTCTTGCCCTTCACCTTTATTCATCTTACCTTTTCCCTTTATATCCTTCATTAGGTTCTCTTCCACTTGAGTCTCTATTGGATTAGGTTCACCAACCTTTGTATTGACAAAAAATGACTGCCTACTAACCTCTGTGTTATCAATTTTATACATCTTTGTCTTGACAGTATTAAACTACCCATCAACCTCTTTAGCAACCAAAGGACAAAGCATTGTCCCTATCAAAATCTCATCTTATTTTCCTAACCCATCTTGCTTTCTCATAAACAATGGCATCCTTGACCTTCTCTTCCCAATACTAAATCATTCCTCATACTTGTTTTCTTGACACTTTCAAGCCTTGAAGTGGTTGCAACCTCTACCTTCTTTTCTTCCTGTAAATAGGGAAAAATTTCAGATTTAATGTTGAAAACAACAAACTAACTAAACCCTATCAAGCACCATGAAGCACAAACTATAATGAAAATGCAAATAAACAAAGGAAATGCAAACCAATTTTCAAACTAGACTTGATTGACCTCCATGGCTCTTCTCCACCTGCATGAGAATGCAAGATTTTGAAGGTTGATTGTTGGAGGAATGTTGGTTGCTTAATTCAGCAGCATAACATTGACATGGAGATGCTAGATGAATGACAATAGATAGAAATGGATGAAAGACTCAATAATAATTTTGACAGCATAAGGACACTTGAAGAATCAACCCCTCTAATGGCTTATGGGAGAGTTTATTTATAGGAAATGTCTAATTTGGATTGATGGTTGAGATTGAATATCAATAAGATGTCTTAATCAATGGCCAAGATTGAAAGTTGTAGTATGAAATAGGTTTAGGTCAAAATTAGGGCAATGATAAAGATGAAGGATTGAGATTGAATCATAAAATAATTCAATCAAGGGCTAAAATTAAATGAGATGTCAAGATATAATATTTGATGTGGAAGAAGATTGGCATGGACAAAGAGGTAATAGGAGAAATTAAATAATAAAAATTATTTAATTTAGGTGGCAAATGAATAATTATATAATAAAGATATTATTTAATTATAGAAGAATGTGAGAAAAGGAATCATTTTGAATTAAGTAATGATTTAATTCAAAATTCAAGAGAGTGGACCAAATTAAATAAATAAAATTTATTTAATTTATGAGAGAAAAAGCTAATGAATAATTAAATAATTAAAATAATTATTTAATTATAGTGGAAAGTGGACAAAAATTAAATAAATAAGAATTTATTTAATTTTAGAAAGAAGAGGACTTAATTAGTGACGTAATTAAATAAATAAAATTTATTTAATTAATCAAGCAAGAAATAAAGATAGGAATAAATTAATTAAATAATTAAAATTATTTAATTAATAGAAGACATATGACTTTAGAAAATAATTAAATAATTAAAAATTATTTAATTATCAAAGCCAAAAGGGGGGATGATGGAGAATTTAGAAGTGAAAGGCTTAGGACAACTTTTAGTGTCTACACTTCCTCTCTTTTAACAAACTCTTTCTTGCCAATCATGATCACCTTTGCTACCTTGTTTTGTTCGTTCACATCTTCCTACAATGGTGTTAGTGTGAAAGTATTTCCATCCTTTATAATAGTGTAAGTATTATCTCTTCCATCATATATGGCATGTCTATCAAACTGCCATGGTCTTCCAAGCAATAAATGACAACAATCCATTGGCAAAACATCACAAAGAATCTTGTCCTTGTATCCACCAATAATAAACTCAATAAAAGCTTGTTCATTCACCAAGATAGACTGATTAGCATTCACCCAAGACACTTTATATGGTGTTTCATGAGGAACCTTTTCTAACTTCATTTTGTCTACCATTTCATTTGATATCATATTATTAGTACTCCTTGAATCTACCACAACTTTGCATACCTTACCTTTGCATTTGCAAGTGGTCTTGAATAATGTCCTTCTTTGAGTCATCTCCTTCTCTTTTGATTCCTTGAGGAGTTGTCTTCTCACCATCAAAGATTCTCCCACTTCTGGCGCAGCAAGTTGATTAGGAGAATGCACACTTTCACAATCATCTTCTTGTACCAATTGCACTCTTTTGTCACCACCACTTGAAGTAGACCCTTGCTTCTCAGGACACTTGAATTTTGGATGCCCAAACTGATTACAATGATAACATCTACCTGAAAATGATATTGAACTTCTACCTCCACCAAATCTTCCTCTAAAACCTCTGAAACCACCTCTTTGATCAACAACTTGTTCCTTGCTTTTGCTTGCATCTTCTTGGTCTTCATAAGTCTGCCTTGATCCTCTTCCTCTATTGGTTTTTCCTCTGCCTCTTCCATGTCTTTCTTGCCTTCTTTTCAGTTTCTCTTCTACTCCAGCAACCAATTGAAAAAATTCCTCTACTGTCCTTGGAGTATCCAAACTCAACTCATCTTGTATTTGAAATCTCAAGCCACACATATACCTTGCAATATTTTAATTTTCATCCTCAATATGACCAAACCTTATACTCAACTTGTGAAACTCTTCAGTATATGTCATAACATCCTTATCCTTCTGCTTTAAGCTTTGCAACTTCTTGAATGTCTGAATTACATGATCACTTGGCAAAAATTGTGCTTTCACCTTTGCTACCATTATATCCCATGAAATAATCTTTGTCTTCCCTTTCTTCACTCTTTCCTCTTGGATGTAATTTCACCATGTCAATGAAAGACCTTTCAACTTGGTCTTTGCAAACTTTACCTTTAGATCTTCAGCAACCTCCTTGAATTCAAAGTAATTATCTAGTACATCTATCTTGTCTAATACCTCTTCAACATCCAGTTTTCCATTATACATTGGCACATCCACTTTCACATCAGAAGCATCTCCTTTTATAGCCTTAAGCATCTTTATCATCCTTCTCTCATCAGGATCCCATTCAACATCTTGGGTTCTTCCACTTAGAGGGTCTCTTCCTCACCCTCTACCTCTTCTTCATGGCCACTTTCCTCTTCTTTTCTTTGTCTCCATTGCTGAAAATCTATCTAAGATTGCTTCTTTTGACTCTTTCAACATCTTAATCTCCCTTGCAAGTAGTGCACTACCTTTAGGAGGCATTTTGTATTTTCAACTTCCCACTTTTCACACTTCAAACTACAACATTTCACCCTCAAATGATCTAATACCTATGCTATGATACCACTTGATGCAGAGTAGGGAGGAACCTCCAAACCAACACAATTCCAACTATTTTCAACAATCCTTCATTCACCAAAACCCCAAGTAGGGTGATTCTTCATACAACCTCTTAGTTTCCCTTGTAGGTCTGCAAACCTAGTTCCTTGATCATATCTTGCAAATTTCTTCAAAAACCCACAAACCATTTATATTTTCAAACACCCTTTATCTCCTTACAAAATATATCTCAAAATAACCTTGGGTCACTTTGGACCATCACCCTCAATTTCAATGCTGCTACACTGCCCCAATAGGCCAATTAGGCCACTTTTACAAAACATCACCACCCTAATCCTCCTTCCAAACACAAAAATCAATTGGATAGTCACAACTAGGTTACCCACGCACTGAATCAACAATTTTCATCCAAAGAAACACCCACCAATACCTCAAAACACAAAACCCTCATTTTTGATAAGTTTCAAGGAGGTTTATTGAAACTATTGTTTCCAAAGCCTATTTCATCTTACCAACTCATCAAACATGCCCCAAATGTCCTGCACATGCTTCCCAAATCATCACACAACCTTTATCAATGCATTTTAAGCAAACTCCCACTCTAAACCATCACTTTTCTAGCAAAAATTTAGAAATTTGTAATTAGGGTAGCAATGAAACTTCACCTAAAAATACCCTAAGGCACCCATTCTAGCAAGTTATAGACAAATCCAATGATGGAATGGGTGATAATCACATTTTATTTACTCTCAAACCCTTACAACAAGGTTTTCTGGTAGTTTTCAAGAGAATGCTTGTAAATCACACAACTCTTAATGAAAACAAATGAAACAAATTGAAAATGATCAATGATTCAACTCTCCATCTACTTCGATCACAAAAATAAACAATCACAGGTTTTACAATGTTGTTTTGATGATTGTAGCAACAGATTACTTATCAAAACATAGGGAAAATAGTATTCTTATTGCATCAGACCTTCAAAATCACATCAACCACCTCTTCTTTGAGTTTTCAAGCCTATTTAAACCTTTTCACATCAAAACTACCCAATCTAACCGATCTCAACTGACTTTTAAACTCACATGACCCTTGATATTGTCCATTGTGCATTTTTGCACTTTTACATGACAATTTTTGACAAGATTTGTAAAATATAACAATATGAACTCAAACTGACCAAATAGACTAAAAACATTAAAATATGGTCTATTATGACCTTATTTAACTCAAATAAAACTCATCACACAAAAATCTTGACCTAAAACCAAACTTGACCTTATTTACAAGATGAACTTGGTGCCCCTACACCACTTTCCTACTTTGAACATGTAGTTAATCAAACAAATGGCATGGATCATATTAAATAAGAAGATATCAAAGCTACCATGGATCATATTGACATCCCAAATTATCAAGAATCAACAAGAAAGAAAAAGGAGGAATCCCCAATATCTTATCAACTAGGATCATCCATTTTTATCAAATCGGGTTTTTCTGCAGATGAGAAAATAACAAGTATTCATGGTTTCCCTCTACAAAACAATGGGGTATCATATTGTTTCCAAAACAAAAATATCCCATCACAAATAAAATATGTTAGATTATGTGGTATAAAGGAAGAGGATTGGGCCTACATGAGCAAGTAATTTTAGAACCAATACAATTTCATGAAAATCTCAGATATCAAGGTCTTGGTTATCCATCAATCAATAAATCAAATGATGTTAGTGATATCTCCATGATATTAGGGGAAAATTTATCTAATACAAACATGAAAATAGGATCCATGTGTAGTCCTTCCCATAATTTTGTTGCCAACACTCCTTCCATCCACACCATAAACCATCCTTCCAAAATTATTAAACCCATTAGTTTGAACCAACAAAAATAAAAGTCTTACAAATACAAAGTCCAAAATAAAATGTCAAAATCTATTGAATAAAAAAAAATGCAAGTGCACAAATGAATTTAAAATGGACTCCAAATAAAAATGGATCAGGAAAAGAAGAGAAAATCCAATATCCAATCAAAATGTGGAGCTACAAGGAAAGAGTTCTCCTACATATAACAAGTGTGTTGGAAGTTTGGAGATGTTACAAGCTTGATTTGTTTGTGAGATGCTTGGGTGTTGTCATTTATGTCAACCCCTTGTATAAAGAGAGTTTTGGAATGCTACCAATATTGATGATGTGCTTGTAATTGTTGGTATTTGTGTCAGCACATGTTGGTTTTTCCATTGATGTCCTACTTTAGTATAGTTGCAAAGGTTGTCGGCATGACATGTGTTTTGGGAGATTGTTTTAGTTGGAAAGTGTTGAATATTGAAAATATTGTAGATGTATTGCAGAGATGTTATTAATGTTACTGATGAATTTGGTTCAATTGGTTTCCAAGTTCTTTTGAGAAATTTTGAATAAAAGAGAGTTCAATGTGACAGGGTGGTGTTCAACGTTTTGATTTGAATTTATTTGTGATTGAAGATATGCTCATGTGGCTTGGATGTGATGATCAAAGGTGTTCAAAGGTGTCATATCCAGAGTTTCAAGTTCTAGATCATTTTGTAGTGAAAGATGTGTTTCAAAGAATGTCTGTCTGGTGCAACAAGGTGTCTAGGAGAAATGAGATTAATTCATATTTCTCCACAATGAAGGTTTTGGTGTTGTGGATCTGGGAACTTGCTTATATCATTTTTTCCTACCTTCCCTTGATGTTTTAGGTGTTGAGTTATTCCAAAAATTTGTATAGTGTGTTGGATGTTTGTGCAAGTATGTCTAATTTCATAGATTGAAGGTGTTCTTAAGTTTTAGGTGGTTGCAGTAGTAGTGGTGAATATTCTAAGTATGTGGAATATGTTGAGATGTTTTAGAATTTTGTTGTGTGGTCTTTAATATGTTTTCAAACCTAGAGAGGTGTGTTTGGAGTAGCTTGTTAGTGTTAGTGCAGGTTTGGATGACCTAGCGTGCTAGCGCTAATTTTGGAGGATAATTTTTGTTTGAGGAAGTGTTGAGAAGCATGTTGGTGTAGATTTTGGTCCTAGCTAAGTAGTGGTGTGGTATACCTTCACTTATTTCCTTAGTGGAAGTGTTTGGTGCTGACCTATTTGATATTTTATGGTTGAGGTGCATATGTTTCCTTTAGGTTGACCTAATTAAGATTGTTTTAGATCACAAAGGGTATAAATGCAAGGAGAATTATTAAGTGCAAAGTGTGTGATGCAAAATATGTGAATGTGATCAATTGTGATGATCTAAGTGTGAGCCTTAATTCTTATGACTTCTAGATGTAGTGAGGAGAAGGTGTCTACATTTCAGTATGTTTGATGAGTTGTATGTGATTTAGTGGAACTGTACCTTCAGCATATGAGAGATGCATTATTATCAGTTCAAATTGGTAGTGAGCCACCCCTTCTTCTAATCTTATTTCTTCTAGATAGTGAGTCCTTTTGCAGTGAGCCACCAATAATGATCCTTTCTTTATCTTTTTTGGGTGGTGAGCCCTTGGTAGTGAGCCTTATTGTATTCAACATTGCAATTAATATATTAGTGAGCTAATCCTCACCATGGTTTTTCCCTTCTTGGGTTTTCCACTTAAATATAGTGTTCTTATATTTTTGGATTACTACTTTGCATGTTTACATTGTGTTAATCCATGTTAATGGTTTAATGGTTGATCAAGGTTTCAAAAGATATTTGAGGTTTTAAATGTTTTAAATTATACAAATGGTTCACCACCCCTCTCAGTTGTCTTGAGCATCTAAAAATTGGTATCAGAGTTGTGGTTCCCAAGAAGAAGCTTAACTGCTTGAGGTAGATCTAGATGGTGCACAAGAAAGGTGTCAAAGCTTCTTTTTTTGATGGAACAAATTTTACCTACTGGAAAGCTAGGATAGAGTCCTTTTATGGTTTCTCTTGGATTTGGTGTTTGGAAGCTTGTTGAAAAAGGTTATATTGTGTCTAAAAATGTTCTGATAAGTGATGATGAGATCAAAGATTATGAAAACAATGGAAAAGCAAGGAATGCAATATTGAATGGTCTTTCTTATTCTAAACTTGGAAAGATGATAAGTTTGAAGTTTGCTAAAGAGATCTAGACAAAGTTGGAAGGTAGCTATGAAGGAGATGACAAGGTCAAACAAGTGAAGATACAAAACTAAAAATCCAAATTTGAAACCCTAAGGATGTCTCAAGATGAAGATAATATTTCCTACATGCTCAAAGTTGATGAAGTTGTCCATTCCATCAATGGTCTTGGTGGAAAGTTGGATGAAAGAAAAGTTGTGAAAAAGGTATTAAGAACTCTTTCTAAAGCTTATAGTTCTAAAGTTTTTTCTATTGAGGAAGCTCATAATTTGGATAATTATTCTAGAGATCAAATCTTTGGTGCTTTAACTTCTTTTGAAATGAGAGAGTTTGGTCAAGATGCTACAAACAAAGAAACTGCTTTTAAAGTCTGTAAAGTGGAAAAGGATGATGGATTGGATCTAGATGATCTTGATGAGGTGGAAGAAAACTTTGTGAGGAGATTGAAAAATGGTACTAGAAAATATAGAGGTAAGCTACCTTTCAAATGTTTCAATTGTGGATAGATAGGTCATTGTGCATCTAATGTCCAATCAAAGTTACTAAGGATAAAAAAAAGGATCATAAGGGTAAAATTGTCAAAAATAATTATTATGTTGAAAAGGACAATGGTGTATCTGATGATGAAGAATCAAATTATTTGGATGAAGGAAGCTATGAATTTTTTATCATGGCTTTAAATGTTGGAACTAATTCCACTAATCTTGAAATATGTGTGAAAGAAAGTGCTCCAAAAATAGGTCATAACATTGAAGGAACTATGTTGATTTCTTTTCATTCTAGAGAGGAGAAGAATTATTGGATCATTGATAGTGGATGCTCAAATCATATGACATGTGATAAGAGTAAGTTTTTTAATCTTGAAAAGTATGATGGTGGTTTTTTAAAATTTGGTGATGATACATCTGTTAATATCCGTGGAAAAGGTTCAATTAGTTTTGATGGAAAGTATAAAAAAATGATATTATTTATGTCAAGGGTCTCCTACATTCTAAGTGTAGGAAAAATGTGTAGTAGAGGATATAATCTTGTGTGTCAGAATGGTGGTTGTGAAATCATAAAAAGAAGCTTTGGTACTCTAGTTTTTTATGGAACAAGGATAGAAAGTAATGTCTATCAACTCAAAGGTAGTGGTGCAAAGTGCTTTATGTCTCAAACTAATGAAATTTAGCTATAGCATAGAAGAATGGGTCACATTAATTTTAATATCCTAGTAAATATTAGCTATACTGATGTTGTGAGAGATTTTCTAAAGATTACAAAGCCTATCAATGTAATCTGCAAAGAATGTCAAGTTGGAGCAAAAAAAGACAAGATTCAAGAAAAAAGAGTATCCTACAATAGGTCCCTTGAAGTTAGTGAATACAAATCTATGTGGACCTACCAAAATTAGAATATCATGTGGTGATAGGTATTTCATGTTATTAATTGATGATTATTCTAGAATGGCTTGGGTTACATTTCTCAAAGAAAAATCATAAGCTCTAGAAAAGTTTAAAGCATTTAAGGCTATGGTTGAGAATGAAATGAATCTGAAAATCAAATGTTTGAGATCTGATAAAGGTGGTGAGTTCACTTTAAATGAGTTTAACAATTTTTGTGAAGATCATGGAATAAGAAGCCATTTATCAGCCCCTAGAACTCCTCAATAGAATGGAGTTGTGGAAAGGAAAAAAAAAATAGTTCAAGAAGCAACTAGGAGAATGATGAAGGAAGCTAATATTTGGGATTTCTATTGGAGAGAAGAAATTCATATTGTAGTCTACATTCTTAACAAAGGTCAAGAAAGACCAAATAGTTCAAAGACTCCCTATGAGTTATGGTATGGTATACCTCCTACTATGAAATATTTCAAAGTTTTTGGAAGAAAGCATTATATTAGAAGAGATGAAGAAAAAAGTTTGATGCAAGATCCGATGAAGGAATATTCCTTGGATACTCTACAAGAAGCAAGGCCTATCAGTGTTACAATATAATGTTGAAGAATATTGTTGAAATTGCAAGTGTCAAAGTGGATGAAGAACCACATCAAAGTTCAGTGTTGATAGAAGGATATGAATCTAATGAATCCCCTTGCAGTGAAGAAGAAAAGGCTGAAGACAAAGGAAAAGAGTTGACAATTGAAGAGGAAGAAGCTCTAGAAAAGAATCCTAAGACTCCTAAGTATTGTAGAAGAATCATTTAGAAGATAAAATAATTGGAGATAAGAGAAAAGGTGTTCTAACAAGGAGAAAATATGCTATGAAAAAAGAAGAAGTAAATTTCTATTTTCTTTATGAGTTGGAACCAAAAATAGTGACTAAGGTATGCAAAGATGAGAATTGGATTAAAGAAATGAAGAGTTAGAATAGATAGAGAATAATCTGACTTGGGAATTGGTCCCAAGACCAAAAAATAAGAATGTGATTGATACTAAGTGGGTATTCTAGAACAAATTGAATGAAGATGGAAAAGTTGCAAAAAAAAGGCTAGACTTGTGTGTAAGGGTTTCTCACAGGTTGAAGGTATAGATTTTGAGGAAAATTTTGCTCCAATTACAAGAATGGAAGCTATCAAGATGTTTTTAGCTTTTACAACACAAGGATTTCAAAGTATATTAGATGGATGTGAAGTTTGCATTCTTGAATGGTGAATTGGAAGAAGAGGTATACATTGAGCAACCAAACGGTTTTTAGTTCTTAGAAGATACTGAGAAAAGGGGGCCAACCACACCAAGGCTCCAAGTCATGGAGAGCTGAGAGTGGAAGGCTACCCTAATTTACCTCAAGTTGTATAAGAGATTTTATGTAAAGGATAGAGAATGAAGAGAACTCTCAAGTGCTTATGTAACTCTACTAACCTAAGAGATTTGATGGGGCTAAATGAGCAGGTTTTTGGAACTCGAACTATACCTCAAATGGCTCTCTACCAGAGGATAGGAGCACGGGTCAGGGACGATAGTGTAGTGCACTAGAATCTCACTGGGGTGCTAGCATCCGTACGGCTAGAAAGTGTAAAATTATAGTGAAGGGTACAAAGACCTACTAACTACTTAGCAGTTGAGGTTTAAAGCACTAACTGAGATGATAATAAACATAATAAACAAGATAACTAGAAAAGTGATATAGAAGATGATGAAGGTGAAGGTGATGGAGATCAATTCACAAGAAGTCTAGCTCACCAACAAGCTCCACCTGAATGCGTACCTATATACAACCAAGAGAGGAAAAATGTTGGGGTTGTATAGGGGTTTGTCATAGTCAAACCCCTACTTTGGTGTTTCCACCTCCACGGATAGCCAAAAAAACCATGAGATAGAAAATATGATAAAGAGAGGAATAGAGAAGATATTAAACAGTAACAATAACACTATGCTACGTAAATCAAATGACAATGCTATGGAAATAGAGAAATGAAACAATATCACCTTCTCAATCAAGGTGCCCTCAAGCACATAGAGGAGGATGCAAGCTTGGTAAGGTCTACGCTGTCGCAAACATGAAGAAGTAGTCCCATAGGACACCAAGTCACAACTCCAATGGTGGAAAAAGTGCAACGCAAAGTAGAGAAGTTACGTAGAAGCTCAAAAATTATCTAAAAAAGATCAAGCTAGTACATGAAATTGTGAAGAGGATGGATTGAATCACTAAAGATATTGCTCAAGAGATCAAACTATTGTTTAGAGGATGGAATGGAATTGAAAGATATGACTTTGAAGAGGATTTAGGAGGGAAAAAGTCATTCTTAGGTCGGTAGGAAGGCAAAGAGGTGTTACGCTTCATCGCTAATGGAGAACGTAACATCTTTGTGGATTCTAGAGGCAAGAATCTGTCAGGGACGAAAATGCACCACACAAACATTTGCATCTCGTGCACGTATCCCCGCCAAAAATTCCCCTACCAACACAAAGGACAAGCACCAAATGGATGAATTGTTGATAGGTGATGTATTTCTTAGTCGGGTTTGATTTTTCTAAAGTAGAGGGTGTAAAAGGGGAATTTGCAAGAGGGTTGTAGATTTGCACATATACATTTTCCCCCCACTTTAGCAGGCATGAGTGCCAATGAATGTTCAGTAAAGTAGATTGGAGAGTTTAGAAACATATACCTAAATCGTCGAGGAAGCAGACCGCAATCTGGAAAATCCTGAAAGCGTAGGACAAGTAAATAGCTCCACAGGTACTCTCTCCTAAGGAGGATCAAACAAAGGACTCTATAGATCCTCAGAACTACAAAGTTGATCAAAGTGCACTGAAGGCCTACAGACCAACAATAGACAAATCCTAAAGGATGCAAGCACTTATAGATCCTCAGACCTTCAAAGAAGGTGCCCTCAGGTACTCTCTCCTGAAGGAAGCCCAATGTAGGGGATTGTGTAGAGTCAGATTGGAAAGAAACTTCACAGGTGCACCTGCAAAGCATCATGTTCATCCATAGACAAAACATGTTAGAAAAAAAAAATTAGCCACATAGGCAAGCGAGCAAACAGTCAAAAATTGAAGGAGAATCTTTCAAAGGGCTCCCTCAGGAACCCTTCAAAATAAAAGGGGTCCACTCAAGGGATGCTTAGTTTGAAAGTATAAGAGTATTTTTCGCAAATCAATTCAACATCAAGGAATCCTTTTGAAAGATGTTCACTTCATTAAGGAATTTGAAAGGAAGAAGGTCCCCTCACAAGGGGAAGGTCAAACTTCACCTGTAGGAGAAGGCGCTCCCTCCTCAAAGGAAGGTTTTCCAAATTCTTTCTTTGTGAACCCATGATGAAGGAAAATTATTCTGCTCAGGGTCCTTGTTGAGGAATTCTATTTTTGAAAAAATATTTTGAAAATATTTTCAAGAAACGATTCATTGGCCACTAAATGCATTTTTTGAAAATTGAAGTGACATGATATCCCTCCCTTAGGATGGTGCATGTTGAACACAAAGGCACATGGCATCCTAAGGAGAGAAAAGAAAGAACAAAAAAAAGTGATGTTGTGGCCCGCGGAACATAGTGAGATGTAACCATGGTAATATTGTCGCACACGTGAGGGAAAACACATGATCACCACAACATCATGAAACAAGCATGAAAGATAAGAGAATAAAAATGCAAGAAGGAACAATAACATTACGAACAAGGGGCATAGGGGTGGTCTGATATTTCGGGATCAAAGCTGCTCATAAATATAGATAAGTAAATAATAATAGTATATAATGAACTGTCATCAACCCCCTACTATATCAAACCATATAAAGAATGCATGAGAAGACAAAATAAAAATAAAAAATTGGGTCAACATGGAAGGGAAGCCTAAATTCCCCCAACACTTTTCATCATCCCCAATTGTCGAAAATAAATACACAATAAAGGAAGAATAATGTAACAAATAGAGGAATTTTTACGACACAAAAACACTCCTATATTCAAGCACCTACAAGGGTGAAAAGGGTCATCCAGGAACACATAACACAAGCATAGGGGAACACAAACACACACAATCTACTCTACAGATAAATAAGAGGTGCCCCCTAGTCCTCATCAACCAAGAGGTCGTCAACCTCCCAATCTAGATCACTGTAAGGGGAAGGCAGATGAGCTCATAAGGGCAGAATATCAAGGGGGGAACCCTTCAACCCCCCTCAACAAGAGCCATGGAAGGAGACCCCTCGAGGTATTCTCCACTCAGTTCTTGTGGGGTAAAATTCAACGACTTTATGAAGATCACTGATAAGGCTGGGACCTCATCCAAAGAATTAAACATGCACTTCATAGGAGTGCCATGTGTTAACTCAATGGGAAAGGGAGACAACACCTAAGATTCACTGCTAGGCTCATTGAATGATTCGAGAGCAGTGAAAAACTTTGGGGACATTGGGGCTTCCTCTCTCACTAGGATGACACAAGCTAATGTAGAATGACCCTCCGAAGAAGGTGAACCCTTATTTTGACCCACATTGCTAGCAGGGACATCCTCCATCTTTAGCTTCATCAAAGGATGTGAGATCCCCATGGATGAAGCATAAGGCATAGAGGAAGAGCAAAAATCCGCAATGAACACCACTGAGGTATTAGGCATGTCCATAGGCTTTGAAAATGGCAGGATTTCTGGGAGGGACATCAAAAGAGGTGGCTCGACTAAAGGAGAAATAAACACCTGGACCCTTTTCAGATTAGGATCGTTTACGCTCACAACAAGAGCCAAAATTAGAGCTGAAGATGGAGGAATTGAAGCAGAGGGGATGGAAGAAGAGGATACAATAGAAGGAGTCGAAGCAAAAACTGCTAACTCCCGTTTCTGCAGGGTGGCTTGCTTAGCGGCCAGAGCCTTTCTCCGATGATTGTACTCATGTGCAAGGCAGTTCCTATGAATCTTGGAGCTAGAGGTCGGGGGCTGAGATGGAATGGAGGAATCCTGCTCGACCATTAGAGTTTCCATCATGGTCGTTTATGGTGGAGGGAGAGGTTGAGAGGATGATGGAATGATAGTGAGGGGAGTTGGATCTAACGGCTCAGTAGTGGGCCTCTTCCCATTCACTACCTTAGGGGCAAGAGTAGTAGGATGCCATAGAGGTAGAGACATAGATGACTCCCCCATGAGGACCCTTCCCCTTACCATATCAAATGGGCCAAGGCTCCATGGGTAAGATGGGAAGTTCAAACATTAGACTCTTGGTATTTCCCCTTACCATACAAGAAGGGATCTTGGCATGCTTCTCTTCTTCCCTTTTTCGAGCCAAGGCATTCTCACATTTTTCCTTGAGATAGGCCCTATGAAAAATGGCATAGGGAGAGGGAGGGTACCTTACCTTAGGTGTTATGCCCCCACTCTTGTAATTCACATAGATTTGGTACAATAGGTTTGTCCTAGGAGGAAGCAGACCAATGGGCATAAGCCAAAAGTGATCCAATGAGTAGCCACCATGCACAATCAACGATTTATAGATGGTGTCGTGGACTACATGTACTATACTATCATGGATGAACTTCAGACACTAATGAATCACTAAGGGAATTGCATTCATAGTGACCAACCAGGGCATACCCAATTTCACCCTGAAGAGTTTAGACCCTAGGATTATGTCAAAGAGTGCATTTACAAATTTAGGTCCAACTAAGATGGACAAAGTGATGAAACCGATCGGAGGTATGAAAATCCCATCGTGTGTATGGATGGTACTCCTAGATTCATCATACCCATCTTTGTTTAAGAATTTAATCAACATAATCTACTCAGTGATGACATTCACCCGACATGTTGGGTCAACAAGAACACCTGCTATAGTGTTTCCATTGATTCAAACGGGGATGTATAAGGGAGATGGCTCTCTGTTATAGTTCATTAGTAAGTCTTGTGAGGTGAAAGTTATGCCATGGGATCCACTCGCAAGTTGCATAGATGGGATGGGTAGATGTAAAAAGGAGGCCATTACATATACTAGAAAAACCTTTCGCAAAGCCCCCAAGGGTTTTGCAACTAGATAGTGACCCAACTAAGGTTTCATTTTGTGATGCTTATGAATCCTTCCAGCTACACCACTAGGGGTCATAGGTTGGGTTGCATGGCTATGTGCCTCGCAACACTCACACCCACAACACTCCTAGGATATAAGGAAAGGGTCTTTCAACACTGCTAAATGAAACCAAAATGGTTCATATTAGGTTCACCAAGATGTAGAAGAGGGGGACCAACCACACCAAGGCTCCAAGTCACGGAGAGTCAAGGGCGGAAGGCTTCCCTAATCTACCTCAAGTTGGATAAGAGATTTTATGTAAAGGATAGAGAATGAAGAGCACTCTCAAGTGCTTCTATCACTCTACTAACCTAAGAGATTTGATGGGGCTAAATGAGTAGCTTTTTGGAACCTGAACTATACCTCATATGGCTCTTTGCTAGAGGATAGTAGCATGGGTCAAGGATGATAGAGTAGCGCACTAGAATCTCACTAGGGTGATGACATCCATACGACCAAAAAGTGTAAAAGTACAATGAAGGGTACAAAGGCCTACTAAATATTTAGTGGTTGAGGTTTAAAGCACTAACTGAGATGATAATAAATAGAATAAACAAGATAACTAGAAAAGTGATATAGAAGATGATGAAGGTGAAGGTGATGGTGATCAACTCACAAGAAGTCAAGCTCACCAACAAGCTCCACCCGAACGCATACCTACACACAGAACCAAGAGGAAAAATGTTGGGGCTGTATAGGGGTTTGTCATAGTCAAAGCCCCGCTTTGGTGTTTCCACCTCCATGAATAGCCAAAAAAACCATGAGATAGAAAATATGATAAAGAGAGGAATAAAAAAGATACCAAACAGTAACAATAACGCTATGCTACGTAAATCAAGTGATAATGCTATGGAAATAGAGAAATGAAGCAATATCACCTTCTCAATCGAGGTGCCCTCAAGCACGTAGAGGAGGATGCAAGCTTGGTAAGGTCTATGTTGTCACAACAATGAAGAAGTAGTCCCTTAGGACACAAACACACAACTCCAATGGTGGAAAAAGTGCAACACAAAGTAGAGAAGTTGCGTAGAAGCTCAATAATTGTCCAACAAGATCAAGCTAGCACATGAAATTATGAAGATGATGGATTGAATCACTAAAGATATTTCTCAAGAGATCGAAATAGTGTGTAGAAGATAGAATGGAATGAAAAGATATGCATTTGAAGAGGATTTAGGAGGGAAAGATTCATTCTCATGTTGGTAGGAAGGCGCAGAGGTGCTACACTTCATTGCCATTGGAGAACGTAACGTCTCTGCAGATTCCAGAGGTAGGAATTTCTCAGGGATGACAACACATCACACAAATGTCCACATGTTGTGGACGCATCCCTGATAGAAATTCCCTCATTAAAACAAAGGAAAAGTGCCATGTGGATGCACTGCAGATAGGTGATGTGGAATTTCTTAGTCAGGTTTGATTTTTCTAAAGTAGAGGGTGTAAAAGGGGAGTTTGCAAGAGGGGTGAAAATTCATGCCTATACAGATACAAATATGGTCTAAAAATTGAAGAAAGCATTGTATGGACTGAATCAAGCTCCCAAAGCTTGGTATGCAAGGTTAGACAAGTACTTGTTGTAGTAAGGATTCAGAAAAGGTAATATAAAAATTTGTATTTCAAAGTTGAAGGTGAACAAATCTTAATTGTTGTAATATATTTTGATGGCATAATCTTTGGAGGAAATGAAGGTATGTGCAAAAGGTTTGCAAAGGAAATACAAAAATAATTTGAGATTTCAATGTGTAGGGAGATTAATTTCTTCCTTGGTTTATAGATTAGTCAATCAAAGAAAGGTATATTCATATCACAATCTAAGTATGTTAGGGAAATTTTGAAATTTTTTGGAATGAATGACTCTAAATAGGTATGTACTCACTGGTTGTAAGTTGAGAAAGAATGATGAATCTCCTAAGATAGATGAGAGCAAGTATAAATCAATGATTGGTGGCCTATTATACTTTACTGATACTAGAATGGATATCATGCATTCAATTTTTCTTGTGGCTAGATTTCAAGAAGATCCTAGAGAATCTCATGTTGCAGTAATGAAGAGGATATTCAGATATTTGAAGGGCACTCTGAATTATGGTTTGTGGTATCCTAAGGATAATGAATTCTCCTTGAGTGCATATATAGATGTAGATTGGGTTGGATGTGCAAATGATAGGAAAAGTACAAGTGGTGGTGCTTTCTTTCTTGGAAGTATGTTGGTTTCATGGCTAAGTAGGAAGTAGAATTCAATATCATTATCTATTGCAGAAGCAAAATATATTGCAACAACATCATGCTAAACATGGATGTTGTGGATGAAGCAAACATTGAAGGATATCAAAGTTTCATATGATGAACCTATTTCTATCATGTGTGACAATATAAGTGCAATCAATATTTCAAATAGTATGGTAATGTATTCAAGAACAAAACATATTTCAATCATGTATCACTTCTTGAGAGAGAAAGTTGCAAAGAATGAGGTAAAGTTGGAGTATGTGCCTACTAAGGATCAAGTTGTTGATATTTTCATAAAATATCTTCCAAAAGATACTTTTGAGTATCTCTAGGAGAAGTTAGGGGTTATTGCCCCTCCTTTCAACTAAGATGCATAAGAGTGTGTATCAATCCAGTGGAACAATTCAAGATCTATTATTTTGTTCCAAATTGATGAAGGCTACCTCTCAAGGGGAGTAGGTAGTAGTACTGTTGGTTGGTGAATTCAAATGAAGCATATTTTGTGCCCCTAAGGGGGAGAGTGTAGTAAAGAGAGAGTGTAGTTTCGTGTTGGTGTTGAAAGTAGTGTCAAAGTGGTGTATGCAGATGATGTGTGAAAGGTATAGTTGTTTCCCTTTGAATATTTTCAAAGGGGGAGAGCAGGAGAGTTGGATGAGTATATGGCCCTTTTCTATTGATGTCAAAGGGGGAGAGAATTGGTTGAAAAACCATTGTGCATAGTGCAGAAGAGAATATGGTTGAAAAACTATAGGAGGAGAAAGAAAAACATGCTAAAAAGATTGTATATGGAGGAGAGTATTGTCTAAGGAGCAAAGGAGGAGAGTGATCTAGAATGTAGGTGTTTCTAGTGTTATAGGATAAATATGTGAAGAGAGAGGATGAAGAGTAAAGAGTTATCGCAGTCAGGGGAGCACTGCTTATTGCCCTATTGTTGATTGGTTGCTTTTGTTGTTGATTGTTTTTTTAGAAAGTAATTGTTGCCATCAATGACAAAGGGGAGATTGTTGGAGGTTTGGAGATGTTGGAAGCTTGAGTTGTTAGTGAGTTTCTTGGGTATTGTCATTGATATCAAACTTTTGTATAAAGAAAGTATTGGAATGCTATTGGTATTTGATGATATGCCTGAAATTGTTGGTATTGATGTCAACACATGATGGTGTTGTCATTGATGTCCTACTTTAGTATAGTTGCAAAGGTTGTTGGCCTAACTTGTGTTTGGGGAGATTGTTGTAGTTGGAAGTTTTGCATGTTTTAGATGATGTAGATGTTTTACAAAGATGTTAGTAATGTTACTGATGAAGTTGGTTCACTTGGTTTCCAAGAGCTTTTGATAAAATTTGAATAAAAGAGAGTTTAGTGTGATAGAGTGGTGTTTAGTGTTTTTCTACGCATTTATTCATGATTGAAGATATACTCATGTGGCTTGGACATGCTGAATAGAGGTTTTTAGAAGTGTTATATCTAGAGTTTCAAGTTCTAGATCATTTTGTACTAAAAGATGTGTTTGACAATATGTCTATCTGGTGAAATAGGATGTCTGGAAGAAATGAGATTGCTCAACATTTCTCTATAATGAAGGTTTTGGTCTTGTGGATCTAGGAATGTTATTATATTGTTTTTATCTACCTTCCCTTGAAGTTTTAGGTGTTGATTTGCTCCAAAAATTTGTATGGGGTGTTGGATGTCTATGCCAATATGTTTGGTTGTACAGATTGAAGGTGTTCTTAAGTTTCAGGAGGTTGTAGTAGTAGTGAATATTTTGATGATGTGGAATATTTTGAGAGGTATTGGAATGCTTTTGTGTGGTCTGTGAGATGTTTATGAACTTGGAGATGTGTAGTTGGAGTCACTTGTTAGTGTTAGTGCAGGTTTGGTCGGCCTTTTTAGGAAAATGTGACTCAACCTTACAAGTACATAATGTTTATTGTTCACATGATTGTATAGGAGGGAAATTTATACCCCTTACACAAACTCCCCTTTTGTACATCCTCACCTTAGAAAACCAAATCCAAAGGTGAAATTCCACACCAACTTGTTGAATTCCTTCCACTCGGTGTTTTTCCTTTGTGTCAGTGGAAGAATATTTGTTGGGGACACCCGTGCGGTACACAAACGTCTACACAACGCACTTACGTCCTTGAAGGATTCTTGTGTTTGAAGATGGTAGAGGCGTTACACTTCCCATTGGGGTCGATTTGTAAAGTCCCTCTTCAACCAGCCAGCCTCGAATATGGCAGATTTTCTCCCTTCTCCTTCAAATTCCTCCATTCTTCATTCACTCCATCTTTTTTTGCATCCTCTAAGCATTCTTGACTAATCTCTTTCCATCAATTCTTCCATTCTTAGCCTCATTTTCACTCTCAACAACACTCCAACACTCCATTGCAGAAACAACACTCTATCAACCTCACCAAGCAAGTGTGAAGCAAGTCATTGCAGCAGGGGCTTGAGGTTTTACAACACCTCCCTTCATCACAGTTGAGGCTATGGTGATTGTTCAAGCTCTCTTTCTCCATCATTGGCTAGTGAGCTCTTGGTGGAGGTGGTAATTGTTACCAATATTTCACCTCAACTCAAATTGGCAGGGCTAGTTAATTTAAGTTCATTTTAAGTTGAAAAGATTTCAATTCATTTCTACATTGCTTAAACCATTGCATGTATTGGAGTTTAGAAGAATTGTTCAGTTAAAATGTGCAATGTGTTTTTAGTAAAAGAGAGCATTCAGTTTTCCATTCAATATTTACAACATAGAAAAGATTGCATGAGATACAAAGAATAGTGCTTTCATTCTGTATTGATTTATCCATTCCATAATGTTACATACATTTTTGCAAAAGAGATATAAAAAATTGAACAAGATTTCACAAAATGTTGTTCTCATATTCATTGGGAAGAAAAGAGAAATCAAGTGTCCCACACAAGTCATGGGAATAGCTGAATCAACATAACACAAGAAATGTACTATGCTACTGAAGATAAAGGAAGGAAAGAAACACATAATAAGAGACATATCCATCATTTCTTGAGGTGTCTTTGAATTAGACTTTGTTGTTGCTTACGCCTCCTTTCTCTTGGTCTCCAAGTGAACCTACAAATGATTGAGAAAGTTTTGTTAGAGCTCCGGTTATGAATCCTCTTATATGATCTATCAACAACAATATAGTACATTGATTGTGGTTCATTGAATTAGTTGAAAAAATATCAGAAATATAGGAGAAATCATGTTGCTGATCTATTTTGAAGACATAATAGCATGTGGTGTAAAAATGGGCTCTCGCAAGGGTTGAGCCCAACATGCTGCCCCTTGACTAAAAAAGGGGTTTTGAGAAAGGAAATACATTCACAATGTTCAAAATGACAAATCCAACTTAAGGAGAAGTTCACAAAGTAGTACAAGAGAGGTTGATTCATTTCCCATGCATGACAATCAGATTCAGAAGTGCAAGTGAAAATGAAGATCACATATGAGCTAGGAATCTTTCTTGAATGCTTAAAAATATGTAGAAAATAAATTGATTATACTATCTTTCATTAGATATTTTTGTTTTCATACAAATATGTCATGTACAAGTGTTGTTACAACATTATATTTCTGTCATGTTTCATAAACATGTTCACATTGATAGGGCAGTAGCAGTTCTTTGCCATAAATTGAGATAGTGAACATGCATGCATAAATCAAGTTTACAAATCAAAAGCAGTAATTGAAGTAATTGGAGAAGCTTCAAGACTTCTTCACCAAGTGTCACATATTTCAAAATCTTCCATGTATTGTGGATCAAGATTCAAATCAACTATAGCTACCCAAGGGAAGATAAAAATGCATGAAGAGTGCAAAGAGACTTTAGTTATGTCAAGCAATGGAAGTGCAAAATAGCTGCAAATGAACTATTGAAGTCCAAGCATGAAATGGAAAAGGGCATCAACTATTGGTGCAATACATAAAAGTTTTGAGTATGCACATTTTGAAGGAGACAATTTTGGAATGTGGAACAACATCACTAAGGTAGAATGGAGCAAAGAATTCAAGAATCATGAAGGAAAGCTTCATTACATTGTTTTATGCTCACAAGATGAATGAAATAGTGGTAAGGATGGTGTGTTTGAAGGTATTTTTCAGAATGCAAAAGAGTTGTAATCAACAATGGTAAAGCTTCATAGTACCTGTAGGTAAATCTTGCTTCCCAAATGCAAGTATTTAAAGAGCAGCATTCAGTGTTCATTCCCACATATATGATGCAGCTATGAATAATTATACAAATTTCTAAATCGTGCCAAAGTTGACAAAATGCGAAGCAAGTAATAGTTAGCCAATGTGTGCATTTGAAATCCATGACAAGAAGAGAAAACTAATGCTATAATGGATTTGCATTGTTTTCTAAAAACAAATGATGCAAAGAATCATTTTTCTTTATTAAAAGTGTTTCAAAGAATAGTGATCTGGGTTGTCAAAATATACAGGTTATGAAGTGAAAGTTTGCATTTTGAGAACAAACAAGATGGAGCTATAGTGCATATATTAAAGAAAGTCAAGTCATGTTGTTTTATTTATTAACAACTTCTTTGATGGAGCTAGGGTTTCAAAATGAAAATGAACAATAATGGCATTCCATTCAAAAAATGTGAAACCCATAAAAGTCTAAAGCCTCGGCCTTGTTTGGAGAAGCCTTTCTTTGGCTTTCATTCAGAAAAAAAGGAAGAACTATATTATCTTTTGCATATTCTAAAAGTGGAGTGAAACCCAGGTTACATCAAGTGTTTGAGAAAACCCAGTTTGTTCTCTCATGGTCACAGCCTGAGAGATGCCTTTTTCATCTCAAAAATACAAAACCCTTATGGAGTTTGTCCCAAAAAATAAAATGCAAAAGAAATGAAAGGGTTTGAGCCTGTGTTTGCAAAGAGAGCCTTAGAAAATGTAAGCATTGAAGTGAATGGCCACGACCATGAGGGGTTTTAGAAACCCTAAAAATAGTAAACAAATGCATAAAGGTCTTTCTATCACAAGTTTCATTGATTTTTCTATCATGGTTCAAGCTCAAAAAGAGCTATTTTTACACAAAGCAAAGAGGAAAATACAGGTGATGAAATACATTGTAGGTTCTCATGGCCACGACCGAAGAACATTTTTTTCTCCACAAATGTCAAAACCCACTTAGGCTTTGCACAAGAAATCACAAATACAGAATGAAAGAAGATGGTTCAAACTATTTTCAAGTGAGGTCATGGCCTTCATGGAAAGAACACATATAAATTCCTTTGTTTCTTTTATAAGAAGCATGGAGAAACAAAATATTCATTATTTTGCATTTAAATGAGCTTGAATCGAGATTCTTTTTGCAAGAGTTTAAGAGGGAAATGCAAGGCTCAAGACATACCTAGTTTGTTGTTTATAATTATTCTACAAAACCTATGTGCAACTGTATTTCAAAGCTCAAGTCAAGCTCTCCAATGGCAGCCCAAAGTGGAGAAAGCATCAACAGAGAAACAAAGCACAAAGAATGAGTTAGAAAAGCTATAGAGGTCACAGCCTAGAAGCCTCAAAACCCTTCAAAATGGAGTGAAATGTCCTAGAATGGTGAAGAAGCAACTTACCATCGAATTCCTGAAGGGATTCAACACCAAGTAGAGAATAATCGACTTGGCAATGCAAAAAATGGGCTCAAACCCTAGTTTCAATGGCAACTCGAGCATAGCCTTTTCTTCCAAAGTTGGCCGATGCAAATGATGAGAAGAATTAGGGATTAGTTTTGGTTTTGTGCTAGGGTTTCCCAATGCCCTAATTCAAATTTGGGCTTTTAATCACATTCAATCAAAAAATCCAAATGCCAAACTCATATGTCGACCATGCCCTTGCATTTTTGCTAACCTTAGGAGCTTTTGAATTTGATTTAGTTTATGCCATTATCAAAAAAATCAAGTCGATACCTTTGTAATACATAATTTTTGCCTAAGTCCTAAATGCTTTAGTTTCTCCTTGGACCTTTGAGTGAGCATATATGATGGGGGCCCAAATTTTTTATGATTTTTTATAAAAAATTCAAATATAATAAGAGCCTTTGCATATTATTTTGGTTTTTGCAAAGTACCAAATTGCAAAAAATTAGAATAATTAGAGTCAAGATTGCATCAAATCAAATGTAATAGGGGGCTTTCTATTTTTGAAACTGTAAATGATGTAAAACATCATTAAGGTAATGTTTCTATAAATTACCTTAATGTTTTGTTATTGTTTTAGAATGCAGTTAGTAGACTTGAGTCCTCATTAAAAACTTATATTTCTGAGTTTGAGTTCTTGGCCGAATTTGGAAAGGGGCAAGCAAACTAGACTTTCTAATTTCAATTTTGAGCAGTTTGGGCCTAATTTTGTGGTTTTTTTGGATCAACCTCTTGGAGATAGGAAGTTTCCACTTTTCTCATATAGTTTGGAGTAGTTTTGGACACTATTTTTTAGAATTTTCTAGGGAGCTCAAAAATGGATTAGAATCACTAATTCAGAGATGCAATTGAGCTTATTTTTTCTATTTTTCACTATTGGAGACACTTGGAAGATATAAGTTTGGAGAATTTTTTTATTTTCTCAGTTAAGATTGTTGTTTCTTGCTCTTCTACTCATTCAGAGAGTCTTATAAGCATTTCTTGTACTCATATTTTGAGCTTGACACTCCTTCATTTCAATAAAACAATAGGACTTTCCTTCCCATTTTCATGTCTCAGATTTACAGTACCAATTTGATGTTAACTTTGACTCAAAATATATAATCCTCTTCATGTCTTGTTATTGTGATTTTGTTTACAAGAGTTTCATATAATTTAGGTTGTACTATGTGTTCCGTTTAGTGTAACTTCATGCAAATCATTGTTGGATTATATGTTTTTAGGGTGGGATTGTGAGAGTTAAAGTTTTTGAGAGATTTTTGAGAGTAAAATTTATCAAAATCTTTGAATTTATGGTGATTCATCTTTAGGTTTTAGGATCTCAATTTCAGTTTTCTGCTTAACCCTTTCCTCTAAAATTCTTCTAGATTGGGTGATTTGCTAGGGGAACCAGTCCACTCTGGAGATTCGCTTTCATTTATAGATTACCCACAATCTGAGAGCATTTCCATGTTTTAGCAGGATATGCAAGTCTAACTTGGATAAGGGTGCAATCCTGACTGACAACAGTTTTTGGCATGTCCAGTGGGACTCTAAATATTGTTTTCAGAGTTTTTTTGCAAATTGTAAGTTGTTTGGTATATGTAGCGGTATTTTCCAGCCTTTTGAGGTTTAAAGGATATACTTGATGACTTTGTTCTCTGATTTTGCATGTAGGTAAAGTGTTGGTTTATTTTAAAAGTCTAGCTTTTATTGTTTTCCAGCTTATGAATGAATAAAGATGCCTATGTTTCATGGAGATATGTCCTACCATCCACCATATCATGAAAATGTTGTTTATCCACCTCATCATTAGTCATATTAGGCCAATCATGTTCCTAGTTTCAATTCCATGGCTTTTCAAAACCAACATGCCCAATATAGTTACCGTCACCCACCCCTGCTCAGCATCTGTATCAGCCTTCATATACCCAAAACCAACTTCAAGAGATTGAAATCATAAAGGGTATGTTGTTTAACTTCATGCAAAACTTCACAAAGCATGTAGAGGAGATCAAGAGGCAGCATGAATACAATCAGTAGCAAGAAGAGATGGCTTACTAGGCCTATCTCTATGAGCAGGAATTGGAGACACAAAAGCACGAAATTCAAGCAGCTCCTATAGTCCTAGATCAGTTTGTTCAAGAAGAGGTTTGTAATTATAAATTCCCAAGTTTTAGACAAAGTGAACCCCTTTATACTTCTAAAGTTGAAATTCCAAGTCTTAGACAGGATAAGGTCCTTAACTCCCCAAGCTAGCCTCTCAATCTTGAAATCCCAAGTTTCAGAAGCCTTCATCCCTTGCAAGTGGAAGAAAATAATCATATTTAGCTTAGTATAGTGATGCAGAGCATCATACCAAACCCCTCAACACCATCATTTCTTCAAGGGATTTCAATCCCAAACAGAATCAAGAGAATATCAAATGTGTAAACATCAACATTTCATCAAAATTCAACTATTATCTCAACAAATTCCATCTAATTCCACAAGGCTATCAACAAGCCCACTCTATACCATAACTCAAAAGGTCATTTAAATGACTATTACAACATCAAGATCAGATTAAGGCACTAAATCAATACTTCAACATAGACTTCCCAATATAACTCACAACCAAGGAAAAATAAAACAATCAACCATTTCACCAATTCAATCTTCATTTTCAAATGTGTCTCAAACTAGGAAATGATCACTAGCCTTTCATCACACCACTATCCTATTCACAGACCTTCAAGACACTTAACTTTTACTGAAAATGAAACATATTATACTTACAAGCACTTTCCATTTTAGTTTTCACCAATCTCATGACTGCCCCATTACATTTGCAAACAAACACCACTAGAGCATATAGAACTCACAAGTCCAAATCACCATATTATCAAACTCTGTCTTCTACACCTTGTCCCCACATTGAAACAAACTTAATAGTATACATAGGTCAGTATTCAGACATTCAAAATCAATGTTTTATCATATTTCTACTAACCATGAAAATTAGGGCATTATTTGACAAATTCAACTTCATGCCCTAAAGCAGGTAAACTCACAAATCAAATGTAACTCCAAGAACCAATAACACATTTAGAGACCCCTTTACTTTCCACATCATTATAAGGAAATCTTTCAAGGATTTGTTTGAAAAGAACTGTCAGATCCTTTAACTGTACGCTAGGAAGGGCTACTAGATTAGGCCTTCTTTTCAAAGGAAGTCATCTTTATTCCATTCCAAATCACTAACCAAGTTAAAATAGCCATTTCTCAAGTTGAAAAACTTAGGATTTAAGCATCTTTAAGAACTGAAAGCTTTAGAAACACTCTAAATCCTTAAACCTTTAATTATAGGCTAAAAAGGGCACAAAATAGTAAGGGTTTCAGGGAACACACACTTACAGACCTCCAAAACTCCGTCCACCTGAAAATTGTCTTAATATTCCTTCTTACACTTTTGAAATCATCTTCAAGCTTGTGTACATGCAAATCCTTCCATTCCCTGCTTGTAGCCTTCATGATTCAAGAGAAAAAAACTCAAAGTTTGCATTGAAAACAACATCATATTCCTTATTCTTTGACACCCCTGCACATATAAACATCCTAAACACCCTAAAAACTTCCTAAATAGTCCATCCCACCAACATATAACCCTACATTTGGTGGGATGGTGAATTCTTTCTTAAAGGACTCTCAAAATCACTAAAAAAAAGAACTCTGCTCGGGTATAGGAAGTTACTTTTAATACATTTGTTCTTTAAAAATTAACCCTCTTACTGCTTGAAACGAGACTAAATCCTTCTAATTTTTGAACACACAAAGAATCTGACTTGATATTATTGATCTATCAATGTAAAGATGAAAAGAATGGAGTAAAGTGTTGCTAACACAAGAAAATAGGGAATTTTTATTCAAAATTATGTTACAAGAATACAAGATTTCTCCTTTTCCTTGCCTCTCCAAGATTTTTATAACCTTTCCAACTGATAACCATCCCTTCAACTACCTTGAACGACCTTACACTTTCCTTACACTTTTTCTTTCACATTTCTTCTTTTTTATGTTTTTTACATATTTGACAATATGACAATATTACTAGTTTTGCACTTTTCCTTTCCTTGACCACCTTAGATTTAATCATGACCTTAAATACATTAAATTTAGCCTTTACATGGTTTTGACACATGAATTTTGACTTGAACATTATAAATTCATATATTATCCTTTTGAAGGCATTTAATGTCCTCGGTGCTCCTGCACCATACAACCAACCAACAAAGCTTTCCAAGTCTCTTGGAAACACATGTTGCATCATCTTCACTTGTACCTGCAAAACAAAAACCAAATTTCCTTGTTCCTTGTCCTCTTATTCTTCATTTATCTTTTCCTTGTCTTCTTTGCTTTTCATCTTCTTTCTGCATCATCTCTATCTTCTCTTTACCTTTTTGCCTTGCCTTTCTTAGTCTTCATCATCAGGTTCTCAATCATCTTTTCCTCTTCCAAAAGGACACAAGACTATCCTTTTCATCTCTTCTCCAACTCTTTGCTCAACCAAGGACACATGACTATCCTTGCAATCTAATTCTTCTCCTCATCAATCATCCTTCATATTATTTACTTCCATCAATGGAGTATCTTCAACAGGTTGCAACTCTTCAATGCTTCTTCAGACATGAATCCATCAGGTTCTAACTGCAACACAACTCAACTTGCCTCACCTAGGTGTTCTGCTTACTCTTCCCTAGTCTCTTGGAATTTCTCAATGTAGCTTAGATGGATAAGCACCTACAACCAACCAACAATCTCAACCTACTATCAAAAATAACTTTAATCCAGCCAACCAACAGAACCTTACTAGCTCTGATACCAATTTGATGTAGAGCATCATATCAAACCCCTCAACACCATCATTTCTTCAAGGGATTTCAATCCTAAACAAAATCAAGAGATCAAATGTGTAAACATCAACATTTCATCAAAATTCAACTATCATCTCAACAAAGTCCATCTAATTCCACAAGGCTATCGGCAAGCCCACTCTATACCATAACTCAAAAGGTCATTAAAATGACTATTACAACATCAAGATCAGATTAAGGCACTAAATCAATACTTCAACATAGACTTCCAAATACAACTCACAACCAAGGAAAAATAAAACAATCAACCATTTCACCAAGTCAATCTTCATTTTCAATTGTGTCTCAAACTAGGCAATGATCACTAGCCTTTCATCATGCCACTATCATGTTCACAGATCTTCAAGACACTTAAGATTTACTAAAAATGAAACATATTATACTTACAAGCACTGTCCATTTCAGTTTTCACCAATCTCATGACTGTCCCATTACATCTGCAAACAAACACCACTAGAGCATATAGAACTCACAAGTACAAACCACCATATTATCAAACTCTATCTTCCACACCTTGTCCCCACATTGAAACAAACTTAACAATATCCATAGGTCAGTATTCAGACATTCAAAATCAATGTTTTATCATATTTCTACTAACCATGAAAATCAGGGCATTATTTGACAAATTGGACTTCATGCCTTAAAGTGAGTAAACTCACAAATCAAATGCAACTCCAAGAACCAATAACACATTTAGAGGCCCCTTTACTGTCCACATCATTATAAGGAAAGCTTTCAAGGATTATTTTGAAAAGAATTGTCATATCCTTTGACTGTACGCCAGGAAGGGCTACTAGATTAGGCCTTCTTTTCAAAGGAAGTCATCTTTATTCCATTCCAAATCACTAACCAAGTTAAAACAGTCATTTCTCAAGTTGAAAAACATAGTATTTCAACATCTTTAAAAACTGAAAGCTTTAGAAACACTCTGATTCTTTAAACCCTTAATTATAGACTAAAAACGACACGAAATAGTAAGGGTTTCATGGAACACACACTTACAGACCTCCAAAACTACGGTCATCATCTGAAACTTTTCTTAATATGCCTACTTACGCTTTTGAAATCATCTTCAATCTTGTGTACGTGCAAATCCTTCCATTCCCTACTCGTAGCTTTCATGATTCAAGAGAAAAAACTTAGATTTTGCATAGAAAACATCATATTCCGTATTCTTTGACACCCTTGCACATATAAACATCCTAAACACCCTAAAAATTTCCTAAATAGTCCATCCCACCAACATCTAACCCTACATTTGGTGGGATGATGAATTCTTTCTTAAAGGACTCAAAATCACTGAAAAAAAGAACTCTGCCCAGGTATAGGAAGTTACTTTTAATACATTTGTTCTTTAAAAATTAAACCTCTAACTGCTTGAAATGAGACTAAATCCTTCTAATTTTTGAACACACAAATAATCTGACTTGATATTATTGATCTATCAATGTAAAGATGAAAAGAATGGAGTAAAGTGCCGCTAACATAGGAAAACAAGGATTTTTTATTCAAAATTATGTTACAAGAATACAAGATTGTTGTTTTTCCTCACCTCTCCAAGATTTTTATAACCTTTCCAACTGATAACAACCCCTTCAACTACCTTGAATGACCTTACACTTTTTTACACTTGTTCTTTCACATTTCTTCTTTTTATGTTTTTTACATATTTGACAATTTGACAATATTACTAGTTTTGCACTTTTCCTTTCTATGACCACCTTAGACTTACTCATGACCTTAAATACATTAAATTTAGCCTTTACATGGTTTTGACACATGAATTTTGACTTGAACATTATAAATTCACATATTAGCCTTTTGAAGGCATTCAATTTCCTGGGTGCTCCTGCACCATATAGTTCTAGAATAGCCCCTTGAGCAGCATCTTCCTTTGCAAGAAACCCAAGAAGCTCCCCAAGTTTCCTCACTGGATGAATTCATGGATCAAGAGACCCTACTCCACATAGAGAATCTTAGGAAAGTAAACCCATTGCATTCATCTTTGGAGTTCTACCGTTTGCACCAACAAAATATAGAACAAGAAAATACTTCCCCTGATGAATTTATCCACGTTTTCACTAATGAGCTTCATTGTATTGTGGAAGATGAATTTTTTTTAGAAGATCAACTAAAGAAACATGATATAAAGCAAGAAGTTTTTGTTGTTTGTACCATTTCCTCAGCTAACACAAGAATGTTGCATGTGCAAAGAAGGTTGTTTCATTGGAACAACAAAATATCAATGACTATTTCAAAATATCCAGCTGGTATAGTGATGAAGAAGATCCAGAAAATCAGAAGCAACTGATTGTAGAGATAGAGAAGGTTGTAGTTGAGGGACAACATGTTTTAGATAAAGGAATGGTTGAGATTTCTCAAGATTTAAACGATCTATTTGTTGAATTACCACTTTTGTAGATGATGAAGAATGCATGTCTCAAACCACACCCATACCAACTCTAGAACAGCAAGAAGAGGTTCAAATTTTTGATGTTTTGATATCTTAAGAGGGATGCAACAAGGTAACAAATAGTCTCCCTTCACAGAAAACTAAAAATGAGAAGGAAGAAGACATGTTTTGGGATGACCTGGAGACTTTTGTTTCAAACTTAGATGTCAAACAATCATCTTCTGAGGGGGAAAGTGCGAGACAATAGCTTGAGGAGGTAAAGGAGGGTGTCCAAACTCAAGGTTTGACTATTTTGTTTGAAGAGCTTCCTTTATTTATTAGTAGTGATGAAGAGAATGAATGTGAACTAACAAAGTTATCAAGTTTTGAGCAGCAAAATGATGGAATCCATTCATACAAGGGGCTAGATAGTGAGTAGGAAAATGAGAGCATCCTTAATTTGGATAGTCACGAAGTTGAGGTACATGTAGACACTATTCAAGATTAGCGAAAGCATGACATTTATTTTCAAGGTATGGGTCTTGATATCTTTCCAAGTTCTCAAGAAGTCAGTTAGGAAGATACCCCAGAACCTATTATGAATTAGAAAAATAATGATGGGTTTGATGAAGCTTTGTACACTAATATAATTGATGATTTTTTTGCAAGGCTGGGTGACATGTTTTCAAATGATCGCAATCGGGAAAATGAGATTGAAATAGTAAATAACCAACGAGAAGTTAGAAAGGAGAGTTCAAATTTCATCCTTTCAATAGGATGTCCTATCAGGCATTTGGATTGGGTGGAAATCAATAAGAAGGAGAAGCCCCATGACAATTTTTATCTAAAGAATCAAGGGAACTATCATTTTGATCACAACCAGCCCACTTACTCACTTGATCACCATTGGTTCATAAATCAAAGTAGGTGGGTAAGTGGCTATATTCCCCTCCATGGAAGGGTGTTATAGTATTTTTTCAAATATTTGTTTTTTCTCCACATCTTTTGGTGGATTCACAAGCATGAAAATCACCCTCAATTGATTAGGAGGGGCAACTATTTTCCAAAACCAATAAATGGTTTCATCTGAGTGCCATTTTCATTGGTTAGTGTAGGATAGAATAGTTTTGCTGCTAATAAGTGCTTGAAGCACATTTCATTTTGGTTTTCTTTCCCTAAGTGTTGTTGCACATGTTTTCTAGCCGCCAGGGCCTTTTAGTTTGCTTTCAATTTGGTTTGGTTTTTTTTTTTGCTACTATTTGGAGTGTTGCAAATTTTAGTTTCACAAATTTTTGAGTTTTGGAGGGACAGATTTGACTCCGCACCCAATGGATTTTTTTAAGGCAACTGGTCTAATGCTTAGCAGGCAAGCATTTAGTAGAAATAGCCAAGAATGTTACCAATTTTTCACCTTAGCTCAAATTGGTAGAGCTGGTTAATTTAAGCTCATTTTAAGGTGAAAAGATTTCAATTCATTTCTGCATTGCTTAAACCATTGCATGTATTGGAGTTTAGAAGAATTGTTCAGTTAAAATGTCCAATGTGTTTTTAGTAAAAGAGAGCATTCAGTTTTCCATTCAATATTTACAACATAGAAAAGATTGCATGAGATACAAAGAATAGTGCTTTCATTATGTATTGATTTATCCATTCCATAATGTTACATAAATTTTTGCAAAAGAGATATAAAAAATTGAACAAGATTGCACAAAATGCAGTTCTCATATTCATTAGCAAGAAAAGAGAGGTCAAGTGTCTCACACAAGTAGTGGGAATAGCTAAATCAACATAACACAAGAAATGTACTATGCTACTGAAGATAAAGGAAGGAAAGAAACACATAAGAAGATACATAACCATCATTGCTAGAGGTGTCTTCAAGTTGGCCTTCATTGTTGCTTACCCCTCCAAGTGAACCTGCAGATGATTGAGAAAGTTTTGTTAGAGCTTTGGTTATGAAACCTCCTATATGCTCTACCAACAACAATATAGTACATTGCTTGTGGTGCATTGAATTAGTTGCAAAAATATTAGAAGTATAGGAGAAATCATGATGCTGATCTATTTTGAATACATAATAGCACGTGGTGTAAAAATGGGCTCCCACAAGGGTTGAGCCCAGCATGTTGCCCCTTGACTACAAAAGGGGTTTTGAGATAGGAAATACATTCACAGTGTTCAAAATGAAACATCCAACTGAAGGAGAAGTTCACAAAGAAATACAAGAGAGGTTGATTCATTGCCCATGCATGACAATTAGATTCAGAAGTGCAAGTGAAAATGAAGATCACCGATGAGCAAGGAATCTTTCTTGAATGCTCAAAAATATGTAGAACATAAATTGATTATACTATCTTTCATTAGATATTTCTGTTTGCATACAAAAATTTCATGTACAAGTGTTGTTACAACATTATATTGCTTCCATGTTTCATAAACATGTTGTTCACATTGATAGGGTAGCAAGTAGTTCTTTGCCATAAATTGAGATAGTGAACAGGCATACATAATTCAAGTCTACAAATCAAAAGCAATAATTAAAGCAATTGGAGAAGCTTCAAGGCATCTTCACCAAGTGTCACATATTTCAAAATCTTCCATGCATTGTGGATCAAGATTCATATCAACTATAGCTACCCAAGGGAAGATAAAAATGCATGAAGAGTGCAAAGAGTCTTTAGTTATGTCAAGCAATGGAAGTGAAAAATAGCTGCAAATGAACTATTGAAGTCAAAGCATGAAATGGAAAAGGGCCATTATCAACTATTGGTGCAATACATAAAAGGTTTGAGTATACACATTCTAAAGGAGACAATTTTGGAATGTGGAACAACATCATTGAGGTAGAATGGAACACATAATTCAAGTTTTGTTTCCATATTATGATGCCACTGTCATGAAGGAAAGCTTCATTACATTGCTTTATGCTCACAAGATGAATGAAATAGTGGTAAGGAAGGTGTGTTTGAAGGTATTTTCAAAATGAAAAAGATTTGCAATCAATAGTGGTAAAGCTTCTTAGTACCTATAGGTAAATCTTTCTTCCCAAATGCAAGTATTTAAAGAGCAACATTAAGTGTTCATTCCCACATATATGATGCAGCTATGAATAATTATACAAATTTCTAAATCATGCCAAAGTTGACAAAATGGGAAGAAAGTAATAGGTAGCCAGTGTGTGCATTTGAAATCATTGACAAGAAGAGAAAACTAATTCTATAATGGAGCTGCATTGTTTTATGAAAATAAATGATGCAAAGAATCAATTTTCTTTATTAAAAGTGTTTTGAAGAATAGTGTTCTGGGTTGTCAAAACATACAGGTTATGAAGTGAAAGTTTGCATTTTGAGAACAAACAAGATGGAGCTATAGTGCATATATTAAAGAAAGTGAAGTCATGTTATTTTGTTCAGAGAATAAACAATATTGAGAAGCTAAGAATACATTATGTTGAAAGCAAATTAAGAACTACTTTTATGGAGCTAGGGTTTCAAAATGAAAATGAACAATAATGGCATTCCATTCAAAAAATGTGAAACCCAGAAAAGTCTAAATCCTCGGTCTTGTTTGGAGAAGCCTTTCTTTGGATTTCATTCAAAAAAAATGGAAGAACTATGTTATCTTTTGCATATTCTGAAGGTGCAATGAAACCCAGGTTACATCAAGTGTTTGAGAAAACCCAGTTTGTGCTCACATAGCCACGGCCTAAGAGAAGCCTTTTTCTTCTCAGAAATACAAAACCCATCTGGAGTTTGTCCCAAAAAATCAAATGTAGAAGAAATGAAAGGGTTTGAGCCTGTGCATGCAAAGAGATCCTTAGAAAATGTAAGTAATGAAATGAATGGCCACAGCCATGAGGGGTTTTAGAAACCCTGAAAATAGTAAACAAATGCATGAAGTTCTTTCTATCACAAGTTTCATTGATTTTTCTATCATGGGTCAAGCTCGAATAGAGCTATTTTTACACAAAATAAAGAGGAAAATATAGGTGATGAAATACATTTAGGTTCTCATGGCCGTAGCTTGAGAATATTTTTTTTCTCCACAAATGTCAAAACCCACTTAGGGTTTGCACAAGAAATCACAAATACAGAATGAAAGAAGATGGTTCAAGCTATTAGCAAGTGAGTCTGCAGCCTTCATGGAAAGAACACACATAAATTCCTTTATTTCTTTCATAAGAATCATGGAGAAACAATATATTCATTGTTTTCCATTTAAATGAGCTTGAATCGAGCTTCTTTTTGCAAGAGTTTAAGAGGGAAATGCAAGGATCAAGACATACCCATTTTGTTGTTTAGAATTGTTCTCCAAAACCTATGTGCAACTGTATTTCAAAACTAAATTCAAGCTCTCCAATGGTGGCCCAAAGTGGAGAAAGAATCAATAGAGAAACAAAGCACAAAGAATGAGTTAGAAGAGCTATAGAGGTTGTGACTTAGAGGCCTCAAAACCCTTCAAAATGGAGTGAAATTTCCTAGAATGGTGAAGAAGCAACTTACCATCGAATTCTTCAAGGGATTCGACACCAAGCAGAGAATAATTGAAATGGAAATGTAGAAAATGGGCTCAAACCCTAGTTTCCATGGTGGCTCAAGCAAAGCCTTTTCTTCCAAAGTTGGCCAATGCAAATGATGATAAGAATTAGGGATTAGTTTTGGTTTTGTGCTAGGGTTTCCCAATGCCCTAATTCGAATTTGGGATTTTTATCACATTCAATTAAAAAATCCAAATGCCAAACTAATATGTCAACCATGCCCTTGCATTTGTGCTAACCTTAGGAGCTTTTGACTTTGATTTAATTTATGCCCCTATCAAAAAAATTAAGTCGATACCTTTGTAATACATAATTTTTCCCTAAGTCCTAAATGCTTTAGTTTCTCCTTGGACCTTTGAGTGAGCATATATGATGGGTGCCCAGAACTTTTATGATTTTTTATAGAAAAATAAAATATAATAGGAGCCTTTGCATATTATTTTGGTTTTTTTAAAGTACCAAATTGCAAAAAATCAGAATAATTAGAGTCAAGATTGCATCAAATCAAATGTAATAGGGGGCTTTCTATTTTTGAAACTACAAATGATGTAAAATATCATTAAGGTAATGTTTCTATAAATTACCTTAATGTTTGTTATTGTTTTAGAATGCAATTAGTAGACTTGAGTCCTCATTAAAAACTTATATTTCTGAGTTTGAGTTCATAGCCAGATTTGGAAAGGGGACGGCAAACTGGACTTTCTAATTTCAGTTTTGAGTAGTTTGGGCCTGATTTTGTGGTTTTTTTGGATCAATCTCTTGGAGATAGAAAGTTTCCACTTTTCTCATGTAGTTTGGAGCAATTTTGGACACTATTTTCAGTTTTGGACACTATTTTTTAGGCTTTTTTGGGGAGCTCGAAAATAGATCAGAATTGTTAATTCAGAGATGCAATTGAGCTGATTTTTGTTATTTTTCACTATTGGAGACACTTGGAAGATATAAGTTTGGTGAAAATCAAGATTTTCTCAGTTTAGATTATCGTTTCTTGCTCTTCTACTCATTTAGAGAGTCTTATAAACATTTATTGTACTCAAATTTTGAGCTTGACACTCCTTCATTTCAATAAAACAATAGGAATTTCCTTCCTATTTTGTTGTCTCAAATTTACAGTACCAATTTGATATTAATTGTGATTCAAAATACATAATCCTCTTCTTGTCTTGTTATTGTGATTTTGTTTACAAGAGTTTCATATAATTCAGGTTGTACTCTGTGTTATGTTTAGTGGACCTTCATGCAAATCATTATTGGTTTATATGTTTTTAGGGTGGGATTGTGAGAGTTAAATTTTTTGAGAGATTTTTGAGAGTTAAAGTTATCAAAATCTTTGAATTTCTAGTGAGTCATCTTTATGTTTTATGATCTCAATTTCAATTTTCCTCTTAACCCTTTCCTCTAAAATTCTTCTAGATTAGGTGATTTTCTAGGGGAACTAGCCCACTCTGGAGATTTGCTCTCATTTATAAATTACCCACAATCTAAGAGCGTTTCCATGTTTCAATAGGATAGGCAAGCCTAACTTGGCTAACGGTGCAATCCTGACTGACAACAATAACGTTTTCACTCCTCTCCTTTACAATTTGGTTGAGTAGCTACATACTATTTTGTATTGTTATTCGTTTGCTTTCTTTCTTTACTCCTTTATCATAATTTTCCATATCATTGTTATTTGGATGTCTGTGGAGGTGGAAACACCAAAATAGGGGTCTGACTAAGGTAGGCCCCTATATAGCCCCAATAAATTTCCCCTCTTTCTTGTGTGTAGGACACACATTTGGAACTAGCTAGTGAAAGGGAACTTTTGTGAGATTGTTTTCGTCACCTTGGTTCTAGTCTATTTAATTTATCATTTTAGTATTTACTTTGCATACTTTCTCATTTTTTTCTTACCATCTAGATAGTACTAGCTAGGTTGTTAGTAGGATTTTTTGGTAGTTTCTCTGTGTTCATCATTTTCTGGTTGTATAGATGCCAACACGCCTGAGAGATGCCAGTGCGCCACACTGGCATCCTAGAACTGTGCTACTGTCCTCAAACAAAGAGGTTTCTGAGGCACAAAACCAACTCCAAAAAGCTAGCTCGCCTAGCTCAGATTATAATTCGGGTCTACTCAGCGATCAAAGGGCTTTATAGTCCTCATTATTATCATCCCTTACATGAAACACCCCTTTAGAGTGAGGTAAGTTAGGGAAGCCTTCTTCTCTTGGATCTCTATGACCTGGGGCCTTGACGTGGTTGGTCCCCCTCTCTTACATTTTTGGTGAACCCGACGTGAACCAACGTCTATTCATTCATTGGTGTTGAGGCATTTCCCCTTGTACCTTGTGATTGTTGTGCTCCTAAGTGTTGTGAAGTTTTATGAGCATCACAAACCATTCCACAAACTTCAAGTATACTGTTAGGAGAAGTGTACAACACCTTTTGATGGAAAGGATGAAGGTCACTATTGGTTTCTCTATAGGCCTTTTTGTTGGATTCGTTGTTGGTCTCGCCACATAGGAGAAATTATCGAGGGGCAAGGTAGGGGTCTTTGATGAGACTGACCATGTCCCCACTCCTCCTACATCTCCTACACCCTCATCATTGGATGAGTATGAGGCCATGCACATTCCTTTCGAGTATATATATGTCCTTAGCAAAGGACTAGGTGACTTAGAGAATCACTTAGAAAAGAACCCGAAGATGGCTAGGGCCACTAGGGTTATTAACAAAATAAAATATGTGGTTGGAAAAGATCGAATGGGCATAGAACTCCCAGATAGTCTCTCTAGTCTAACTGAAGCATGTGCTCCTCCAAACAATCCTAACATTGTTCAAGGGGCCACTTTCGAAGATCATGAGAGATAGCTAGGGATGTCGATGCCTTCTATTTCTATGTACATGACCAATTTTGTCCCCTCAATCAGCATCCCCTCTACCTTTGAGAGATCCAAAAATATTAAGGTGAATAGAATACCCTTGGGATTTACCTTCACTCCTCTTGTCACCTCTAGTGGTGGGGGCTTTGGTAGTGGCGGTGGCTTTGGTAGCAAGAGTGGCACTAGCAGATGTGGTTCTAGTGGAAGTTATGGTGGTGGCTTCAGAAGTGGAGATGGCTCTAGTGGAGGCCCTACTAGTGGCGGTGGATTTGATAGTGGTTCCAATAGTGGTCACACCAGTGGTTCTGGAAGTGGCTCCGGTGGTGGTTCTGGAGGAGGTCCCTTTGGCTCTGTGTCTTCTAGCAACCCTATTCTAAACACTCTTCTTCAGAATATGGGTAAGATGCAAATCCAACTGGTGAGTCTCTCTCTGGCCTCTGTCGAGCCTATCTTTCAACCCTTTTTCCAACATAGCCTATTATCGGTTGCGATTTTCAACACTCCCTTCCCTCAAGGAATGGAGATTCCTAAATTTGAGAAATATGGCAGAAAAGGGGACCCACAAAAACATGTGTCCACCTTTAATGCCCTATGTACAAATTTCTTCCATCATGATGCATTGATGGCAAAGCTATTCCCCCAGTCTCTTAAGGATACAACACTCGAGTGGTACTCTTCCTTACCTGATAATTCCATTTTCTCATTTGATCAACTTGTAAACCAATTCCTATGACAACTCAAAGCTAACATTGGACCAAAGATGACCTTTTCAAATCTCATCCAATGCAAACAAGGGGATAATGAAAAGATTACTGATTTTATAGCATGATACAAAGTGCTCTTTTCACAAATCTTGTATCCGCTGCCCAATTCTGTCATGCAGAAGGTGTTCATAGGGAACTTACAAAGACCTTGGCAGGAGAAGTTTTCCCTTATGAAATACCCTTCTTTCGCACATTTTTGTGCTGCATTACGGGAGTATCAACAAATGGTAGTTCAGTTCGAGGGATCCTCCTCGCACTCCCATTCAATAGGAAAGTCTATTGTATTGATCTCTAGGAAAGGTAAGGTTGTTGTGAATGTAGTGTCCGCTATGACTGATAACGGCCTTTGGCGCAACTGAAAGTTCATAAAGTTAGCAAAATCATATTCTTCCATCTTGTAGAAGCTGCTGAAGGATAAGATCATAACTCTATAGAACCCTAAGCCTCTTAAAGAACCTTTCCCTAGTTGGTATGATCCAAATACCTTTTGTCAGTACCATCGAGTTAACAAACATGATACCGAATGTTGTATGTGATTGCATCATGAGATATAGGACCACATCGAAGATAGTACTATTTGATGAAAGTAAACAAAACACAAAAAAATCAATGGAAAAAGCGAATAATGAGTTGCAAATATACATGGACCCATTTTTGTCACATTCTTCCAACATGATTATTAATCCCTCTGATTCTACTACTCGGCCTGAGGCTTATGTTAAAATGGTCGTGATTACTCCTACCATGGAACCTGTGTCCGACTCTCTAGATGTGACATTCACATCACAAGACTTACCCCTAAAAAAAAAGCCCTCTCCTCCCTACATTCCCGCTCACCTCAATAGCAACATTGTGATAGGGGTCTTAGTCGATCCCGCGAGCCAAGTGAATGTCATTACAGAAGAGACGTTGTAGCTTAATTCATTACATAGAAAAGAATACGAAGAAACAAAATCTACCATTCGTACGCGCGATGGTCTTTGTCTAAATCTGTATGGTTCCATAACTCTGTCTATCCTAGTAGGACCTAGGGCTGTAGACATAGTCTTTGCCATCATCCCAGAGTCAGATTTTTTTAGGATGAAGTTAGGCATACCTTGGCTAGCTTCCATGAATGGAAATGCCTTCGTTATCCACAAATGTTTAAAATTCTCCCATGAAGGTGTTGTACATGTAGTGCATGAAACTGGATACTAGCTTCTAGTAGCCCATGGTGGATATTCATTAGACCACCCTTGGCCTACTATTTGGTCCGCTTCCTCCAAGAACAAACCTACTTTACAAAAACTATGTGAAGTATAAGACTGAGGACAAGGGACAACTGAAATTGGCCCTTCCAGTAGTACAATAGTGGGCTACCTCCCCTTCTTGAAAAGAGAAAGAGAAGCTCCCCCATCTTTGAGATGGCTCTCCTCATCCTCTTTCTAGAGAAGAGTTTTGGATGAATATGCTTGGCTTTTATCTATTGAGTTTGATGATACCACCCTAGTGCAAAACCTAAGATCAGGATATCAGACCTCCCTACTAAACCACTTGGACCTTAGTACTATTTGTATGGTAGAGGAAAAGGCCCCCATGGGGAATCTTTTGTCTTGACCTCTATGGCCTCCTACCGCTCTTGCTTCCAAGGCAGTAAATAGGAAGAGGCTTGTTTCCAAGGCATTAGAGCCAACTCCCCCCACTGCTTCTCAACCCGCTCCTCCTACTCCCATTCAGGAGCCTATCCCTCTGCTGGAAACAACTATGGAGGACACTCCCATGGCCGAGTAGGAGCCTTTTGTTCCTTTGCAACCTTTGGTCTCTAGCTCGAAGAGTCATAGAAAGTACCTTGCACATGAGCGCAAGGATTGGTGAAAGGCTCTTATGGCTGAGTAGACTACCTTACAGAGGAAGGAAGAGGAGACGACCGCCCCTGTATCAGGGCCTCTTGTTGCATCCTCCTCTCTCCTCCCCTCTGCTTCCATTAAATATAGCTCTACATTGCTTCCAGCTTCTACTGTGAGTACGAATACAACTGACCCTAAAAAGGTGCAGGTGTTCATCACTCCATCGATGGAGCTGACTTTGTTGATGTCCCTTTTGGATGTATCACCTTTCTCGAAACCTATGGATATGTCAAACACTTCAGTGGTATCTACTGCGGTTTTCTCTTCCTCCTCACCTCTCACCTCATCTATGGGGAGTTCACGTCCCCCGATGAAGTAGAAGGTGGAGAGAAGTACTTCTAGCAATGGAGGACGTAAGAGGATCCCACCTTCTCTGAAAGTTCATCCCATGCTAACCTATTATGTTTTGGTAATGGAAACAGTCCTAGCTTCCCCTGAGTTCATCACCACTCCCGAGTCACTCAGTGAGCCTAGCAGTGAACCTCAGGCACAACTTTCCCCATCCATTGAGGTATGACATGGCACTCCAATGAAGTGCATGTTTAACTCTCTGGATGAAGTTCTGACCTTGTTAGTGATCTTCAAGAAATTGTTGACCATGGCTCCACAAGAGCCGAGTGGAGGAGACCTTGCGGGGAATTCTTCCTTAGCCCTTGTTGTGGGAGGGTCAGACGCTCCTCCTCTTAACATTCCATCACTGCAGGCTCGTCCACCTTCCCCCTATGATGATCTGGAGTGGGAAGAAAATGACCTCTTCTTTATCTTTAGATTAGATGTGTGTGTGTTGTGATGTGTTCCCCTGTGATCGTGCTATGTGTTCCTAGATGACCCTTGTCACTCTTGTTGGTGCTCAGATACAGGCGTGGTTTTTGTGTCATAAATCTTCTTCTATCTATATCATCATTCTTCCATGTTTGTGATTGATTTTTGACAAAATTGGGGATGATGCAAAGTGTTGGGGGAATTTAGGCTTCCCTTCCATGTTGACCCAATTTTTTATTTTTACTTTTTATTTTCATCCATTCTTCACATGGTCTGATATAGTAGGGGGTTGATGAAAGTTCATTTTATATACTATTATTCTACTTATATATATTTATGAGCAGTTTTGACCCCAAAATATGAGACTACCCCTATGCCCTGTGTTTATGTTTATTTCTCTTTTGTTATTTTCTTATCTTTCTCTCTTCTTTTCTTGAGTTGTCCCTTTCATGTGTGACAATGCCACTTTTATGATACTTCAATTTTTAGAAAATACATTTTTTTCCAATGAATCTTTTCTTGAGAATCTTCACAAACTTCTTTTCAAAGAATCACATTCTTGACTTGAAACCCTAATGGAACGTGTTTCCTTCATCATGGGTTCGTAAAGAAAGAACTTGAGACCTTTTCTTTGAGGTGGGAGAAACTTCGACCTTCCCCTCACAAGGGGGCATTTTCTTCCTTCTGAATTCCTTGATGAAGTGAACATCTTTCGAAAGGATTCCTTAATGATGAATCAATTCGAGAAAGAAATATCTCTTCTGCACTTTCAAACAACATGTCCCTTGAGTGGACCCCTTTCTTCACGACAGGTTCTTGAGGGACCCCTTTGAAATATTTCCAATCTATCAATTTTTTGTGTGACTGTCTGCTTACTTTCCTACATGGCCGCTTTTAGACATTTTATATCTGCAAGTAAACATGTCGCTTTATAGGTGCACCTGTAAAGTCACTTTCTAACTCTACGGAGTCTCCCTCCTTTGGGTTTCCTCCATGTGATATATCTTGGGGATATCTCCTTGTAGGTCTATTGGTTTATAGGGCACTTCTTATGAGCTTTCTCCGTGCGAGAGACCTTGGGGGTCACTCCCCTATAGGTATGCGGGTCTGTAGGGCACTTTCTTTGGGTTTCCTTCATGTGAGAGATCTTGAAGGACACCTTCCTTGCAGGCTTGTGGGTCTGCAAGGAACTTTCCTTGGTTTCCTTCATGTGAGAGATCTTGGAGGATACCTTTCTTGTAGGCCTACAGGTCTGTGAGGTACTTTCTTGGGTTTCCTTCATGTGAGAGATCTTGGAGGACACCTTCCTTGTAGGTCTATGGGCCTGTAAGGCACTTACCTATTAGGACTTCCTTCATGTGAAAGATCTTAGGGGTCACCTCCTTGTAGGTCTGTAGGCCTGTAAGACACTTTTAGTCTACAAATTCATAGTTATGTGGGGCTATGAAGTCCTTTTCTTACCTTGGGCTTTTGAGCTCGCCAAATTATGGTCTTCTTCCTCGGCAATTTAGGTATAAATTTCTAACCCTATTCACTCTTCGATCTACTTTATTGAAGCACTCATCAGTAATCGTATTCGATAAAGTGGGGGAAAAATGTATAGGACCAAATTTTCACCCCTTACACAAATTCCCCTTTTGTACATCCTCACCTTAGAAAACCAAATTTGAAGGAAAAATTCCACATCAGCTTGTTGACTTCCTTCCACTTGGCATCTATCCTTTGTGTCGGTGGAAGAATATTTGTCATGGACACCCATGCGGCATGCAAACGTTCATGTGGTGCACTTACATCCTGACAGATTCTTGCATTTGAAGCTGGAGGAGGCGTTACACTTTCCATTACGGTCGATTTGTAACGTCCCTCTTCGACCAACCGACCCCAAATATGGTAGATTCTCTCCCTTCTTCAAATATTACATTCTTCATTCACTCCTTTTTTTGTATCCTCTAAGAATTCAACTCATCTCTTTCCATCACTTCTTGCATTCTCAACCTTCATTTTCACTCTCAACGGCACTCCAACACTCCATTGCAACAACAACACTCTATCAACTTTGTCAAGCAAGTGTGAAGCAAGCCATTGTAGCAGGGGCTTGAGGCTTTGCAACACCTCCCTTCATAACAGTCAACGCTATGGTGATTGTTCAAGCTCTCTTTCTCCATCATTGGCTAGTGAGCTCTTGGTGGAGGTGGTAACGTTTTCACTCCTCTCCTTTATGATTTGGCTAAGTAGCTATATACTGTTTTGTAGTGTTATTCGTGTGCTTTCTTTCTTTACTCCTTTATCATACTTTTCTCTATCATTGCTATTTGGCTATCCATGGAGGTGAAAACACCAAAATCGGGGTCTGAATCAGGTAGGCCCCTATATAGCCCCAACAAATTTCCCCTTTCTTTTGTGTAGGAGGACGCACATTTGGAACTAGTTAGCGAAAGGGCACTTTTGTCAGATTGTTTGTCACCTTGGTTCTAGTTTATTTACTTTATCATTTTAGTATTTACTTTGCATACTTTCTCATTCTGTTCTTACCATCTAGATTGTACTAGCTAGGTCGTTAGTAGGTTTTTTTGGTAGTTTCTCCGTGTTCATCATTTTTTGGCTGTACGGACACCAGCACACCTGAGAGACGCCAGTGCACTACACTAACATCCCAAAACTGCACTGTCGTCCTCAAACAGAGGGTTTTCTGAGGCACATAACTGACTCCAAAAATCCAGCTCACCTAGCCTAGATTATAATTCAGGTCTACGGAGTGATCAAAGAGCTTTATAGTCCTCATCCTTCTCATCCCTTACATCAAACACCCCTTTAGAGTGAGGTAAGTTAGGGAAACCTTCCACTCTTGGCTCTCCGTGAACTATGGCCTTGACGTGGTTGGCCCCCCTCTCTTACAAGGATGTAAGCTGGTATGTGGTGAATGATCATGCAAATATTGTACACTTGTAGCAATATATGGGGTTTAGGACATTGCCCTGAAAAAGAAAAAATGTTGACATGTCAAGGTTTTCCCGCTGACACGTCAAGGTTTTTTCGTTAACATGTCAAATGAAACCGACCTTGTAAAACCCTAATTCTAGAAGGTTCCAAAAAGCTTGTTATAAGCAACTAGGTTGTATGTAGATGGGGGGTGTATTTTGAGAGTCTGATAGCGGTCATGTTGTCTCTTAATCTTTGGTAGTGATACTCCTCTGAGAAGCTTGCTCTACAAGTATATTGTAACCTTTTGATTTCTGAATAATATATTGGGTGGCTTTTGGAGTGTGGGGTTTTTCTCCCGAAATGTTTTTCCCCACATAAATCATTATTTTTTGGTATGCATGATATTTGTATTTATTTGTGTTTAAGTTTTTGTAACTGTTAAATATCTGTAAAGTTTTTCATTTTTCTCCTCTCAAGATTAGTGTAGGAAGTTGTTCTGCTACCTTAGCTTCCTTACAAGTGGTATTAGAGCTTGGTCACCTTTGGTTTCAATTGTGGGTTGTTGGTTTTTTTGAACTAATCCATATTTGAGTGGGAAAAACCTTGTTGAAGTTAATAGCATGTAGTTTTCACAGTCTATGATACTTTATTGCTGAGATTTCTGGTTTAAAATTGTGTGATTTTTAGCATCGACGTTTCAGATCAAACTCCATGATCCATCATTAGGATTGCATTAGGAGAAAAAGAGTGAGAAGGAATGTAGCAAACTTGGTTAAATAGAAAGGTGAGAGGTTGGGGGAGAAACACAATTATAAAAATGACAAATATAAAAAAATGAGAAAAAGAAAAGTCAACATAAAAGACCAAAGAAACCACTAAAAAATGCAAAGGATAAAAAAGAACAACAAAGAAGTCAAATAGGGAAGACCAAGGAAAACTAAAACCAAAAAAAGAATTTAATAATTAAATGAAATTACCTATATTGAATCTATTGGGAAGAAAAAATACAAGATTAAAAATATTTTAATTAATCTAGATTTTGAGATGAGGTAATTTGTTAATATAATAAAGCAAGTAAAAATCAAAGCATATGAAGAAAATTAATGCAAAATATTAAAATACAATACAAAACTAAAGAAAGAATTAGAGACCTAATTAAAAGACTAAAAGAATAAATAAAACCAAATCATAAAGCTATGAGGGAAGAAACTAAAAAAGAAAGAAGACTAAGCAATGAAAAACACAATAAAAGGCAAAAAAATAACATATGAAAACGAAAAATTAAGAAAAACTTGAATAGAATAATCTACCAAATAAATAAAAAATTAAGGATAAAGAGTAATAAGATAAAATAATAATAAAATGGCCCAAAGGAAATATAAATAAAAAATAAATAAATTTAGTAAAAACTATAAAATAAAAACCATGATAAATATATTAAGGAAATAAAATAATAGATTAAAGAAAGAAAAAAATATTAATAAATAACTAAAAAGATTATAAAGTAAATATAAGAATGCAAACAATAAGGCAAAGACATAAAGATAAAAAAATGCTATAAGACCAAAAATAACTACCAAGATATAAGAGAAACTAAGAATAAAAGTAAAAAACCACGAAAAAAATAGAATAAGACCTAAGAAAAAAATAAAAGAAAAAGACCAAATAAAACCAATTAAGGAGATAGAATAATAAGATAAAAAATAATAAAAAGGCCAAAGGAAAAATGAATATTAAATAATAAGAGACAAACTAAGAATAAGACTTTGTTGAAGGTTTGTCTGATTGTAATCTTGAATTTGATTTCTGTGAGCATTGCATTTATGGAAAACAAAACCACGTTCAGTTTTACTCGAGTTCTCATAAATCTTGTGGTGTATTGGATCTTATTCATTCTAATGTATTTGATCCTATAGATGTTCGTTCAGTTGGTAAATCCACATATTATATTTCATTTATTGATGATTATTATAGAAGGACATGGGTATATTTTTTAAAGAGTAAATATGAAGTTTTCAATCAATTTAAATAATTTAAAGCAATGGTTGAGTTGCAAACTAGAAAGAAAATAAAATGTTTGAGGACTGATAATGGCGGTGAATTTTTCTCTAGTGATTTTGATAGATTATGTAAAGATTATGGTATTCATAGAAAAAAGACAACTCTATATTCTCCACAATAGAATGGAGTTGTAGAAAGAATGAACATGACATTGATGGAGAAGGCTAGGAGTATGTTGAGTGGTACTGGCCTAGAACAAAGGTTTTGGGTTGAAGTTGTTGCCACTGCCTATTAACTAATTAACAAGTCTCCTACATCAACTCTTGTTGTTAAGAAACCTATAGAGGCATGGTTGGGTCATAAGTCTTCATTGAGACATCTTAGAGTTTTTGGTTGTGAGGCATACACACATGTGCCAAAGGAGAAGTGAACAAAGTTGGAGAACAAGGCTATGAAATGTATCTTCATCAGATATGGTTATGGTGTGAAAGGATACAAGCTTTGGGATCCTATTGCACACAAGGTAATACATACTAGAAGTGTTAAAGTAAGAGAAACTAATCCATCTTATGTTACATTGCAGCTAGAGTAAACCAAATAAGAAGATGTGATTCAATTTCCTTCTACACCTGAGAAAGTTGAATCGAGGCCCAAGGATAGACAAGAAGTTGAGGAGAGCTCATCTAGCTCTGGATCTTCGAAAGAGGAGGAAGAAGCTCCAACTCAGCTTGTTCATAGGTCTACAAGGCATAGACAACCACTTGAAATGTATTCACCTGATGGTTGTAGATGTATTTTTTCTTTGAATACTAACATGGATGAACCCAGATTTGTAGAAGAGGCACTAGGTATGAATGATTCAAAATCTTGGAAGATTGTTATGGATGAAGAAATGACATATTTGAAAAAGAATGATACATGGGATCTTGTACCATTTCCCGAAGGACAAAAACCTGTTGGTTGTAAATGGGTGTTCAAGAAAAAGAGTGGTTTAGATGGAGGTATTGAGAAGTAAAAAGCAAGGCTGGTTGCAAAGGGCTATACTCAAGTTGAGGGTGTTGATTATGATGAGATATTTTCTCTTGTTGCAAAAATGAAATCCATTATATTTTTTCTTTCTATTGCTACTGCTTATGATTTAGAGGTTGAGCAAATGGATGTGAAAACTGCTTTCCTTCATGGTGATTTGGAGGATATTTATATGACATAGTTAGAGCACTATGTGGTGAAAGGTAAAACTAAGTTGGTTTGCAAATTGAAGAAATATTTGTATGGCTTAAAATTGAGTCATAGGATGTGGTACCAAAAATTTGATACACGTGTTGAGTTTGGGTTTTGAGATTGTGTTTATTACAAAACTGATGGTGATCGTTTCTTGTTTATTGCATGATATGTTGATGATATGTTATTTATTGGTAGAGGGAAAGGTATGATTTCATAATTAAAATCTCAACTTGCTGCTAAATTTGAAATGAAAGATCTTGGTGCAACTAAACACATTCTTGGGATGGAAATTAAAAGAGATAGAGTGAACAGAAAGCTATGGCTTGGCCAAAGCAAGTATGTCAACTCAAATTTACAAAGGTTTGATATGCAGGATTATAGACCATTGTGTGTTCCTATTTCAGTTGGAACAAAGTTATCTATTTCATATTGTACAAAATCTCCATCAAAGATGGAAGACATGAGTAGAGTTCCTTACCAAAGTGCAGTTAGAAGTTTGATGTATGCTATGGTTTGTACTAGACCAAAAATTGCTCAAGCAGTGGGAGTTCTTTCCAGATATATGTCTAATCCCAATAGAGTTCTTTGGGATGCAATTAAAAGAGTCTTCAAATATTTATGGAAAACCTTAGATTACTCCTTATGTTATCATAGTAATATGAATGAAGATGCAATTTACCTTAATATTCATGGTTATGTGGATTCAGACTGGACAGGTGATGTTGATAGCAGAAAATCCACCAATGCTTATGTTTTTACTTTATTTGGTGGTGCAATTAGTTGGATGAGTAAGTGATAGGTTGTAGTTCCTTTTTCCACTACTGAAGTAGAGTATATGGTAGCTACTAATTCTTGTAAAGATGCCATTTGGCTTAAGAGACTGTGTTTAGATATTAGAATAAAACGAGGTGTAGTGAAAATTTATTGTGATGGGCAAAGTGTGATATGTCTACCCAAGAACCTGACATTTCATGCCAGGACCAAGCACATTGATGTACAATATCATTTTGTTAGAGATATGGTTGAAGATGGCAAGGTGAGCTTGGTTAAGGTAGAGACTTTGATGAATGTTGTTGATTCTTTAACTAAGCCTGTGAGCACAGAGAAGTTAAAATGGTGTTCAGAGACTATGGGACTTTCGGCCCCTAGTAATTAAAGAGATGATGGTTACACCCTAATGTTGCTCTTGTAAGGTGTTCGACAAGTGGGAGATTTGTTGGGAAAATGTGTCTCAAACCTGCAATTACATACAATTTATTGTTGATAGGATGTATGTTGGTATGTGGTGACTGATCATGCAAATAATGTACACTCATAGAAATATATGGGGTTCACGGCATCACCCAAAAAAAAAAAATCGCTGACATGTCAAGGTTTTCTCTTTAACACATCAAGGTTTTTTTCTCACTGACATGTCAAGGTTTTTTCGTTAACACGTCAAATGAAAAATGACCTTGTAAAACCCTAATTTTAGAAGGTTCCAAAATGCTTGTTATAAGCAGTTGGGTTGCATGTAGAAAGGGGGTGTATTCTGAGATTCTGATAGTGGTCATGTTGTCTCTTGATCTCTAGTGGTGACACTCCTATGAGAAGCTTGCTCTACAAGTATATTGTAACCTTTTGATTTTTAAATAATATATTGGGTAGATTTTGGAGTCTGGGGGTTTTCTCTCGAAAGGGTTTTTCCCATGTACATCATTGTATTGTGGTATGCATGATATTTGTGTTTATTTTTGTTTAAGTTTTTGTAACTATTAAAGATCTGTAAAGTTTTACATTTTTCTCCTCTCAAGATTAGTGTAGGAAGTTGTTTTGGTACCTTGGCTTCTTTACAGGCTTGGCGTGCTAGTGCTAATTGTGGAAGATAAATGTTGTTTGAGGAAATGTTGAGAAGAATTTTGGTGTAGACTTGGGTCCCAGATAAGTAGTGGGATGGTCTATCTTCACTTCCTTCCTCGGTGGAAGTGTTTGGTGCCAACCTATTTGATATTACATAGTTGAGGTGCATACATTTCCTTTAGGCCAACCTAATTAAGATTATTTTAGGTTGAGGGTATAAATGCAAGGATAATTGTTGTTTAAGTGTAGAGCATGTGATGTGAAATATGTGAATGTGATCAAGTGTGGTGATCTGAGTGCAAGCCTTAATGCCTATGACTTCTAGATGCGGTGACCAGAAGGTGTGTACATTTCAGTCTATTTGATGAGTTGTTTTTGCTTCAGTGGAACTATACCTTTGGCATGTGAGAGATGCATTATTAGCAGTTAAAATTGGCAGTGAGCCACCCTTCTTATATTCTTCCTTCTTCTAGACAGTGAGTCCTTTGGTAGCGAGCCACCGACAATAAGACTTTCTTTATCTTTCTGGGTAGTGAGCCCTTGGCAATGAGCCTTATTTTATTTGGTGTTGCAATTCATATATTAGTCAGGTAATCCTCACCTTTTTTTTTCCCTTCTTGGGTTTTCCATGTAAATATTATGTTCTTATGTGTTTTCATTACTACTTTACATGTTTACATTTTATTAATGCATGTTAAGGGTTTAATGGTTGATTAGGGTTTGAAAGTTTTAAAGTATACAACTGATTCTCCCCCTCTCAATTGTCATGTGCATCTAACAAAGTGTTCACCTCTTTCAAAATGTTTTTCAATCATACCATGTAAGGTGTATAAAAGTGTTGGTTCCAAACACAATCACAGTCCAAATTTTAAAATCCATCATCCCAAGTTTGGAAAATAAAAAATTCCTCCATTTAAAATACTAAATAATCCATCAACATCTACTATCACCCATCATAATCCAACATCTCACCTAAAATATAAGCATCTTAAATTGCAAATCCATCACATTTTGGTAGCGACACTTTATCATAGGGACTCTCATGACACTATATCATGATAAGAGTATTTAGATAAGGCCAACCCTACTATCATAAAAGATCATAATGACATCCATGGGTTATATACAAGTATCACAATCCTAACAAGGAAATCCTCCATAGAGGTCACTATTGGAATATCATTACACCAATATCTAAATCAACACCATCAAAGGATTTAGAACAATCAATAATTATCTAAAACATTGAGGCCATATATAATACCAAAAAATGAAAAATTTAAAAATATTTAAATTTTTTTAAAGAGAAATAATTCATCCAGTAGTGAAAACCATTTTTATGGCACTTTGGATAAATACCATGATGAAAGCTTGGAAAATAGAATTCATAAGTAAGACCAATTATTTATGTGGACCATTATGATTGGGATCAAGTTGTCTCATCTACCATACCTTTTTCATGACATTTTCATCCATCCATCTAATACATATAATTTTCACCCATGATCCCTACCTACCTTGATCTTGATAAGGACTAGGACACAAAATTAAAATATGCTTTGGAAAACTCTTGACATGTCCATCTGATGCAGGAGCATCCAACAGTGTAGGGAAATCTTGCATCACCCAAAAAAAATGTTTTCTTTATTTTCTCTAGTTGTTTTGGGTCCCATGATGGCACTTAAGGGGTATAAGACTATCAAACATAAAAAATAGCAAAAATTAGGCACTTACTATTTTTAGTAATTTGGCCAAAACCGGCTCATATGGACATGAAATTTTACCCCAAGGAGAAGAGTTGAAAAAAAATTCCGGTTGCGAAAGAATCACCTCAATACCCTGCATAGTTTGGGATAAATTAAAGTTTGTCTCAAGAAATTTCTCCAATGCAGCTTCAAATTCAGATATAAAACTTTAGAGGCCCCGAAACAATTCAAAACGTGGTTGAACCGACCTACAATGGGTTTGTGTTTTGTAGAGCTCGTCGAGAGCTTTCCAACAATATGCAATAATAGAAAATCGGACATCTAGATCAAAAGTTATGGCCCCACGAAGTTGGTCCTCTAAAAAGTGAATTTCATAAAAAAATCTTCCCAGGCCAGAAATCAAACAACGAGACTTTTGGCGCCAAAAAAAAGAGGGGAAATTTGATCTTTCTAGAACATTCTAGGGTGGTTATTGGGGAAAATAAAAAGGGTTAAGTGGGGGTTGTAGAAGATGGCCTTGATAGTGCAGATTGTGGCTCCGAATAGTAGATTTTCTTTTCAGAGTTGAATTTTGTTATAATAAATCAAGCCCATGAGGTTGTAGCATGTAAGCTTTGAGTCTGTAATTTCATTTTCTAAAAATAATTGAAAATGATTCATTTCTCTATCTTGCATCTTTTGTGTTGGTATTTGTTGTTGTGATTTTTGTGGGTTTTGGGTGGTATCGCCCTCATCAAGTGGTATCAGAATAGGAGCTCCTGAGCCTGTAACAGAGTGTCGAACGTGAGGCAGTTACAATAGGACCTGTGAGTATGGGTTGAGTTCAAGATTCCTCCAAGAATTTCCCAGTATGGAAGAGGTAGAGGCCAAGGTGGAGAAGGTCCACCTAGAGTCAAAATTAGAGCCCTTAGAAGGAAATTAGAAACCTTGCAACAAGAGGTTCGAAGAAGAGATGTGCAATGAGATAGAGATGACAGTGAAGATGAAAGGGAAGAGGAAATGGAAGAGGAAGAGAAAGATCCAATGGATCCTAGAGAAATAAGATTGCTACAAGTGACCTCATGCATTGGGAAGAGACCTAAAATGGAGGTTTCGACTTTTAGTGGAAATCTGAATCCTGAAGAATTGATCGATTGGATCAATGACATGGAGGAATTTTTTGAGTTTGAGGAGATTGAAGATCCTTATAGAGTGAATTTTGCAAAGACAAAATTGAAAGGTCATGCCAGTATATGGTGGAAAGAGGTCCAGTTAGAAAGAGGAAAACAAAGGAAAGATAAAATTTCCAGATGGGATAGAATGGTGTCAAAATTGAAGAAACAATTTATTCTGGTTGATTACGAATTGGAGCTACTCAAGAAGATGCATAGCTTGAGGAAAGGAACAAGGTTAGTGAAAGAATACACAAAGGAATTTTACAAGGTCCTGATTCAGACAAGACATTTTAAAGCGAATAAGGAGAAAGTTGCTCGTTATATTAACGGGTTGAATCCAAGCATACATGAAGAATTGGCACTAGTAAGAATGACCACCATTGAGGATGATTATCAGTTTTCTCTAAAGGTTGAAGAATGATTGAACAAGAGGTTTGATAACAAACAACAAGGTGGAGGCTGAGGAAAGACTAGTGGATAGTCATATGGAGGTCAAAATGAAGATCAAAAGAAGGGCGAAGGTGCAAGTAGCAACCAGAACTAGAAATGAGATAACACCTACCATCCTCATGATTAGAACAATGGAGATCAAAGAGGAAGAGGAAGATCTGGATGAGGACCGGGAAGAGGAGTCTTTCATGGAACTTGTTTCTAGTTTGGAGAAGGACATAGAGCCTATGAGTGTCCTCAACATCAAGGAAGGACAAATAGAAGACCTTAGGGTAATGCACGAGTTCCACATGTAGATGAAGATGTTAATTTTTCACATTCTAAGGAAGCAGAAAGAGGAGAGGTTCTTGTTACCAGAAGATCCTTGTTGAATGAGGAGAAGGAACCCACTTAGAGGAAGAATTTATTTTGCACCAGATGTAAGTGTGAAGGTAAAGTTTGTAATGTTATTATTGATGGAGGTAGTACTGATAACCTTGTTTCAGAAGAAATGGTTAGTAAGTTGTGGTTGGAGAGAAGAAGGAATCCAAACCCATACCGGATTGCTTGGTTGCAGAAGGACCATAAAGCCTTGGTAAATGAATAATTTCTAGTAAAGTTGAAGATTGGAAATTACCATGATGAGGTATTTTGTGATATTATTCCTATGGATGTTTGTCATTTGTTGTTATGTAGGTCGTGGAAGTTTGATCAATGAGCAGTACATGATGGACATGCCAACACCTATTCGTTGACAAAGGATGGGGTTCATCATAAGTTGAAGCCCTTGAAAGAGGTAGAGGAAAAGGTATGCAGTAATGCAAGAATTTGTTTAGTTAATGGAAGAAAGTTCCTAGAAGGTATGAGGCATGAGCATATTTTTTTTGCATTGATCCCTAGAATTAATAAAGAAGATACTGCTGAGGTACCTGTAGAGGTTTCAGATTTGTTGAATGAGTTTCAAGCTATTGTTTCTGATAACATACCTGGAGGTTTTCCTCCAGTGAGAAAGATTAGTCATTAGATGGACTTGATTCATGGAGCCAGTTTTCCAAATAAGGAAACTCACCGTATGACCCCAACAGAGAGTGAAGAGTTGAACAAACAAGTGCAAGAGTTGTTGTGGAAGGGATTAATTTGAGAGAGTTTGAGTCCATGTGCAGTACCTACAGTACTAGTACCAAATAAGGATGGGGAATGGCAGATGTGTACAGATTCTAGAGCCATCAACAAGATCACCATTAAGTATAGATTTCCCTTGCTAAGAATGGATGACATTATGGATTGTTTGAGTGGAGTTGAGTACTTCACAAAGATAGATTTGAAGAGTGGATATCACTAGATCTAGATTAGAGAAGGTGATGAATAGAAGACAACCTTTAAAACCAAGGAGGGTTTGTATGAGTGGTTAGTCATGCCTTTTGGGCTAACCAATGCACCGAGCACATTTATGTGACTTATGAATTCAAGGTATTGAAGAGTTTTTAGGAAAATTTATTATTTCTTATTTGGATGATATTTTGATTTTTAGTAAGACATTGGAAGAGCACTTGATGCATATCCAATTTTTTTTTTAGAAGCTAAGGGAGGAGACGTTGCTGATTAATTTGAAGAAATGTAGTTTTGTGAAGAGAGAGTTGGTGTATCTGGGATTTGCTGTCTCAGCAAAGGGTCTCAAAATAGATCCAAAGAAGGTGAAAGCTATTATTGAATGGCCTACCTTGAGGAATGTTATAGAGGTAAGATCATTTCATGGTCTAGTAAGTTTTTACAGAAAGTTTATTAAGAATTTCAGTAGTATTTGTGCACCTCTAACTGAAGCGATGAGAGGGGATAGAAAAGAGTTTAAGTGGACCACAAGAGCAGCAAAATTTTTTGATATGTTGAAGAAGAAAGTTACAGAGCAACCTATTTTGGCACTTCTAGATTTCAATAAGGTCTTTCAAGTAGATTGTGATGCTAGTGGCACTGCCATAGGAGTTGTTTTGAGTCAAGAAGGTAAGCATGTTGCCTATTTTAGTGAGAAGTTGAATGATGCCAAGAGGAAATATTTTGTCTATGATCAAGACTTTTATGCTTTAGTTCAGGCTTTGAAGAAATGGAGACACTAGTTGTTGCCAAAAGAATTTGTTTTATATACTAATCACCAGGCTTTGCAGTATCTCAATAGTCAAGGAAATTTAAATCAAAGGAACTTAAAGTGGGTTGAGTTTTTGTAGAGATATACTTTTTTTTTGAAGCATAGGAATGGAAGGTCAAACAGAGTTGCAAATGCCTTAAGTAGAAGGAAAAATTTGTTGATAGAGATGAATATAGAGGTTGTTGGGTTCAATAAACTCAAGATTTTGTATCCAGAAGATCCATACTTTGTAGAAGCTTGGAAGGCTTGTTTGGAACTTGTTACATCGGATAGGATGAGATGGTTGGATTTCTTAATCCAAGATTGAATGTTGTTTAGAGGAAGCCAATTGTGCATTCCAAGGAGTTCTATGAGAGGGAATTTAATCAAGGAGAAGCATAGTGAAGGATTGGATGGAAATTTTGGTCGAGATAAGACCATTGCTCTTGTTAGTGAGAATTATCATTGGTCACATTTACAACAAGGTGTGAAGAATTTTGTACAAAGTTGCAGAGTATTTCAAATGGCGCAAGGAACAAGTCAGAATACTGGATTGTATCATCCATTACTTGTACCTAAGAGGCCATGGGAGAATATTAGCATGGATTTTGTTCTTGGATTTCCAAGGACACAGAGGGCATGATTCCATATTTGTGGTGGTGGATAGATTTTCAAAGATGGTACATTTCATTCCATGTCATAAGACTAGTGATGTTGTTCATGTTGCAGAGTTGTTTTTCAGAGAGGTGGTGAGACTACATGGTCTACCAAAGAGTATTGTTTCAGATAGAGATGCCAAATTTGTTGGTTATTTCTAGAGGACATTATGGAAGAAGTTGAAGAAAGATTTGAAGTTCAGTTCTGCACACCATACACAGACTGATGAACAAATAGATGTGGTGAATAGGAGTTTGGGCAACCTGCTAAGATGCTTAGTCATAGATAAGCCCAATGGATGGGATTTGATTATACCATAGGCAAAAGTTGCTTACAACAATTTTGTCAATAGGAGCACTGGTAAATCACCATTCTAGATTGTATATGGGAGTATTCCAAGAACTACTTCTGAACTGAGAAAGATGGATAAGGGGGAGAAGAGTAGTGCAAAGTCTGAATATTTTGTTGAGTACCCGAAGAATTTGCACGAAGAGGTGAAGAAACATATCAATAAGATGAACTCACAATATAAGGCTTAGGAAGATCATAAAAGGAGGTATAAGGAGTTCCAAGTAGGAGATGAAGTCATGGTTCATTTTTGCAAGGAAAGGTTTCCAGTTGGTACATACAACAAGTTAAAAATGAAGAAGTTTGGACCATGCAAGATCCTAAATAAGAATGGTTCAGGAAATGCTTATGAGGTAGACCTGCCTAGTGGAATAAACATTTCTCCTATGTTCAAAAAATTTTATTTGATAGATTATCATGAAGGTGATATAGAGGAGGGGCCAATAAATGAATAGTTGAAAATTCCAGCACCTACTTCAAAGAAGGAAGAGATAGAAGAAATCCTGGATAGTCGTGTGGGTAGAAGCACAAGAAACAAGCAATATGCAGAGTACTTAGTGAAATGGAGAGGAAGGTATGTTGAAGATTCAGCATGGTTGTCTAAGGTTGAGGTTAACCATCTTGGTTTCCCTCTAACTCCTGAGAAGTGACAGGGCCACTTTTCAAGTTACCCTGGGTGTTTAATGCAGGAGCATCCAGCAGTGTAGGGAAATCTTGCATCACCCAAAAAAAATGCTTTATTTATTTTCTGTAGTTTTTTTGGGTCCCATGATGGGACTTAAGGGGTATAAGACTGTCAGGCATCAAAAATAGTGAAAATCAGGCACTTACTATTTTTAGTAAGTCGGCCAAAACTGACTCACATGGACATGAAATTTTACCCCAAGGAGTAGAGCTGAAAAAAATTTATGGTCATGAAAGAATCACCTCAATACCCTACACGGTTTGGGTGAAATTAAAGTTTTTTTCCTGAGAAATTTCTCTAATGCAGCTTCAAATTCATATATAAAACTTTAGAGGCCCCGAAACAACTCAAAAAGTGGTCGAACTGACCTACAATTGGTTCACACATTGTAGAGCTCGTCGAGAGATTTCCAATGATATGAAATAATAGCAAATCAAACACCTGGATCAAAAGTTATGGCCCTACGAAGTTGGTCCTCTAAAAAGTGAATTTCAAAAAAAAATCTTCCTAGGCCAGAAATCAAACGGCGAGACTTTTGGCGCCAAATCAAAAAGGGGAAATTTGATCTTTCTAGAAAATTCCAGGGCGGTTATTGGGGAAAATAAAAAGGGTTAAGTGGGGGTTGTAGAAGGTGGCCTTGATAGTGTAGATTGTGGCTCCAAATAGTAGATTTTCTTTTCAGAGTTGAATTTTGTTGTAATAAATCAAGCCCATGAGGTTGTAGCATGTAAGCTTTGAGTCTGTAATTTCATTTTCTGAAAATAATTGAAAGTGAGTCATTTCTTTGTCTCGCATCTTTTGTGTTGGTATTTGTTGTTGTGATTTATGTGGGTTTTGGGTGGTGTCGCCCTCATCACCATGTTTTGTTCATGCACCATAAAAAATCATTTCATTTCTTGCATAGCATTATCAAACCTTATATCTTGGAAAAACTAGGTTATTCTATGTGACATAGTCCTTGGATATCATATCCTAAATCCTCCATCCAATAATCCCCATGTCTCCTATCCTCTACCAAAGATTTAACCCTTATCCTTTCATACTTTTCACAAGACTTCATTTTCCCTTGTCATTGGTTTTGAGCTTCCAATCCACCTAGACAACATCCCTCTATAATCCATCCAATCCTAAAATAATTCATTCCAAATGCAACAATCCTAATCCATAAAATCTTGCTATGCAATCTATGCTTCATCCAAAACATAAATTGTTTTTGTTCCCAGCCTTGTTGTAAACCTTGATCCTTTAGTCACATTATCATCACTTGGATATGGATTTCCCAATAATTGCATTGTTTTTGATATGTGTCCTTCCCATATCAATAATTTGATTATCATCATCATCTACCAATCATTTGGTTTTTAGCTAGACTATGGGAAATTTCATGTTTTCTTTGTATCCTTGTGCATGCTTACTTTCTTACTTATGTGTATATTTTAGTAATATGCATTTTGCATGGTCCTTATAGTACATACCACTCCATCAATAAACAAAATCAAGCATCCAAACATAGATATGTGATTCAAACAATCAAACAACACACTTGAAACATGCGCTTTTAATATAAATCTTAGAGATCAACATCAACCTAGATAACATACAATAAAAAAAATCATTTTCCATCATGAACATTTCTTTATTATCTATATCTTATATAGGATGTTTCTTTCTCAAAACTAGACATTTTTCTTATACAAGATGTTTCCTTCCTAAAACTAGACATGATCCACATCCATCCTTAGTCATTTTTACATACCTTGGCAGAAGATAGTATTGTTGTGTGTCTATTGATCACTTATTTTATTTGGTTTATCTTTTGATCTTTTAATATCTATTTTGATTTATCTTTTCACCCATATTGTGCCTACACAAGGTCACGATGATCATTTCATATCATGGTGTTCTTTGGATGGTATAAACGGGGGCATGGTCTATTGTTTTTGTGTGTCATGTTTTTTTGTTGCTGCATTACCGATCCACCAAGAGTGTCACACAGCTTGTGAGTTTTAGTGCATCCTATTTTCTATTTTTTTGTTTGCTTGGGAGTTAGTTCCTGCATTAGATACATTGTCACCTTGATCTTCTATACCCTGATGCATAATATCCATTTCTATATCAAATAAAGTTTATTATTCTCAAAGTTAGCTTAACACATTCATCATCATTTCATTCATAATCATTTTTCTTACATCCATATTTTATTCTTTTTATTTCATCAATTTTTATATTTAATCTAACATTTTCTTCTTTTTCTTTTCTTTCAAGAGATCACCCATGTACTTTATGCATAAATAATTCATCAAGGGGGCATCAATCATCTCAACCATCTCATTTTTTCTAACTATCATTCCTTACATGTCTAGGGCATATCATCATCTTCTTCATCTCTTCTAATTATTCTTCATGCATTTTTCTATTTTCTTTGAAACAATTTTACTTTCAACATTTCTTCAAATAGGGGAAAAATAGACACCTAAGTTACTCCACCTAACTCTAATCATCATCATATAATGAACCTATCATTAATCACTTTAAATTTTTATTAGTCATCATTACTTTATTGCCATTTACCACATATTATCATTTATTAATTAATAATATCCATTTAATCCATTTATTACATCATTATTAATTTACCATTTATTAATAATATTCATTTATCCATTTAATTAAATAATATTTTATTATTTAAATAAATGCAAACTAATTATCCATATTCAAATAAATTCCATTTTCATCTCTTCAATCAACTATTTCTTCTTTGATCATTTAACTCCATCTAATTTTAGAATATAAATCTTCTCTCATCAATTAACTCCATCTGATTTTAGAATCTTCTTGTTCATCCATTAGTCAAATCGATATTTAAATTGGAAACTTTGTGCACACAATTATCCAACATTTTAATTATATAATTCAATATTATCTCTTCATCACATCACAATGGAAATTTTCTATTTATCAGTTGAGTTGACTCCACAATAAGTTTAGTTAACTGAAGTCTTTATTCTTATCCTCATCTTCCATTTGATTTGTCCTTCAAAAGTCTATAAATAGTCTTTTCTTTATTTATTTGATATCTCACATCTTTATGCAAATATATTATGCCAATTTGATATATCACATTTTATGTAAATCAACTCTCTCAAAATCCAAAATCAATCATCAATCAAGTCTATTGTTATGTTGTTGATATTTAACATCCACATCCAAAGGAAAAAAAACATCATTGCCTTTTGAGGTTTGGAGTGGGATCGGTAAAAGAGGTTTGATTTGATTTCTTTATTTATGTTTTTAAGTTATTTTAATTTCTAGTTTTTTCAATTTTAATGCTTACAACTTCATCTTCAACCCCTTGTTCATATCATGTCACCATAGCATGAAAATTAGTGGAGATATTTTTTCAAATCCTAAATAATTGAAACAATCAATTGTCTTGTCATAGGATCCAAGTATGGTACTATAATATTTATTAGTTTCCTATTTGAATCCCAAAGGAAAGAAAAAATAGAAACAAGGAGGGTTTAAAATATCGATAAGCTAGGAGATTAAACCTCGGTTAAAAATTGATTATAGCTCCATGAGCTCAATCAATTGATCTATTTAAGCTATAGATTCTTTTTCTACAAGCCCGGCATGAATTTTCATAGTCCCACACAAGAAATAATTGGGTTGGTATATGTACTTATGGAAAATTATTGGACCTTATGACATATTTTTGCAAGCAATATACATGCCCAAGTATCTATATATGCTCATATATAGTCGAATGCATGTGTGCACACATGAATGTAAATGTATTATACATTTACACTTGTGTATGGGTGTGTGTGTGTGTGTGTTTATATTTATATAGTGTGCACATATGAATTGAGTATAGAGTAGTTTTCTTTATAAACCACTAATTGTTCATTAATGGAGTTTTATTTTGTTGAATGTCAGGAATTTGGAAGTAGAATTGTTTATTCTTCTTGCTCTAGCCTCAATAATCCAAGGCTTATTAAAATTTTGTTTGCAGGTTGATAAAATCATCTTATATCAACCCCATAATTTATTAAGCCACATTTTAGAGGCTATACTAGGCCATAATACTCATGCATAATTATTTGGAATTTTGTATTCAGTGATACCTTCTTAACCTGCATTATCGGCAATAACATGAGTCAAAATTCAGTAACCACAAGAGTTGAGAATATTAAATCATTTTAAAGATGAATAAAATAAAATACAAACATTCTTTTCATATGTACATAAATGCATTTTTCTTCCACATTATATGCATTTTATTTTAAATAATTACATAAAATTTAATAAATTTAAAAAATAATAATAAAGCTACCCATGTGCATAAATAAGTGTTATTGTGGTAAATAAAAATTTACCTTGGACAAAGCTATAAATTCAAACCTTTATATAATTAATCACTTCATGGTGTTAAAGGGAATTGCATTTAGATATTCCATTCAAAAACACTTAATCTATCATATTCCATCACTCATGAAATGTACAATCTAAGCTATTTGAATGAAATGGGATCCTAAGATATTCAAAATGAATTCAAACAAACAAAAGAGAGATTACCATCTCATGTTGGAGTGTATTTGCATGATGTTGGGTTGTTTGTATCACTAGAAATCCTCCATTGCTTATGTGCAAAATCTTGATGAACAATGCTTGTGTTTGAAGAAATGAGGAAGCTCTATCAATGGTGATCTTGACAACACTTCGTTGCATAAGGTAAGTTGAAATTATCATCCATATTTGTGAGGAGAGGAGTTTGTTATATAGGAAATGAGATTTTGAATCAACGGTCAAGATCGCATTGGAGAATATCCAAATAAATGGTCAACATGTGTTGAGAGGATTTAGACATGAGAAGATTGTGCAAAGTTGATTTGCACAATTAGGGTGATTGAAGAATAGATTGGCTAGTCAGGGTTTTGATTGCTTACTTAGAAATTGATTGATCAGTTAGGGTTGAGTTAGGAATTAGATGGTTGAGTTAGCAAAATTAGATTGCTTAGTTAGCAATCCATGATTTTCTCAATCAAAAAGTGAGTGAGGAATATTAATTAATTAATTTAATTAATTAATTCCTTTTTGTGTTTGATTTGATTTATGATAATTTGAATAGTTTGATTTAATTATTCAAATTTTGGAGGAAAGTGTGATAATTAAATTATTATGATTTAATAATTTAATCAATTTTGAGGAATAAGGTGAATTAGTGACATAATCAAATAATTAGCATTGTTTTGACTAATCAGGACAAAATAAGATAGATTAGGACTATATTAAATAAATGTTATTTATTTAATTGGTTGAAATGATGAAATGTGAATTAATCAAATAACATTGTCTTATTCGATTAATAGTAGAATTAGGGTTTTCAAGACTTTATTAGATAAAACGGTATTTATTTAATTTGTCAAGAATGATTGAATAACATTGTATTATTCAATTAATAGAGGAATTTAGGGTTTTAGATGTCGTTTTATGATTGTGGGATGATTTCAAGATTATTCAAGATGTTTCGAGTTGATTCTGAGACGTTCTGAGTTGATTTAGAGTCATTTTGAGACATTCTGAGTTAATTCAAAGTCATTTTGAGTTTTTCTGAGACATTCCGAGTTGATTTGGATTAATTTCGAGACGTTCTAAGTTGATTTGAATTCATTCTAAGTTGATCCGGAGTCATTCTGAGACGTTCCAATTTAATTCAGAGTTGTTTTGAGTTGTTTTAGAAGTTATTTTGAGTTGATTCAGAGTCATTCTAAGATGTTACGAGTTGATTCAGAGTCATTATGAGTCGATTCAGAGTCATTCTGAGAAATTCTGAGTTGATTCAGAGTCATTCTGAGATGTTCTAAGTTGATTCGAAGTCATTCTGAGTTGATTTAGAGTTGTTCTGAGAAGTTTCGAGTTGATTTAGAGTCATTCTGAGTCGTTTCAGGTTGATTCTGAGTTGTTTCAAGACATTTTGAATTTGTGATAAGTGTTAAGTCAATTTTACATGTCTACATTTTCCCCCTCTTTGATACAAAGTACTGGTTGCTTTGTTTCAAAGATTTATGTTTTTAAGATTCAAGTTTCTTGAAAAAAAATTATGCCCCAATGTTTCATGGAATGATGGTAGGACTCTGTGTTGCCCCCTCGAGAGGTTGACCAAAAATTTCAAGTTTTGAGGTCAGGCTCACAACTCTGTTCTATTTCCATTCTGATGTGTTTAGGTCATAGATCAGGTTTATAGGTCATTTGTTTCTTGTTCTAACATTTCTCTGAGCTTCTATTTTGAATGTAGGAAGTTTCCTCAAGTAGAAATTAGGGTTTCTTAAGGCTTATATAGGAAAATTTTCTTCTAGATAGCTCATTTTTGTTTGGACTCTATAGCTAATTCTTGTCTCTGGTTCTCTTGTTCTATCATTTTTTGAGGAGCAATGTCACATTTTGATGGAGCCCCACATTGTTCTGAGCTCATTCGGGAGGTTGGACGACCTTCAGGCATTGGTGGCCCGGTATGTACCTTCTTGCTTTTTCGATTTCGTCTTGTTTTGTTCTCGTTTTGCATGTACTAAGTTTTCTAGGTCAAAAGTGAAGTTCCTTGATTTTTGAGCTTTTTCCTTGGTTTTCACACCTTTGTCTACTAAGAATCCACGCCTTTGCTCAGGGTCTTCACTTTTATTTTTTAGCATTTTCTTGAAAAGCTCACCTTTGTTTTGAAAGATTGCATTTGACTGTTTGAGGTCCTGAAAGCTCACCTTTGACATATTTCCACGCCTTTGCTTGAAAATCTCACCTTTTCCTGAAAAGCTCGCTTTTGTTTGGTGCTTTCTGAGCATTTGCTCAAAACCCTTGTTCTTGACTTCTACTACGTTTGACTTTAGCTTTTTATTGGAACCATAGCATGTGTTCATTTGTCATCCTAAATGTCATTTTTCATCATGTTTTGTGTTATATTGTGTCTCCCACATGCTTAGAGTGAAACCCTAACATTGTAGTTTGAAAATGATTGCAAGTTGGGCTCAAAGTACTACAACTGAGAGAGAGACATCCATAACATTTGTTCAATCCTATTGCCCATTTTGGTGTGTTACAACGATATTTTATTGATGTTGTGGGACTACTTCACATTTGTTATATACCCCCTATCAGGACTCATACTGCCATGATGACTTCACTGGTGGAATGGTGGCATTCAGAGACATCCTCATTTCACCTACCTACAGGAGAGGTGACCGTCACTCTTGAGGATGTATGAAGGATACTTCATCTTTCTATTCATGGGGAGTTGGTTACATATCATATTCAACATGGTATCCTTACCATGGAATGTGTGTTAGGTGCTCAAACTTGGCAGTACATTAGTCAAAGATCGATCTGTCTGATTTTTCTGAGAGTGCAGATCCTATTTCACTTGTCCTATGCGGTTTGATTTTAGGACTTGTTGTTCTTGATAGCCGAGGTCAATAGTTTCCCATAGGTTTGGGTGTTTGTATTGAGAATATGCTTAAGCATGGTACGAAGTATGCTTGGGGTCCATGTCTTCTTTCCCACTTGTACAAAGATATGCATGAGGTTGTGTATCGGGGCGGGAAATCTATTTCCGCAGGTGTTTCACTTTTGCATGTCTGGGCATGGGAGCATATTGTAGTTACTTGGCTAGATGGGATATATATTGTCACCCCGATGATCCATACTCATATCGTTATGGGGATTTTGTGCACTATACCCTGCCTGGAGATCTTTCTTATTGGCGTTGAGTTTTCGATAATATTCCCAGCTTTGTGTGGAGACCATATTTAGGGTATGATGCTTGGCCAGAGGATGCAGATCATCTTGTCTATTGTCGACACACCCATTGGTTGATTGGTCATTCTAATATTGTGCTAGAGCGTTATTTACCAGACTGATTATATCATTAATTTGGGGAGAGACAGGGCTGAGTTCTTGATACTTATGAGGCTCGTTTTGGTTGGACGACTTAGGAGGTTCATGTATGGGGTCTTCATATAGATATAGATTTTTCTATTGTTGAGTTCAGAGCACTTGCCCTAGTTGGTTGGGGTTGGTCGTTTGGTCCAGCAGATCTAGGTACCTCTGATGACTATGATGAGTGGTGGTCTCACCACACGTCTTTGAGACTCACTATTCATGGGGGTACTTCCGCTTTAGGCAGATCAAGTATTACAGGTCATTGTGGGGAGTGACAGTGTATTGAGGTCCTCACAGAGCAGTTGGATAGAGCTCCTCGTGATGGAGACCAGGGTGATCAGGATGAGTAGCCACCTCAAGAGCAGGGTTGGCAGGTTCTGGGTCCTCCTCCACTAGCTAGGGATGGAGACATACTATTAGCTCAGATGACTGCTTCCAAAGATGTAGAGAGCAAGACGACAGGTTGCAGAGGCTCATAGATATTTTTAGGGCTGAGCAAGATAGCGAGAGTGGTCAACGACATGTTACAGAGGCTTTTGTACAGTTGCTGATCAGAGAGAGAGATACTCTCAGGGCATAATGTGATCATTATTTGCAGAGGTCTACCTACTATCAAACTTTATATGAGGTTGTTGTTCCCAAGGTGCTCGACATCCACGGTTTGGAGAGCCTAGTTCTATGGGCAGTGATGGTGCAGTTGGTGGTGGTGGTGATCAGTCCATGAGACATCCAGATCATTTTGGTGATCTATAGGGTTTTTTCCTTCCTATCGGGGTCTTAATTTTGTAATTGATCTTTATCTTGTTCATTGCTCAGAGGCATTTTGTAGACATGTATGTTGTATGCCTATATTCATCGGCCCAGTCGAGTCCTCGTATAGATATTATGATTTTGTATATACTATCATACTGATGATGTATTCTCCTTTTTGATGATGATATATATGATATATACCTTCTTCAATTCATTCTCATTTTATGCTCATGTGATGACGATATATGATGATGCATATTTATATGATGTTGATATGAATGAATGCCCCATACCTGATGTTTTTATTGGTTTATTATCATCATGATGTATGTTGTTGATATTGTGGATGCTGGATGAATATGGTATGAGTGATATTGCTATGCAGGTTTCACTTAGAAGAAATGTTGATGATTTGATAGAAAAATGGTGTTAATTAGAGAAAAAAATGATGATAGATAGAAATGTGATGTTAATTAGAAGAAATATTGATGATAGATAGAAATGTGATGTTAATTAGCAGTTGATGAGTTGCTTTTTCTTTGCTTTAGAGACTTTGCAGTTTGAACAATCTATTTTGATATAGAAAATAAATACGATGCACCAGGGTATTACTGACCAAGGTGACTTTGTATTTATTGCATGGACTTTGACTCTACAAACAAGGAGTATTCTTGCTCATACTAGACATACGGAAACCCTGTTAGATTGTATGGGTGAGACGCTTTAAAAACATGTCAGACCAGTAACATAAGAGGTATTAAGAACCTAACATGTCACTGTTACATGAAATATTCCAAAGACAACTTCCACACACAGAACAAAGCAAGTATTCGCCATGGTAGTATAACAAGACTATCCACAAACAACAGATCAAAATAACACTCAAATTCCCCCATTCCTTCTTCTCTAAATCCTTATGGACATCCTCCAGAGATCTTGGGAATGAGTCAATAATGTAAATCACAAAAATAAGACAACAAAAAGATAAAACAATGTTGCTATATCACTTTCCATATCTGTTTGGGGTGGGTCTATTTATCCAATGTTGATCCTATCTATCGTAGGAACGAATCCGATAAGACATATCTCAGGATGTTGTTGGGTCTTGTCAAAAAGATATGTATTTGATACTTGGCTTTGTTTTAATTCATTTTGTGACCAAATTATTTTGTGATTGTTTGCTTGAAAGTTCTTGATGTTGATGTGCGCTTTGTTTGTTTTGTTTGTTTTGTCAAAGGGTGAGTGTAATGATTTGTTTATTATGGATGATGTCTTATTACAAATTGTGATGGCGGACATGGGTCTTTTTTATTTTTCTAAGTTTTATGATTTTTTTTTTTACATTTTCAGGGGACTAATCTAGGGCCTCAGGGGCTCATCAAAGATAAGTCTTTCCTACATTGTACATGCAGAGGCTTGTAGTTCACTTGATTTGAGTGTTTTTGACCTTTTCTATTCTGTGAATATTTTTGGATTTTGTATCTTTTGACTGTTTTTGGATTTTTTATGTTTTTGACTAAGTTGAAATAAAGCATGTTGGAAACCTAAGGGGACTGACCTAGGGTCTCAGGGGCTAATGAGCCTTGCCTACATTGTACACATAGAGACCACGTAGTTCGACTATTTGAATCAAAGCATAAACTATTTTTGGAAAACAACATTATAACCTGGATGATATTCCACTTGTGTGTCTAGAGGATATGTTGCAGGAAATCTACTTGAGCTAGCTGTGAGGTTCAAGAAAATTTTGATATCTTAGACTGTTTGAGTGAAGGAATAACCCCACGATGTTGTTTTTATTTTTATTTTTTTCAAATGTTTTTTAGATTTTTACCCTCTAGCCTGGGGTGTAAGATACTAAAAACTAGGATTGATATTTCACTTTTGTTTTTCTAGAGGATATGTTGTAGAAAAGCTTACTTGAACTAGCTGTAGGGTTCAAGCATCTGTTAATATCTTAGAATTTTTGAGCGAAGGAATAATCCACGTTGTTGGTATCTTTGAAGGTTACCTTAGTAGTACATTGGTGGTACACCTTGTTCTTGGGACAAATTGTTTCAAAGGTTACCTTGATAGTGTGTTGGTGGTATACCTTGTTGTTGGTGGATTTTTTACCCTCTTGCCTGGGGTGATATAAGATGTTGACAACTTGGATTGATATTTCACTGTGTCTTTCTAGAGGATATGTTGAAAAAAAAAATTACTTGAACTAGCTAGGTTTCAAAGTAACTATTGATATCTTAGAATTTTTGAGTGAAGGAATAATCCACATTGTTGGTATATTTTAAGGTTACCTTGGTAGTTTTTTGGTGGTACACCTTGTTGTTGGGATGAATTGGGAATGGTACCATGTGGCACACCTTGTTGATGTTGTTGAATTGGGAAGGGTACCATGTGACACACCTTGTTGTTTGGACAATGCCCAGATCACAACATGAGCTAGAAGACATAGATCAATATTTATTCTAAAGCAAGATGAAAGTACTTGCCCCCAATTTCTAGCAATGTAGGTGATGGGTTATGTTGTGATAACATATTTGGATAGAGTATGCTCCTTTGGAAAATGCCTCATGGCTCTAATAATTTGGATAGGATAGGATCAATGATAGTGACCCATGTCAAGATGCTTTTCATAAGCAAAGTGTAAAGTGTACACCAAACATTTGTCAAGATCAAGATACGTTGGATTGGAACAAAAATGGATGGGATTTATTATGAATGTGTTGAGATGCTTCCACTTGAAATAGTGCATGTAGATGCTCGATTCTACACATGACACTTTTTTGCCAGGTTTTCATCATGGTACTTGTCCAAAGCGTCACCATAGTGGTTTTCATTGGAGGATGATTTTTCTCTTGACTATTTTTTTATTTTTTTATTTTTTTTATTGATTTTTGATGTCACACAAAATGCCTGTTTACCAGGTTTTCATCATGGTGACAATTTTTTGCTCATGTTTGAACCACCTGTGGTGCTGATATAGATGCTACTAGTGCTGATATGGTTGTTGTTGTCATGACGTGCCAATGCTATCTTGCTTGGAAGAGTTGTTTTGCTAGGATACGATCACTTAAATGTAACCCCTGATAATCCTTGTCTTCCTTGTCGATACTGGAGTTAACCTTACCTTGATGCACACATTGCAATAGAGTTCCTTTAGAGTCCTTATGATAAAGAGTTGTTGCCAACACATGGTCAATGTGAGATTTGGATATCTTGGATGGAAAAATGCATTGAGGGATATGATTTTTAGATGGATTGGTTGATAATTTGGAACCTTTGACTCTCCAAACTTGGGATGATGAGCAATGATTGGTAGATATAGAGATTCGATTGGGACCAACGTCTTGATATACCTTGTAGGTTGCTCTTGAAACTTTCTTTTGCATTATTGGACTTCTTTGATGGATGAACTTCCCTTTTTTGATTTTTCCCCATAGTTTCTTTGACTAATGGAGTTTGATAGGGATGATTTTCTTGGTTTTTCTTTTGTATCCATTTGTATCTTGCTTGTCCATTTTGTTTTGTTGATTCTTTTGCTTCAATGACTTGTTCATTTCTTGGGTATAACTTTTTCTCTTGTCGTTGGTCCCAATTATAGGGTTGAAATATGTGTGGATAACGATTCATGCCATGGCTAGTTGTAGCATTGGTAGCAATTTCATCATAAGGACTCTTCATGCTCTCTATGTTGATGTTTGCGTTAGATAAATATCCCCCAATATTATAGAGGTATCATTGATATGTTTAGATCCCTTACTTGTTGAATAACCAAGACTTTGATGTTTAGGATTGCCAATAATCTACACTTGTGCTAGGATACCCTATTCATGTATGCCTAATCCTTTGTCTTGATGTTGAGAAATTTTATTTGCAATAGGATATGATTTACCTTGGAAACAGATGTTAATCCTTCTCTGCTCTATTGTGGATCTTCAAATGTGATAGCTTCTTCACTGGTAGAATCCTCCATATGTGGGACAACTTGTTGATTGATATTTTCAACTTGATCCTGTGAAATATCATATTTTGATGGCCCTTCAAAATATATTGGTGTTTCTTTGACTAGTGTATACCCACTTCTTTGCTACTCAAGATTTTCCATTATCTTTGTTGATTTTAGGATATTATGCTCCATATTTTCATGCTCGATGTCTTCAACCTGCCTAGAGGATGTTACTGATTTCAATTCTTCTTCTTGATCATTTTCTGATAGGTCTATAAATTATGTTATATCTTGATCATGTGTACAGATGTGAAGAGTAGATGACTCTTGTTCCATAGTAATGATATCAAGAGTATGAGACTCTTGTTTTGGAGGAAGATCATCTACATGTCCATTAGGAGTAAGCATCTCATGGGTAGATGTATGTGTGCTTGACATATGGATGTGTTTTTTTGGAAAGCCTTGGATGTCTTGGAAGATATCCACCAAGTCATTGTAATATTTTGATGGTAAGGTCTCTTGATATTGAGTTTGTATGGTATTATCTTTGATATGCTTTGGATAACTTTCTTGACATGGATCAATTTCAAAGAAAGGATTTCCTATAAAATATCCTTGGATTTCCTCAAATTGTGGGCATATGTGTGATAGCTCTTGGCTTAGATTTTCTACATTGGGTATAAGTGTTGGCTTAGGAGTCTCTTGGTCATCAATGTGTATTGTCATGAGGTTAGATGATGTCAATATATTTTTGATTGAATCATTGATAGCCTTGGGTGGTTGAGTTTGATCATGCTTGGTATTAAATTCTTGATGTATGTCCTCTTGCTCACTAGATGATGTAAAGACATTGTCAATGTGATCTGTAATAGATAGCTCTTGATTGTTGTTCTCAAATTTTGAGGTTGAGACATTGTCCACATTGTCATTGGTAGATGAACCTTTAATAGTTATTTCTCCTTGATCAATGAGGTCTTGGATGATATTTTTGAGTGTAGCAAATTTTTTCGTTGTGTGCCCCTTGATTTTGTGGAACTCACATTGTTCATACATGTTATACCAAGGAAGTTTAAAGCTTGGTTCCCCATAAATTGTACTATCGTTGATTTTGAGAAGTTCTTGTTGTACTAGTTCATGCACGACTACCTCTAAAGTTTCTCCCAAAGGGGTGAATTTCCTTCCTAGTTGGTAATATTTCCTTTGTGGATTTTCTTGATTGTTTTTCTCTTGATTTTTTTGAACTCCTTGATATTGTGTTTGAGGTACATTTTGATATTGTACATGAGGTACACCTTGCTATTGCAAAACTTCTTAATATTGTGGACATTGGAAGTATTGTTGATGTGGATATTGAGGTGTTTGTGGAATGATGTTTGTTTGTTGTGGATATGAAATGGTCCAACCTTGAATGAGGCGTTGATGATATGTTGTATTTCATTTTCGTTTAATTTCCTCAAGATCTCTCTCAATTTTATCTAGAGAAATTTGATGTTTTGTATTTATTCCTTGATCATGATTTTGGAATCCCTAATGTTGTTGCCCTATTTGATATTGTGGCCCTTGATAAGAGTAATTTGGGTAATAGATCAACATGTTTTGGGGATGTTTTGATACTCAATACCCTATCATAAGGTCACTTGATTTTTATTTCCAAGAGGATCATACCTATGTTTGTGGTGTTTGTTGGTGGGATGCTATCACTTCTTTTGTTGGCTTCCATGTTCTTTCTATGTTGTGATCTCATGGTTTTCATAAACAACTTGGATCTCAAGGTAGGGAAAATGGTGCTAGACCTCTAAAGTTTCCAAAGCCAGTGTTGACCTAAATAAGAAGGTGGATGTGGGTAGGTAATCCGGTTCGGTTCCTCTTGGCTCGTATGTAAAATTTTCTTAGCAAGATGTAGCGATTGTGGTAAAGTATGATGGCCAACTTCCTACCAAACTTGGAAATACGGTTCCCGTGTCTAAGATGGAAAGATGTACATCTTCCCCTATGGATTTTGATTGTGTGGTGAACCATGGAAAGAACCAATGTCCTTAGATATTATCTTGAAAGAGATTTGGGTTTTGATTCATAAAGAACATGTACATATCAGGATGTTGTCTTAGTGTCTATTAATAAAATTTGACTAACAACTTTTTTTTGTTTAGGTAGAGTGTTGAAATGAGGTTTTGGATGGTTTTTGGACTTAGATGTCTAAGTTTGGAGTGACGTCAGATAGACCTTCTCTTGGGGATTCTGATTTTGCGTGAGATCATGAAGATGGTATTTATTGCCACGTGGGTGGTGGTAATACGGGTCTTCTAGCTGCTATGTCTTCTTTCTCTTCTTCTTTGTCTAAGATGATGGATGCGGTGAGAAATTGGCAAGATGTTTCATTTTTCTCAAATATAAAGGTTCTCAAACTACTTATGATGTCAGTTTGGGTACCTTCAATATGTGTGTTACCTGGTTGTTGAACGAGAGTTGTGGGTTGCCAGATGGTCATAAGGTGTGATTGTGTTTTGGGTGGTTGTTGTGAAGCTCAAGACCCTAAGGTTTGAGTGTTGTTTTGGAATGTGGCTACTTTTTGGATACCAAAATGCTGAAGAACTAGGGTCAATATTTCACTTCCTGGTCTAGAGGATATGTTGTGGGAAAGATACTTGAACTAGTTGTGAGGTTCAAGTAACTATTGATATCATAGGCTTTTTGAGTGAAGGAATGATCCTAATGTTTTTTTTTATTTTTATGTCAAATAAGTAGTATGGGAATAATGGGTGGGAGACTTTGTGACCAATCTAATTTTCCCAGTGTTTGGTTCAAGCAATGACCTTATAAGTTTGGTTTATCTTCTCCTAGTGTTTTAGAAAAATGTTCAAGACTGAGAGCTAGAATGGAAATTCATAACTTCTATGTGTTTTTTTCCTTTATGTTCTTGAGTATGGTAAATGATAGAAAAACACTGGACTGACCCAAAAGAATGGACTTTATGTGACCTAAATGTCTATAGCTCAAGTTGTGAAATCACAACACCCAAGCCATAGTTACCAAAGTGTTTACTTTGATCAATGCAACCTGAAAATAAAAACTGAAATGTTCAGAAACCTTTAAGGATAAATCCTTTCAAGGAGTGCAAACATAAGGCTTCTTTCAAAAGTATACACTAACTCAAAGGGTTTGTGGTTTGACCATCTTGTTCAATGTTTGTTTTGATGTGTTTTTTTTCTTTAAATCAAACACAGAATTTGATGTCACAATTGTTTTTGAATGTAATTGGGCAAGTTTAACATTAACAAACAATTAAAACCCTAGTGGAGAGAAACCATCCTCTTAGGTGGGCCTGCCTCATGCTCCGAAGAGATGATTTTACATGCGACTTCTGGCACGAGCCTGTAGTTGAACTTGGAAAGTAACTTCTCATAAGCAAATTTTGATGCACCACTTTCAAAGAATGTTTTGGATAATATGGTGGCTTCTAAAACAATTGGCTCTTAGTCATGTTCTGGGGATATTATTTTCGAGCACCTACACATGCAGCATTTTGTTCAATTAAGAACCTTCCTGCCCTTTTGGGTTTTTATGCATCACAAGGATATTGAGGAAGAATACGTCAGTATAGGACATCCACACCCAGCGAGTGATGAACTTTCCTCACACTCACAAAATATTTATGTACTGATCCAGAATGAAAGTACCACTTGGGTCACCTATGAGTTCTCCAGCGCAGGATATGTCTCAATAGGCAGGCCCTCTAAGAAGGTAAAATTTAAAACAAATGCAAAGCTCAAAAATGTTCTTCGCTCACCTAAGATTTCCAAAATGGTGTGAGGGGAGAAGACAAAACACTTCAAATTTTCCAATCAATGTATGCACAGTAAACAATTTATTGCAGTTTGATTCATTTTAAACACCTCGAGCGATGTTAACCCCAAAAATTTGTGAGTAAAGAAAAATAAAGTTCTTTTTATTTTTGCACCAATTGAAGTGTTCAGGACATCAAGAAATTAAGATAGCAATGGCGTGAAAACAATAAAAAACATTTTTTTTTATTTTAAGCCCCAAAATTGAAGTGTTTCTAAGAAAATAAGGCCTGGTCTCTAACTAGTCAACAAATGTAAACTGTGTGTACACCAACAAAATGAAAAAAAAATGTTTTCACTCTTTTTATGCACCGAATTTAAAGGTTTATAATTATGAAACATGAAATGCGTTCATTTTTAGAGCCCAAAATTGAAGTGTTTTATGTACTTTTTGTGAGCACCAAAAGAGAGTTCCCACTTTAGAAAGCTTTGAATGGTTTATTTTAACAACACCAAATTTAAAATGTGAGAATTGTTCATTTTAGAGCACCAAAAGGAGATTCCTACTTTAGAAGGCTTCAAAATTTTAACAACACCAAATTTGAAATGTGAGAGTTGTTGTTCATTTTAGAGCACCAAAAGGAGATTCCTACTTTAGAAAGCTTCAAAATGTTTATTTTAACAACACCAAATTTGAAATGTGAGATTTGTTAATTTTAGAGCACCAAAATGAGATTCCTAAGTTAATTAAAAAATGTTTTGTGGCTCCAAAGATCTCAGACTGATCGTCTTCTCTACACAAAACAAGTTAGTATTTTAAAAATCTTGCATATAAATCCATTAATTCTTGCAAAAACAAACAAAATGTTAGAAAGAAAGGTAATTACAATAGTGCAAGATCCGTGCACTTGTCTTCCAAAGAAAATGCTCAGAAGAAAAATCAAAAGCTTAGAAATTTTTTTGCAAAAGCTCAGATTTTTTGTACAAGTGAAAACCCAAAAAGATGCAAAAGCGCGCTTTTTGGAGAAAAAGCGTTGATCTTAGAGAAAGGGCGAGCTTCCCATGGAAAATGCTCAAAATTCTTGACAGTCAAAAGTGAGCTTTTGTTGGGTAGTCCGTGAAACATCTCCATAAGGCTCCCGAAATCCTGTGGCTTCAAATTTTCTCATAAAAATGTTAGTAAGGAGATACTAGGTCCCACCAAGCATGCCAGAATGTGTGAAGGAGAAGGAATCCATCAGGAAAACGTGAAGGGAATGATTGAATTCAAGATTGAAATCAGAAAACTGTCTAATTCAAAAACACTTAATCTATCATATTCCATCACTCATGAAATGTACAATCTAAGCTATTTGAATGAAATGAGATCCTAAGATATTCAAGATGAATTCAAACAAACAAAAGAGAGATTACCATCTCATGTTGGAGTGTATTTGCATGATGTTGGGTTGTTTGTATCACTAGAAATCCTTCATTGCTTATGTGCAAAATCTTGATGAACGATGCTTGTGTTTGAAGAAATGAGGAAGCTCTATCAATGGTGATCTTGACAACACTTCGTTGCATAAGGTAAGTTGAAATTCTCATCCATATTTGTGAGGAGAGGAGTTTGTTATATAGGAAATGTGATTTTGAATCAACGGTCAAGATCGCATTGGAGAATATCCAAATCAATGGTCAACATGTGTTGAGAGGATTTAGACATGAGAAGATTGTGCAAAGTTGATTTGCACAATTAGGGTGATTGAAGAATAGATTGGCTAGTCAAGGTATTGATTGCTTAGTTAGCAATTGATTGATCAGTTAGGGTTGAGTTAGGAATTAGATGGTTGATTTAGAAAAATTAGATTGCTTAGTTAGCAATCCATGATTTTCTCATTCAAAAAGTGGGTGAGGAATATTAATTAATTAATTTAATTAATTAATTCTTTTTTGTGTTTGATTTGATTTATGATAATTTGAATAGTTTGATTTAATTATTCAAATTTTGGAGGAAAGTGTGATAATTAAATTATTATGATTTAATAATTTAATCAATTTTGAGGAATAAGGTGAATTAGTGACGTAATCAAATAATTAGCGTTGTTTTGACTAATCGGGACAAAATAAGATAAGATTAGGAATTTATTAAATAAATGTAATTTATTTAATTGGTCGAAATGATGAAACGTGAATTAATCAAATAATGTTGTATTATTCGATTAATAGACGTAGAATTAGGGTTTTCAAGACTTTATTAGATAAAACAATATTTATTTAATTTGTCAAGAATTATTAAATAACATTGTATTATTTAATTAATAGAGGAATTTAGGGTTTCAAATGTCGTTTGATGTCGTTTTATGATCGTGGGATGATTTCAAGATTATTCAAGATGTTTCAAGATGTTTCAAGTTGATTCAGAGACGTTCCAAGTTGATTCAAAGTTGTTTTGAGTTGATTTAGAGTCGTTCCAAGATGTTTCGAGTTGATTTAGAGTCATTCCAAGACATTCCAATTTGATTTAGAGTTTTTTTGAGTTGTTCTGAGACATTCTAAGTTGATTCAAAGCCATTTCGAGATATTCTGAGTTGATTCAAAGTCATTCTGAGTTGATCCAGAGTCGTTCAGATATGTTCCAAGTTAATTCTGAGTTGTTCTGAGTTGTTCCAGAGTCATTCTAAGTTGATTTGGAGTCGTTCTGAGATGTTCTGAGTTGATTCAAAGTCTTTCTGAGACATTCTAAGTTGATTCAGAGACATTCTAAGTTGATTCAGAGATGTTTTGAGTTGATTCAGAGTCGTTCTGAGATGTTCCGAGTTGATTCAAAGTCGTTACAAGTTGATTTAGAGTCATTCTGAGTAATTTCGGGTTGATTCTGAGTTGTTTCAAGACATTATGAATTTGTGATAAGTGTTAAGTCAATTTTACATGTCTATAGGTTCAATTGGAAATATAGGTTATTAGTGAAATGAATTTTTTCATGGTTAGATGACTCGTTGGAATTCTTGTGTATAATTGGCAATTCCAAAAAAATAAATTATTATTTAATCAATTGTGAGAAATGTTGTTTATAATGCATGATAAAGTTCTAATTAGTTTTTAAAATATATATTTAAGACCTCATTATGAGGATAAACAATATTATGGTATTTTAATTTTGATTCATTACTATTGTTGATGATCATATTATGGTTTTTTATTACATTATTTATGTTATTATCTAATGAATAACATTGAATAATATATCATGAATCTTTGTTTAGTTATATGCTCATTCACAATGGAAAAGAGAATTAACAATGTTATGGTTGCTACCATATCTAAGAATTGTTAAGTTCAATAGCTAAAGATGTCATTATTTTGAAGCTTATAGAAATTCACTATAATATGAAATCTTACAAAGGGGTAGAAAGAAAAAAATAGATTGGCTTAAATATTTTCCTCCAAGGTAACAGGAGATGTATTTTTCTAAAATCAAATAGTTTTTTAATGAACTAAGGATAGACACTCCTAAAAATAAGTAGTTACTAATAAAACTACTCGAGTAGAACTTTGGTTTTTTAAATTATGCATGTTTATAAACCTAAAATGGGAGGTTCCTTCATGAGCTTGCTGATTCTTATCCATAGAACATATCCTATCCCAACATGCTAGATTCTTTTTTTTTAGACCATAGGAATCGATGATCTCCCTATAACCTACAGTGCATCTAGTAAAAAAATTATTATGAGTGGCAACACTTGCACGATATGCCCTTCGATACCACAAGGAAAAGGGGACTAGACCTCATGAACTTTTTCCTACAATAGGATGCTTTAGCCAACCAATTCAGGTTCCCCACCCCCAAAAAAAATCACATTTATTATTTTTATTAACAAAATTGCATTTTTCAAAAAACGTTATATAACAAATTATATTTCTTTGATGGTGGATATAAGGTAAAACATGGTTTTTTCCAGTCACTTATATAGGATTTATATAGAAGGAAAATGATGTAGGAGCATCCCTAATTGTAAATAAATTTTGTATCAACAAAAAAAAACATTTCTTTTCTTACAATTCAGTTTGAAACTATTTTAGTAGTTTCTTCCACATTTTACTGCATTACCATTTCTCAACTTGCAAAACTAGATATAGATTCTACATGATACCATCTTCAACATATCCAAAATTTAGGAGATTTTCATTCGTTTATAGAAATTTATCGCTCTTAGAAGTCCACTGTCAATTCTCTATTAGAGCATTCTAGGCCTATCTAGTTCAAAATTGTTGTGCAAACTATTTTCAAAATGTGTGTAGCTTAATGGAACATCATTCAATGAATTTTAGGTCCAAGGGAACTTTCTTGGAGATCTATAACATATTTTCATCTCCTAATGGGTTATCTTCTCATATTTTAAGACTATGCTACAAGTTTAATCTTGCATTGGGGTTTGTAATCCCTTGAGGCTGATGCAGATCATAATTGAAGCTAGAGGATCATATTTAAGATCAATTTGTAAACTATTGGAAAGTAGTTTTGGAAATAGAATAAGGGTAGTTATGATAATTAGTTCAATTTTTCTAAGTTGTTGGTTGTAATAAGGAATTGTGCCAATTGTAATATCTTGTAATACCTTGTAGTAGGCTTATGATCCCTTAGTCGGTCTACACGTATGGCATGTGATGCATGTAAGATTGTTGGTTATCAAATTGATGAAAATTCATGTTGTTGAGCATTTCTTGTGTTATTTCCATAGTGTTGAACTCTAGGATACATGTTTAGATGGTCCTTTCTGAACCCTCCATTCGTGACTGCATCAAGTGGTATCAAAGAAATTTTTTGATTCCTTTGGAAGAGAAGGCATTCCTTGTGGTGAACATTGACCTAAGGAAACCTACAAGTGTTTTCAATAGAGTGTTGACTGTGAGGCATTTGATACCTTGTAGCTAGATCATCTAATTGAGGTAGTTGCACTCGATCCAAGGGGAAGAGATGTCACCAAGAAGAGCACTTGTTATGGAAAATTTTGTTGGATGAATGGATGAAATTTTGGAGATGATGAGGGAAATGAGAGTCCGATTGGATGTTGTAGAAGAATATAGGAGAGGTATAAACCCTAGACAAGAGGCCAAAAGTGATGATGAATTGGATTATGTTGCCAATCAAAATGAAGATAACCTAGAAGAGGAAGGATATTTAGATCGGGTAAAGATATTGATAAGAGACCTAGAATTGAAATTCAAAATTACACATGAAATTTAAACCCTAAGGAATTGATTGATTATATTAATGATATGGAGGAATACTTTGAGTATGAAGAAATTAAAGATCTAGAGAGGGTGATATTTGTGAAAACTAAGTTAAAAGGATATATTTCTATCTTGTGGAAAGAAGTTCAATTAGATAGGAATAGGATGGGAAAGGAGAAAATCAGAAAAGTGGGATAGGACGTGACAAAGTTGAAGAACCAATGTATACCTACTGATTATGAGCTTGAATTTTTGAAGAGATTATAGAATCTTATGCAAAACATAAGTCTATGAAAGAGTATACTAAATAATTTTACAAGATGATCATCAGGGTTGGACACAGTGAAGTAAGCAAGGAGAAGGTTGTGTGATACATCAATGGATTGAGAGAAAACATCCAAGAAGAGTTGAGCTTGGTGAAGATGACAACTGAAGAAGTATACCAGTTTGGCACTAAAAGTAGAGGAAAAGTTGAACAAGTTTGAGAAAATACTAAGAAGTGCAAGAGGAAGATCCCAAAGAAGCATATCACAATTCGAAGAGAGAAGACCATATGTGGAGAAAAACAAGGATGGTAAACCCTACTGTAGCAAAGATAAGGAAAATAATTCATACCACAAAGGAAGAGAGGAAAAAATTCTATCACAATGATAGATGAGGTCATAATTCCTACCGTAACAATGGATATAGGAGAGACGGAGGAAGATTTGAGAAGAGACCATTCAGAGGAACTTGTTTCAAGTGTAAAGGTGAAGGACATATATAATTTGAATGTTAACAAGGAAGTATCAGTAAGAGGACTGAGAACACTGGAAGAAAAAATTATGTAGATGAAGAACTTGTTAGATCCCCTAGTTTAGTTGGGAAACTAGAGAAGGGTGAGTCATTAGTTATGAGCAAAGCTTTGATGCATGAAGAAGTGACTAAGAAACCACCGCAAAGGAAGAATTTATTCAGGACAAGATGTAAACCTAAAGGTAAGGTATATAAAGTTATCATTGATAGTGGTAGTATCGATAATTTAGTTTTAGAGGAGATGATAACCAAGTTGAATATGAAGAGACTAAAACATACAAATCCTTATAAGGTAGCATGGATCCAAGATGAATATAAGATAATGGTAAGTGAGCAATGTCTGGTGAAATTTCATATAGGGCCATATAATGATGAAGTGTTGTGTGATGTTATTCCTATGGATGCATGCCATTTATTGTTAGGAAGACCATGGGAATATGATAGGAAATAAATTCATGATGGGAGGAAGAATACCTATACTGTGACTTCAAATGGTAAGAGGCACATATTGATACCTTTGGGAGAAGAGGACAAAATTGAAGTTTATGGCACTTCCAGAATATGTTTGGAAGATGGAAGGAAGTTTATAGAAGGATTGAGGAATGAGAACTTGTATTTTGCATTGATTCCAAAGAAGTACAAGAATCAAGAGGTAGATAATTCTAATGCAAAGGAAGAAGATCCACCATAGACAGAATTAGCAAAATTGTTGATAGAATATCAAGATATCATATCAAAGAATGTACTAGATGGATTGCCACCAATCCAAAGCATTAGTCATCATATAGATCTAATACCTAGAGAAAGTTTTCATAACAAAGTAACACACAAGGTGAAACCTATATAAAATATGGAACTGAACTAACAAGTACAAGAACTGTTGAAGAGATTGATCAGAGAGAGCTTAAGCCCATGTGCGGTACCTATTGTAGTGTCACCAAATAAAGATCGAGAATGGAGGATATGTATATACTCAATATAAATGAATAGAATCATGGTAAAGTATAGATTCCCATTGCCAAGGATGGATGATATCATAGATAGTTTGAGTGGAGTAAAGTATTTCACAAACATTGACCTAAAGAGTGGATATCATCAAATCAAAATAAAAGAAGGAGATGAATGGAAGACCACATTTAAGACCAATGAAGGGTTGTATGAGTGGTTAGTGATTCCTTTTAGATTGACCAATGCACCTAGCACTTTCATGAGGTTGATGAATGAGGTACTAAAGAAATTCTTGGGTAAGTTCATTCTTGTTTATTTGGATAATATTCTAATTTTTAGTAAGACTAGAGAAGAAAATTTGTGGCACATTAGACAAGTATTACAGAGGTTGAGGGAGGAGTTGTTAATAAACATCAAGAAGTGAAGATTTATGAAAATGGATTTGGTGTATTTGGGGTTTGTCACTTTTGATGAAGGATTAAAAATGGACTCAGAGAAGGTTAAAGTAATTTTTGAGTGGCCTACACCAATGAACATTGGGGAGATAAGAACATTTCATGGACTGAAAAGTTTCTATCAAAAACTTATCAAGAGCTTTAGTAGCATTTGCACACCCATGAAAAAATGATGAGAGGAGATAGGAAATAATTTAAATGGATGTCTAGAGCACAAAGAAGTTTTGAATTGTTGAAGCAAAATGTGATAGAGCAACCGGTGATAGAATTACCTAATTTTGATAAAGTATTTCAAGTCGATTGTGATAAAAGTAGAAATGAAATTGGAGCAATGTTCAACCAAGAAGGTATACCAATAGCTTATTTTAGTGAGAATTTGAATTATGCTAGAAGGAGATATTTAGTTTATGATCAGGAGTTCTATGTAATAATTCAAGCCTTGAAGAAGTGGAGAAATTATTTGTTTCCTAAGAGATTTTGTTTTACACTAACCATCAAGCCTTATAGTATTTGAACAGTTAGGGTAAGTTGAACTAGAGACATATGAGATGGGTTGAGTTCTTGCATAGTTATACATTTGTGTTGAAGTAAAGGAGTGGTAAGTCAAATAAAGTTGTAGATACATTGAGTAGGAGAAGGAATTTTTTTACAGAAATGACTGAAACAACTGTATGAGGATAATCCAAATTTTGTTGAAGCATGGAAGGCATGCAAGGATCTAGTAGTGACAGATAGGAGTCAATGGTTGGATTATTTTATTCAGGAAGATATGTTGTTCAAGGGAAATTATTTGAGTATTACAAGGAGTTCAATGAGGGAGAATTTGATTAAGGAGAAACATAGATGAGGACTAGCAGGATATTTTGGGGTAGACAAGATAGTAGCTTTGGTGAGTGAGCACTATTTTTTGCTACAAATATATAAGGATGTCAAGAAGTATGTTCAAAATTGCAGAATTTTTCAATTAGAAAAAGGGAGTAGTCAAAATACTAGATTGTATAAACCTTTGACAATATCAGAGAGACTTTGGGAAGATATAAGCATGGATTTCATATTAGGATTACCATGAACATAGAGAGGATATGATTCTATAATGGTGATTGTTATCTATCAAATATGCACCCTTTGTCAGATTTGCAAAAAAATGGACTATCTGTTGAAACATGGAAACTCTTTTCAGATGTGGGTGATCTATGCAAAAAGAAAATCTACAGAGTGAGCTGGTTCTCCAAATGATGAATATTATTCTAAGTAATTTCTAGGAAAAGGGATAGAAGGATGATTGAAATTAAAACCTATGACTAACAAATGATTTTCAAGACTTGATAATGATTTAATGATGATTTTGATTTCTTCCTCACAAATAGCTTTAAGAAAAAACACAATATGTCACAACCTCTCATGAAAAATTAACACCTAAATAATTTGCATGAAGACCTGATTTTAAATACAACATGCAACCTGTATTTTTGAACTTTCTACATCAAGAATTACAGTCTTAGGACATAACAAGGACTCTGTGAAAAAAAATCACAATATAAAATCAAACTGAAACTGCAATTAGACACAAAATTGAGAAGTAGGAATGTTGTTTTTATTCAACTGAAGGAGTATGCCAAAATCTGTCTGAACCGAGTACAAAATGAGTTTACAAGCTCCAGAATGTGTGTGAGAAAGAAACTGAAATTTGAACTCTAAAAGAAGAAGAAAAACTATTTTTTCTTCAAGATATAATCCTCCAAACCCTAATCCGAGCTCACAAAGAAAGCTCAAGGAAAAGGTATCAAAGTTGTCTCAAAAGTCTGCATAAAAGCAAAAAAACACACTTTTTCCATGTTCACACTGACAAGCTCCTAAAAATAGGCTAAATCTGCTTTTAAAGCAAATAAAGCACCTTATCCATCTAGCAGACAACTCAAATCTGACCCAAGGAAAAAATCTCAACCCCAATCTGCTAAAAATAGCAAAGAGATAAAACAATCTGCTTTATCTTTGCTTTACATAGTTGCAAATCTTCATAATCTCACAATTAGATCTATTTTTGCAATTAAAGATTTTTAAATCTTTTGCAAAAAGAAAACTACCACCTTATTTCTCCAATACAACAATTGATTTTTCTTTAAAAAATAATAAAAATATACAAAGCACAACTCTCCTCATCAATATCCTAATTGATTTTCTTTAAAATCAATTGAAAATAAAATAATCCCTAAATATGAAAGCTCATCTCCAAGGCAAAACTGATTATATCATTCTTAGTTTAATTGATCTTCTCCAAAATCAATTAAAAACAAAACCCTAAGTCAAAATTAAGATCTCATTATAGTTTTATTATGATGTTTTTGACTTAGGAGTTGATTATCTTCAAAACCAAACACAAGGAATCGGCCACCACTATGTGTATTTGATTTGGACATTGATAATTCTTAAAAAACTAAGGGAAAATCCCTAAGTCGACTTAGGGTAAAGCAAAACCCTAATGAACAAAATGCAAAGAATGCCCTATCTTTTCGCATCATTTTGCAAAGTGAACTTTTGGAGAAAATGGCTCTGTTGTGAGCACCGCCATGAGCTAGAGTTTGACAGTTTAGAGCTTGATTCGAGCTCACTCCTCTTCGATTTGATCATATTCGGCCTCCATATCATAGAGTAAGTGTTTTCTCCTGTATCCATTTCATTCCTTGGCTTCTATGATGGGAATAAAAGCCTCACTGGCCACGACCATGGGATAAATATCTGATGAATTCTTACTTTTTGTGCTTGCTCTTGATACTCTGTGTTTCTTGAGGGAGTTTGTGCTTTGAGCTTGGAGTTCCTTGTGAATGTTCTGGCCGCCATGATGAGAGCTTGCACTGGGTGTTTTATTTGGATTTTGAAAGCTCTGTAGAGCTCTACCCACAGCTTAAGTGTTCTCCTACAGGCATGAAATGGTAAGCCTTTCTGTCTTCTTTTGTTTTCCCTATTGCTTCACTCAAATAAAAATAACAAGAGTTATCTCCTCTGTGATTTCATGATAATTTGTGAGCCAAGGGATCCCTCCAAGCTGCGCTATGTACATACTTACTATGAGCTTTGAAAGCACTTAGAGCTCGACCCACCATGAATTCTCATTATTTTTTGTTGTTTCTCATAAAACCCTAACATGGGTATGTCAAAAAAAATGGAAAATCTTGTCTCTAAATTCGAAACCCTAATGTGGGTATTCAGAAAAATAAACAAAAATCTGTATATTTTGATATTCATGTAAAATATGGGCTCGACCCATTATGGCTTCTGCATTTTCTGTATCTGTTTTAAACCCACTCCATGGGTAAATAGTATTCTGGAAGAAGACTGCGCTTGATTTGAAATTCCTTTCATGGCATTTTGTTACATTCAGAAATTCCTCAATTTTCAACATATGGGCATTTGGAAACTTAGAGAAATCTATGCTATTTCTTAACACGGGTACACCATAATATGATAAAATTGAATATTTTCTAGAAGCCTTCATATATCTTCACTTCAATAACATTTTGTAGTGTTGTTTTAATGTTTTTTTGAACCCTCCTTTCGCACATAAATCCTTTTACTTTAACTCTGTAGATTATTTGTTTGTTTTAGTCTTCTCATGCACTCACATCTACATTCTTCATGGATGCATTCCAAACCCTTATTCATACTATTTCCTTTGTAAAATTTGCTCATTCTGGAAATGAATTTTTACTTGTTGTACCACTATTTGAAATACTTGATAAATGAGGAAAGAAAACTTTTAAAAAATAGTGCACTCTTGGACTATTTCATTCCACTGTCAGCCAAAAGATTGTATCTAACACACCTGATCACTGTATTATGTACTTACAAACAAGTTGATTTCTCCACCACCTCATAGATGACTGAACTATTCATGCATTTGATTAGATGCTATCATTGTTTCTTATCTGGAACTCTTCATGCATTTTTATGCTCCATTTAATAAAACTGTTCCACGCACTTGCTCTCTTCTAAAATTGAAAATCTGAAACATTGGTCTTTGCTGAATAATGCCCTTATGGGTGAGGCATTATGTATGCCTATTCACTATCACTGCCGTGAGGATGAAAACTATTGATCTTTGCATGATATGAACATGATGAATGGCAAAAAAAAAAACCATCCAACAGTGTTTAAGATGAATGTACTTAGTTGAATTAATCAAGATGATTTAAATTAACTGTCCACCTGTAGCTTTCAGAAACATCCTTGACTGCTATGAATGAACAATTGGCTTGATGGCTTGATGGATGAATTCTATTTTACTCTTTCAGTTGCATTTTCTTTCTTGATGAATATGATGATTGCAATCTCTATCTTAGCCCACTTGTAATGGATAAGGGGCAGCATTCCAAGCTCTACCCTTGTGGGAGCTCATTTTTCTCCACATGCTTGGTCTTCAAATGATAATCAACTTCATGATTTTCCCTATACCTACACAAAGAAACAAATGATGTTAGCATAAAACAATATATGATGATGTTGATGTATCTCTTTTTCAGCTCATGTTTATGCACTTCTCTTGATTGTTTCAGTGCATGATTAGTAGCATACTACATTATCGTTGATGGTTCATGTAGGTATATTCATATTCGGAGCTCTAAAATCCCTCTCTTCCTTCCTACAGGTCAATGGAGCTCAAAGAAGACAAATGGTGTGCCACTTCTGCGTCGGCCATCAATACACAGGAAATGATGATTATGTTTATACTTATGTGATTGTTCCTTTTATGCATCTTCCATAGTGTAGTGTGATGCTTATGATGCACTGTAACAGTTGCATCCATGGCTTGTGTGGATATTTGATTTCATTCTTTCTGCTTTTCATTTTGAAAAGAAAAAATGCATCTCAATGCAAATTTGTACTATCATTTGAATTCTAGCAATCAAATAAAATTCTTTAAATATGAATCACTTTATGAAATAAATGAAAGCAATTGAAATGCTTTTTTATTGAATGCTCAATCCTATACTTCATTTGATTATAAAATGATGAAAAATAATTACTTAAAACTCTATTTCCTCATCTCAATGCATAACTGTTACTTATAAAATGATAAACCAGATACAATCAACACTTAGCATATGCAGAAACAATTGTATTTTTCACTTTCAAATATAACAGTATTTAGTGAGCTCCACCAATTGAGCTGTAGCGAAAAATTGGTAACAGTGATAGTGGAAATTTTTTATAAGGTGGCACATTTTATTCCTTGCAAGAAGAATAATGATGTGCATGTTGTTGACTTATTTTTCAAGGATATTGTGAGATTGCATGGACTACTAAAAAGTATAGTTTTGGACAGGGACACCAAGCTCATTGGATACTTTTAGAGGAAATTGTGGAAAAAGATGAAGCAAACCTAATGTTTAGTTAAGCATATCACCCACAAATAGATGGAAAAATAGAGGTAGTAAATAGGAGTTTAGGTAACTTATTGAGATGTTTGGTTGGAGATAAGGCAAGAAATTGGGACATAGTTCTACCACAAATAAAGTTTGCATCTAATAATTCAGTAAACTAGTGCACCTGGAAGATACCATTTGAGATCATGATAGGAATACATCCTAGAGGATTTGTGGAACTCAAAGACATTAGTATGGAGGATAAGAGGAGAGTAGAAGTAGAAGAATTTGTAGGAATTATGAAGACAGTGCATAGTCAGGTCCAAAAACAATTGGAGGACATGAACAATAAGTACTAGGAGCAAGAAAATGTGAAGAGGAGACATAAGGAATTTGTTGTTGGAGATGAATTTATTCTATATATCAAGAAGGGAAGGTTTCTAGTAGGAACATACAATAAAATAAAGATGAGGAATTTTATACCATGTAAGATTCTTAGGAAGATGGATTCAGGAAATGTGTATGAGGTGGAGTTATCGAAGGCACTTGGTATATCACCTATTTTCAATATTGCAGACATCTATGAGTATCATGAAGGAAATTCAAGTGGGAGTAACAAATAAGTTGGCTTGGAGGAGCAATTACCACATCAACCATTGGAGTAGATTGAGTAGATCTTGGACAACATAAATGGTGGGAGCACTAGGAACAAGTAGTACAAGGAATAATTGGTGAAATGGAAATGTAGACTAGTGGAGGATTCACCATGGATTTCTAAAGTTGAGGTGGACCACTTTTTTTTTTCCTCTAGCCCTAGGAAATTAAGGGACTCACTTTTCTTTCCAACCCTAGGTGTTTGATGCAGAAGCATCCCTAGTTGTAAATAAATCTTGTATCAACCAAAAAAACCATTTTTTTTCTTATAATTCAGTCTGAAACTATTTCAATAGTTTCTTTTGCATTTTACCACATTAATATTTCTCAACTCATGGATTCAGATATAGATTCTACATGAGACTATCTTCAACATATCCAAATTTTAGGAGATTTTCATTTGTTTACATAAATTTATCGCTCTCAAAAGTTCACTGTCAATTCTTTGTTAGAGCATTTTGGGCCTATCTAGTTTAGGATTGTTGTGCAGACCATTTTTGGAACTTTCATAGCTTAATGGAACATCATTCAAAGAATTTTAGGTCCAAAAGAACTTTCCTAGAGATCCACAACAAATTTTCATCTCTCGATGGGTTATCTTCTCATATTCTAAGGCTGACCCACACGTTTGATCTTGCATTGGGGTTTGTAAGCCCTTGAGGCCAACATGGATCATATTTAAGATCATTTTGTAAACCATTGGAAATATTTTTTTGAAATGGAATAGGGTAGTTCTGATAGTTAGTTCAATTTTTCTAAGATGTTGACTGTAATAAGGCAATGTACCAATTGTAATGTCTTGTAATGTCCTGTGGTAGGCCTATGAGCCCTTAGTCTACACCTGTGGAATGTGATGCATGTAAGACTATTGGTTATCAAATCTATGAAAATTCATGTTGTTGATTATTTCTTGTTATTTCCATTGTGTTGAACTCTATGCTACATTGTTGGGTAGTCCTTTATGGGCCCTCCATCTGTGATTGCATCTAAAAATCCTTCTTTTTTGTTTACCAATTTCTACAAAAGGTCCTTGTAAGTTATGATCACCAACAATACAATATATTTATTTTATGCACTCTTGAAATAAGGAAAAATCTTATCTTCAACTGTATACCCATATTTGTTATTCCATCTAACATTTACTACCAATTGGATGAATTTGTAATAATGGTAAACCACGAAAGTTAGGCCTAGAATTGAGTTCCTTGATAAAAATTTAACATCCTCCATAATTCATTTTGTTTGGCCATATTTTTCATTGTAATAGCTCACCCTTGAAGCTCTAATGAGATAACACTCAAACCCCTAAATTATGTATGATCTAGATGGACCATGCAGCCTAAGTATTTCATCAATGAAACAATCATGTGAATCAAACTAATAGTTTATTATCCTTCCTAAAAACTTGTGGTCAATTTAGACCTTGCTACTCATATATGAGAAAATACCTTATAGCTCCCTCTCCATATTAAGAATCTCCATAACAACCTTAAGGTTTTTCTAGTTCACCAGTTTGAGGATAGTAATCTTGTGTCTCCAACTTTCTTGATTCAAATTAAATTCCCCAAGGAGTTCCCTCAATCTTAAGCCTAGTATTGCTATAACACATGAATTCCAATCTTGTAGATGACCACTAGGTTGAACCTTCAAAATATTGTAGTTGGAAAGTTGTCATTGGTGCATGCTAGTGATTGATTCCTTGAGATACTAGCATGTCTTATGGACTAGCCATACATCATCTAGAGCATGAAGGTGAAGAAGTTTCAGGGGTTATCATAGATGTGATATTAGAATTGTTGAGATATTTTTTATATGTATCATGCAATTAACAAAAATCTAGAGTTAACCATTATATCAAGAGGGTTATATGTTGTCACCTATAGCACATAGGTGATTGATGCTAGGCACTACCTATATTGTGAAGGGGTTATTTGAAAATATCACCAATGCCATTTGGTGGTATATATCCATTACTACTTCTTGGGGTGGGAAGAATTGTTGCCAACATCTTAGGGGTGATTGAAGTCAAAATCCACCAACTTTAAAAGGGTCATCGCTTGTGCAAATCTCCTTTTAGCCTACATGGCCATTTTGCAATGTAGGGTGTACCATTGGTGTAGTATGGGATACATCATAATCTTATTTCGAGTTGTCTAATGGCATGCTTAACCATATTATGATTAGGATGGACCCTCGATGTTTTATGGGATGCATCAGAGTTCTCTTGCTATTCATCTCCTTTGAGAACCCATATTTCACCCCTCACCTATGTCATTGGTTTTGACACAATTATTTCAAGATTTTTCTTTGAGATAACATGCTAAGTGGTTGAGATGGAGGGGGTAATATTCCATAAGGTTGGGTTTGTTGCACCCTTGAGTTGGGGAACCAAAAACCTAAGCATCCAATTTCTATGCATGCCAAGTCAAGCTCTTATTCATCTGCAGGTGCTCTTAAGTTATGAGTATCATATTTTGATTTCCACTTGTACATTGTTGTAGAAATTGGATAACATTCACATTTATGCTACTAATTAAAATGGTTTTTGTATTGACTTTTGCTAGTTCAAAAAAGTGCTCCTATGGCCAATTATTACATTGGTGTCAAAGCCCCCAAGTTCCAACTCTAGAACTTGATACTCGCACATTTCATAATTAATAAAAATTTCTTATGTATTATAGCTATGGTACATGGTAAGAAAGTAAAATGTAGGGCCTTTAAGAAACCTTAAACAAACCCAAAAAAACCCACCTATCTTGGAGGGTCCTGAGAAAACCATATCGACAGTGAAAATGGAAATTGCTTATAACACAAAAAATTTGGCAACCAACTTAAATTTATTTACAATTAAGAAAGGTAAGGGCAAGGTAGTTTTGTCCCGAGTTCAAGGACTAGTAGTCAAACCAAAAGTGTACATTGTTGGGGACTTTCTCTTTGGATGTGGGCATTACTTCCCCACCTTGTCCAAGGCATTCATTGTAAAATATGACCTTTACATTTAAATTTTAACAAAAATGAGGAAGACTCAAAGGAGGACCATATTGAAGAATAGCTTAATGTTTTAAAAGGGAAATAATTTCATGTAGTTATGTAACCACAATTATTATAATATTAAATAAATAACATCCTGCCAAATACCATATGTGTGTAAAGGGGAGAACTATATGTAAATATAAAAAATCATATGATTGTACAATCTAATAATGGAATTTGTGTCTGGTGGAATGGAAAATTATTTAACAATAAACGATGGGTTGATTGGAATTACCTTAGTTATAGCTATTTTTATTATAAATTTCCCTGCAAGTAATGTACGGTGTGTGTTTAATGATTTAATTACACCTTCACGGGAAAATATTTAACTTAAATACAATGAGGATGACTCGAAAAGGAGTAAGTCCTAATCTAGAAAAAATCCTCCATACCAATACAAATGTTATTGGTGTCAATAGTGACTTTATCAAACTATTTAGTTAATCATACTTTATAGGTTAACCTATTCATATTGATTAAGTCTCCACTTAGGCACTTTAAGTTTTTTGTCTCACTTGATGTGGTTGAGACATATGTACTCACCTATTGATACACCTACTGAATGCATATTTTCCACTTGCTCACATAATTTTCAAGTGAGCTCACATGTGTTGCACCTTTCGAGGGGTAGTTAGTCATTCAATCCTACCCTCCTACCTCATCTACCTTGCCTATATAATCAAGGCTCTCATTGTATTAACACCACTCTTGTAGCTTATTTTGGAGATTTTTAGTTCAATTTTGTCATATTGGAATTTTCATATCTAAGAATTTTGGTTTGAATTATATTTTGTAGCTTAAAATCTCTCTTAAAAAAAATAGCACAAATATGTGCAATATGACTTCCCATTTTGGATAGGAATATACAAGAACAAGGATGAAGGCTCTTAATTTTTGTACATGATATAAAGACCTACATGAATTCTTTGAAAATTTCTCAAATGCTCAATGTGAAGACTAATGTAGAACAAGTACCAAAGATGTAAAGCCTTTTTGTAAAGAATCTTTGTATGCTCTCAATGAAGCATCTCTAGAATTTGTAGTAGTGCAAGAAATTCAACTAAAGAGAAGAAAAATGTTCTCAATGGTATCTTCCAAAATTGTAATGCAAGACTCTATAGACAAATATTCAATGTCTAGTAGAAACTTATTGTAATGTGGTGGATATGGAAAGATGATATCAAAATCTTTGTACAAGGAACATTTGAAAGTTATGAAGGAAGCTTCTCTAGATTTAGATGTAGCAACAGGTGATGAGATCTAAATACATGCCATCAAACTATATTGTTCATCTCCAAATGATTTGGATGTCCCATAAGATGTCTAAGTGAGAGTATATATTTCTACAAGTGTTTGATTAGAAGGATCTAGCAAGCTAATTCCATTTGTAATACAATCTGTTTTAATTGATGAAGCCCCCAAGAAAGTTTTAAGTCATCAAGTTTTCTAAGCATGCATTCATCTATGGTATTTATTTTTTCTTACAATTAGCACATTTGATTATTCATGTATTTGGAGACATTATTACAACTAATAAGATCAAAAGTAGAAATAAAGTACGATAATAAAATATGCTTAAGGTAAATGTAGAAGTGTTCAAGGCACAACTTAGAAAGTGCTCAATGGCACAACTCATGAAAGTGGTCAAAGGCACAAATCAAGACACCCCCTTCCTTATTTTTAGATTCCCCAAAAAATTAAGGGAAATGTGGAAGTGTTCAAGACACAACTCATGGAAGTGCTCAAAGGCATAACTCAAGGCACTCCCTTGATTATTAATTTTATTTTAGGCCCCCCATAAGTATATGGAAGAAAAATTACAATGATGTTAAGAATAGATACCAAAATTGAACATTTATAATTCATGATGAATTTTATAAAATTGGGCTAATCCAAAACTTAAATTTTCATGCAAATTTGAATTCTTTGCAAAATTTTGATACTCATCAAATAAAGTGCACAAAATTTCAACAATCAAGGTGGAAGTTATGCCCCATCAAAATTTTCTTACAAATGCTGACTTTTTGAGTTAAAAAATAGCACAAAATCAAAAAATTGATGACACCATTGTGTTTGTGAAAGAATCAACTTTTTTTTTAAATATTTATTTGCAATAATTTTCCTCTTGGTGCAAAATTTATGAAAAAATGAAAAAAGGCTTGATTTGGCCTTTTAGGAGGGCCATGGTGGCCCTCTAGTGGCCCATGGATGATGCCACCAACAAAGCAGTTGTAAGAGTGGAAACTAGGTGGTTTGGTGGTTTGGTGGAGCAAAGATGGTCTCTTTTTAGGTCACACTATGTGTTAGAAACAATCCTTATGATTCATGATGAGTCCTCCTTGTATCTCTATCTTCTTTACTTGTACATTCACATTGTATCATTTTCTCCTACTCTCCTCTTCATTATCTCATATATATGCAAGGATTATATTGTATATTTTCACACTCTCATTTGTATATGATAGAAATTTCTATTGTGTTAATTTTTTTTCACTTGTAGAAGGTTATATTGTATATTTTGATTCTAGTCAATCCTAACATGGTATTAGAGTATAGATTTTTAGGGTTTTGAGTTCATAAGTTCTTGATTGAGATAATAGATCTTTTTGATGAACTTCAAAATTATTGTATGCTCTTCTCTTGTATTTGGAATGATCTAGAGAATTAGAAAAGAATTATGAAGATATATTAATCTTGTATTTGCATATGTTTTTTTGGTGAGACCTAGTGATTGCAGTATTTTCAATTATTGGCAGCATTTTATGTTAATCCAACGTGTCTAGAAATATCAATAAGTCAATATTGGATTTCATTTCATCTAATTATTCCATTGTATAACAAATCAATGAACAAGGGTTTGAATCACAAATTTGGTGATTTTTTTTTTCTTTGAGAACCTTCAACCCAAATGAACCTACCATTATATTCAGAGGGCTAAAGAGTCAAAATTTAATCTAAAATTCACCTATTTTTTAGTTTTGGGAGCATCTAAGGCAAAAAATTCTAGGGAGGTTGTACAACCCCTTGCACATAGTTTGAGGCTCTTTTGGTATGAAAAAATTATAAATAAATAAATAAAATTAAAATCACCATTAGGCATTGCATACAGTGCCTAGGCTCAAAGCGTTGGCACTTAGTTCTCTTCAACACATCCATATTTGACGAGGAACACTTGGTTCGGAAACACCAAGATTGACCAAGGTCCAACTCGCTTACAATGTAGAAAGGTCCCCGAGGTGACTACAGTTCTCCACAACTCGGCTAAGTCTGTCACACTGTATCCCAACCTCTTAGCCTAGCTATCCAACTATAATGCAAATCCTATTCCCAATTTATCTAGCTCACATTCACTCTCTTGCGTATGCATTCCCAGCAAGCACATTGAGTTATTTATAGAATAGAACTCAGATAAAAGTATCTGTTACAATTCATACTCGGATCAAAATACCCGTTACAAACAATGGACACGTTCCAAGGAAAGTACCAACAATTGGTACCCAGGTCTTCAATGAACTCAGATGAACTTGTCGTACCATCTTGTGCTCCATGGAAGCTCTCTTCAAAATGGACTCCTTCAAACAAAGCCAACACATTGAATCCTTAATCCGATCGTGACTTAGTCTTTTGGTATCACACGCAACTTGGAATTAATCATAAGTGACAACACTTAGATATTTGCATTTGGCACATGCAACTCTGATTCAAATCCCACACAACATGGATATTGGTAACTTGGCAACATCCCATGTAACTCGGGTCGGTGACTTAGGAACACTATGCTTGCATCTGACCACATCCCACTCATTCTAGGTTCAAGCTCAAAGGCTTGGGCCAGGTGAGCCTTATGTTCATCTAGGGTCTTGCTATAGATGAGAATGTCATCTAGATACACGACCACACATTTGTCCAACATAGGGTGGAAGAAATCATTCATTAGTGTACAAAATGATGCAGGGGCATTGCACAGTCCGAATGGAATCACGAGGTACTCATAGCTCCCATACCGAGTATAGATAGTGGTCTTCTCCTCATCTCCAGATGCAATCCTTAATTGATAACACCCTTTCTTCAAGTCCAACTTGGTGAAGTAGAGCACCTCGGCTAACCTGTCAAAGCAATCAACAATAAGAGGCAAAGGATATTTATTCTTTACTATGATTTTGTTAAGCGTGCAATAGTCCATGCAGAACCTCAATGAGCCATCCTTGTTCTTTTGAAATAGCACAGGAAAAGCATACGATGACCTGGAAGGTCTGAGGTAACCAACATCAAGTAGCTCCCTAAGTTGCTTTCTCAACTCCATCATCTTAGGTCCAAACAAACGGTATGGAATCTTCATAGGTAGTCACACTCTCAGCTCCAAATCAATCTGATGATCAATAACCCTTCGTGGTGGCAAAGTGGAAGGAGGCTTCTTACGCATAATATCTTTATAGGCTTCCAATACTTCTTCAACGAACTCAAGACTAGATGAGTCTGAGGGATTGCTCTCATCCCAATCTCCAATCAGAGTCGCTAGAAACAAATCAACATTCTTTCTCGCAGCCTTCCCCATACTCAATGTAGACATAGTACCCACAACACTCTTACCTTTTGCAACCTTAACCATACAATGTTGGCTCGGGTCCAAAAATATCATCATATCAAGATGTGGAATCAGTGCTACTTGACCCCTCCTCAAGAACTCTTGTCTCAATATGAGTTCAAAGTCCTCCATTTCTATCACCACGATATTCACTCGGCCCTTCCAAGTTCCCACTCAGATCAATACTTCACTTGAGTTCCTAATGACCTTCTAAGCAGGAATGTTCACTACCTTGAATGAACTCGCAACACCTTGTACTCTTAAACCAACTGACTTAGTACATTCGACCCTCATGTAGTTGTGCATGGCCCCGGTGTCTAGCATGGCATAAACCTTCTGCTTCCCAAAGTACACCTCCACATAACATAGGTCATGTTGGGTCATACTTTGAGTTGAATTTACTGCCACATTAGACTCAGGAATAGTACTTTTATCATTGTCATATAATGCACCAAGGAGTTGCAAAGATCCCATCTCAGGAACTCCTTCCTGGTCTGACTTGGTCACTGCATTTAGTTTGGGTTGATCAGGACAATCTCTCACCCAATGATTGGGCTTTCCACAGATAAAACAAGTCCTAGCCTTTCATCGAGCCAGCATGGACTCCAAGTCTTTACTGGAGTTAAGACTTGATCTTTTCTCATTAGAGTTTCTAGAACCCTCTGCACTTTCTTTAGAATGATCCAACTTAGATTTATGAGACTTTGAAGCAAAAGGCTTCTTCTTCAAGGGTTCACCTTGCCCAACATTGTTCTTACCCATGTCACCTTTGAAATCCAAAAGTTGGTATGTACTCACAATGGTAGCTGAAAGGGTTTGCACATTTTGGCACCTCAGGTCTGCTTGAGCCCAACCTTGCAATCCCTTCATAAACTAGAACAACTTATCCATTTGGCTCATGTTCTTTATCTCAAGCAAGCAAGTTGAGAAGGCCTTGATGTATTCTCAAACTTGGCCTATACGCTATCTTAGTTATTGTTCCAAAGTAAGTTGTTATTTTTAAAAGTGGTGTTTTGTCCATTCTTTGAAGCTAATTCTCTGTTGTAGTTGTGAGTGTTAATCTAAGAATCCGAGTTGGGAACCGAGATTCAAGATGATTTAGCTAGAATTAGGTTCTAAAGGAGGTGATAATGAAGCTCGACCTGATTTTGATGGAGTTCAAACTAGACGGGGTAGGCATCATGATCAACCTCAGACTCACCAATGGGTCGAGGAGCTTGATCACCACGTTTCTTTGTTGCAGTCGTGAGAGCTCGACGTCAAACTTGATGTCATGGATCAATTACTGCATGACTTCCTAGATGAAAGGAAGAAGCTAGAGGAGGATGTTTCCATTCTGAAGGTTTTGGTGTCCAAGGTGGCACTCAACCTGCATTGAAGTGAAAAAAACCTGATTGCTATGATAGTCAGAGAGATGACCCAGTCATAGAGAACTACTTCTGGGATTTAGATGAATTCACTACTGAGATGAAGTCGGATTCAGAAAATATTAAGCTTTCTAAAACGAATTTGACTATGAGTGCTAAACTATGGTGGTGTACTCGAGTTGAGGTTGCACAAGTAGGAGGTATTGTTACTCTGGTGACTACATGGGATGAATTCAAAGTGGCTTTGAAGGAGCAGTTTCATTCAGGAAACTCAACGTGGTTGGCTAGGATGCGTCTTATGGATTTGAAGCATATAGGCTAACTCTGAGAATACATCAAGGCATTCTCAACTTGCTTACTTGAGATAAAGGACATGAGCGAGATGGATAAGTTGTTCCAGTTCATGAAGCGATTGCAAGGTTGGGCTCAAGTGGACCTGAGGCACCAAAATGTGCAAACCCTTTCAGCTGCAATTACGACTGCAGACCGACTTTTGGATTTCAAAGGTGACATGGGTAAGAACAATGTTGGGCAAGGTGAACCCTCAAAGAAGAATCCTTTTGCTTCGAAGTCTCATAAATATAAGTTAGATCATTCCAAAGAAAGTGCTTAGGGTTCTAGAAACGCTAATGAGAAAAGATCAGGTCTTAACTCTAGTAAAGACTTGGAGTCCATGGCAGCTCGACGAAAGGCTAGAACTTGTTTTGTCTCTGTAAATCCCAATCATTGGGTGAGAGATTCTCCTGATTGACCAAAACTGAATGCAGTGACCAAGTCGAACCAAGAAGGAGTTCTTGAGATGGGATATTTGCAACTCCTTGGTGCATTATATGACACTGAGAGAAGTACTATTTCTGAGTCTAATGTGGTAGTAAATTCAACTCAAAGTATGACCCAACATGACCTATGTTATGTGGAGGTGTACTTTGGGAAGTAGAAGGCTCGTGCCATGCTAGACACCGGGGCCACACACAACTACATGAGGGTCCAATGTACTAATCCAGCTGGTTTAAGAGTACAAGGTGCTACGAGTTCATTGAAGGCAGTGAACACGCCTACTTAGAAGGTCATTGGGAACTCAAGTGAAGTCTTGATCCGAGTGGGAACTTGGAAGGGCCAAGTGAATATCATGGTGATAGAAATGGAGGACTTTGAACTCATATTGGGAAAAGAGTTCTTGAGGAGGGGTCAAGTAGGACTAATTCCACATCTTGATATGATGATCTTTTTGGACCCGAGCTAGCCTTGTATGGTTAAGGTTGAAAAATGTAAGAGTGTTGTGGGTACTCTGTCTACATTGAGTCTAGGGAAGGCTGTGAGAAATAATGTTGATGATTTGTTTCTAGTGACTTTGATTGGAGATTGGGATGAGAGCAATCTGTCAAACTCATCTAGTCCCAAGTTCATTGAAGAAGTACTGGAAGCCTATAAAGATATTATGCCTGAGAAGTTTCCTTCAACTTTTCCACCGTGAAGGGTTGTTGACCATCAGATTGAGTTGGAGCTAGGAGCATGACCACCTACGAAGAGTCCATACCATTTTTCTGGACCTGAGATGATGGAGTTGAGAAAGCAACTTGGGGAGCTACTTGATGTTGGTTACCTCAGACCTTCCAGGTCATTGTATGCTTTTCTAGTGCTATTTCAAAAGAAGAAGGATGGATTGTTGAGGCTCTGCATGGACTACCACGTGCTCAACAAAATCACAGTAAAGAATAAATATCCTTTTCCTCTTATTTCTGATTTCTCTAACAGGTTAGCCGAGGCGTGCTGCTTCACCAAGTTGGAATTGAAGCAAGGGTATTATCAGTTAAGGATCACATCTAGAGATGATGAGAAGACCACTATTTGTACTATGTATGGGAGATATGAGTACCTTGTGATTCCATTCGGACTATGTAATGCCCCCGCATCATTTTGTACATTGATGAATGATGTCTTCCACCCTATGTTGGAAAAATGTGTGGTTGTGTATCTACTTGACATTCTCATCTATAGCAAGACCCTAGATGAACACAAGGCTCACCTGGCCCAAGCCTTTGAGTTTCTAAGAGATAACTAGTTGTACTTGAAAAGGGAGAAGTGTTCCTTCGCTCAAAGGGAGGTGCACTTCCTCGGCCATGTTGTTGGGAATAGAAAGATTAAGCCCGAGCAGGAAAAGCTGAAGGCTATTCAAGATTGGGTTGAGCTGAGTTCAATGCATGAGTTGTGTCAGTTCCTTGGACTGGCGAAATATTACCGAAATTTCATTGAAGGATTTTCTAAGATCGCGTCACCCCTCATAGACTTCCTTAAGAAGGATCGAGCATGGACATGGAAGGAAAAGCATCAAGAAGCATTTTATGAGTTGAAGTGTAGGCTAACATCCAAACCTATGTTAGCATTACCTGAGTTCACCGAGGTGTTTGAGGTGTAAACCGATGCATCAGACTATGCAATTGGTGGGGTGCTTATGCAGCATGGACATCCTGTTGTGTATGAATCCATAAAGCTCAATGATAGAGAAAGAAATTATCCAACTCATGAGAAGGAAATGACTAGGATAGTTCATTTCCTTAGAGTTTGGCGACACTACTTGCTAGGAGTTCTATTTATGGTATGAACAAACAAAATTTCATCCACCTATTTGAAGACTCAGGCCAAGTTGATGCCTAAGCAGGATAGATGGCAGGAATGCTTAGCAGAATTCGACATGGAATTTGAGTTTAACCCTAGAAAGGCCAATGTGGTGGTTGATGCACTAAGTCAAAAAGCTTAGCTTGCCACTTTGCAGGAGACCATGACTACTTCAGGGGAGAGTCAAGTTTGACTCTTTAATTCTATGTTGGATACTATTTGGGAAGGATTGGAAGTTGATTCCCATGCCTATCAGATTATGTTGTAGGTCAAGGCTAGAAGGACGCATAGGTTTACCATTTTGGATGGTTTTTTGTTCTTTGTTGGTGACTGAATTTATATTACTAAGTGGAAGGATCTGTGAAAGACTTTACTTTAGGAATTCCATGACTCTACTTGGGCAGGGCACCTAGGGAAGAGAAGAATTTTGGCACTTATGGAAAGAGGATTGTATTGGCCAAAGATGCAGGATGACATAGAACACTATGTCAGGACTTGTCTAGTTTGAGCACAAGTTTGCTAAGTGGGTTATTGGAACCCCTCCCAGTTCCAATAAGGTTGTGGGCCTTAGTCAACATGGATTTTGTGATTGCATTACCTTGTGTGGATGGGTTTGAGAGCATAATGGTGGTCGTGGAAAAATTCTCCAAATATGCAACTTTTTTGCATGTAAATCACCATGCAGGGCCGAAGACACTGCAAATTATTTCTTTTGATTTGTAGTGAAATATTGGGGTGTTCTACTATGTGTGATCTCAGATAGGGGTCCCCACTTTATGAGCAATTTCTGGGTAGAATTGTTCAAGCTAGCTGCATTGAAGATATTGAAGTCCACTAGTCACCGTCCTTAGACAGATGGCAAAACTAAGAGGATCAATGCTATAATGGAGGATTATCTAAGGAATTTTGTTTGGTTGGATCAAGTGAATTGGCCCCAATTACTATATGTGACACAGTTCAGCTATAATCTACAGAAGTCGGGGTCAAGCTAGTTCTCACCCTTCCAACTTGCTATGGGGCAGCAACCCCTCACACTGCACTCAGTATTGAAGGGATACCTAGGAGAAGGTACAAGTGCCACAAATTACTTGAAAGCATGGACTGAGTGAGTGGACCTAGCTCGGTATCATCTGACTAAGGTGAGTGATCAGATGAAGAGGTATTCTAATGCAACAAGGAATCCATAGGACTTCCAAGTTGGAGACAAATTTCTACTTCGGATGGACTTGAACCAGTTCAAGCCATCGAAAGGATTGAGTTATATGATGGTTAGGAGGTTTGACAAGCCTTTTCAAATCACTACCAAAGTTGGTAAGGTTGTGTATAGATTGGATTTTCCACTGCATATGAAGGTTCACTCAGTTTTCCATGTGAGCCAGTTGAGACCTCATCATGCTAATGAGGAAAATCCTGAGTGAAACATTCAAACCCAGGGGCTAGCTAATGTAGTCGAGCCCAAGCATGGTGTACAAGAGGTGATAGGAATGCATAGCCACAACTATGGAGATTTTAAAAGGAATGAATTTCTGGTAGTCTAGGAAGATTGTCCACGAGATGAAGCTAGCTGGGAGCGAGCTAGAGCGTTGTGGCGATATGAGGAAAAAGTTCTCAAGTTCTTGAAAAAGAACTCAACTGCACAGTAAAAGGTGCAAAAGTTCTCCAACATTGTGAGAGTATAGTGCAAGTGACAAGGACGTCACTTAGTAGAAGTAGGGGAGGTTGTAAGGGAGGTTGGTCTATTGAGCTTGAATTTGAAATGCATGGGATGTGGTCAGATGGAAGCATGGCATTCCTAAGTCGGTGACCTAAGTTACATGGGATGTTGCAATCTGAGTTACATGGGATGTTGCCAAGTTACTAGTATCTGTGTTGTGTGGGATTTGAATCAGAGTTGTGTACGCCGAATGCAAAGATATAAGTGTTGTCACTTATGATTAATGTCAAGTTGTGTGTGATACCAATAGACTGAGTCACGATCAGATTAAGGATTCGATGCACTGGATTTGTTTGAAGGAGTCCATTTTGAAGAGAGATTTCGTGGAGCATGGGATGTTTTCCCATATACCGCCTAGCTGGGATGGCTTGTTCATTTGAGTTCATTGAAGAACCGGGTGCCAAGTGTTGGTACTTTCCTTGGAATGTGTCCATTTTTTGTAACAGGTATTTTGATCCGAGTATGAATTATAACAAATACTTTTATCCAAGTTCTATTCTATAAATAACTCAGTGTGCTTGTTGGGAATGCATATATAGGAGAGTGAATGTGAGCTGGATAAATTAGGAATAGGATTTGCATTGTAGTTGGATAGCTAGGCTAAGAGGTTGGGATACAGTGTGACAAACTTAGCCGAGTTGTGGAGAATTGTAGTCACCTCAGGGACCTTTCTACATTGTAAGCGAGTTGAACCATGGTCAATCTCGGTGTAGCCGAACCAAGTGTTCCTTGTCAAATATGAATGTGTTGAACTATTATGTTGCATAAAATAATCTGAGATCCGTTTTCCCCAAATTCTATGTAGCTCGATCTGTTTAACTCTTGTGTTCTATTTTGCATTGCTGTTATAATTCTGCTACATGATAAATATTGTTTACACTTAGAACCAAAACATTGGCTTGAGAAAGTAAGGTGTAGTCTGCAAAGTAACTTTGATACCGAGTCACACAGGTGGACTTGAGTTCTTTGGCAGTGTTGCGCATGGCTTTGGTCACTTGATTGGAAGTAATCACTAGCAGCTCCACTCCTAACCATGAAAAGAACTTCCTAACAATGACTCTAAGTACCAATAAAATTTAAAGAATTATTGATTGCTCAACCCATCCCTCCGCTCAGTCACTACCCCTATGGTCACTCAATTGATGATGCATCCCTCAAACTACTAAAGGGCTACTTGGGCCCTCTTACAAGGCCTAAAATAGGCCTTCTTTTTATTTTTGTATAAAATTTTCACCATGAGGAAAACTTTTTTAAACAAATAGTCAAGTTGATTTTGTTGCCAACATAGTAGTGAATTCAAATTTCTAAAATTATATTTTTTAACATATTGTGGCTTCTAAAGTCAAGTTTTGTAAGCAAATTTTGACGGGGCATAACTTTCACCCCAATTCATGTAAAAATAAGATTTGAATTGCCCATTTTCAAAAACTATAAAAGATCCTTGAGTTATAAATAGAATATTTAGGCATTTGATCTTCACAAACTTGTAATTTTAATTGCATATCTTTGTGGGGGGCTAAAATTAGTAACAATAATATTAGGGGGTGTCTTTATCTGTACCTTTGAGCACTTTTGTGATTTGTGTCGTGATCACTTCCACACTTCTTTTCACATTTTTAATTTGTGAGAATCTAAAATTAAATCAAGGGGGTGTGTCTTGAGTTGTACCTTTGAGCACTTTCATGATTCATGCCTTAATCACTTCCACATTTCCCTTAATAATTTTCCCATAGAAACATCTTGTGAGACATCACCATCATTTAGATATGAAAAATGTAGTTTGATGGCATGCACTACGATCTTATCACCTATTGCTACATCCAAATTCAAATTTTCTTCCTTGAGAACTTCCAATGATTCCTTTGAATAGGATACCCATATATGTTTTCTAGCATATTGGGATAGATTTCTACCAAATATTGCATCTTTGTTTGCAGATTCTCATATTACAAATTTTGAAGACACCATCGACGACATCAATGTTTGTTTTACAATTGTTACATAGAGTTTAGAGACACTTAACAAAGTTATCTAGAGATTTGTTTCAATAGGAATTCACTTCTAGGGCTCATGGTCTAAATTAGCTTTCATCTTTTTAGGATCCATCATATTATGCGGGAATGCATAGTCTCTCTTTTCTCTCCTATGGGGGGAACATTCATTGTATAATTTTTGTATCTCTTTTTTGGAGAGGAGTTTTGTTCTCACAAGGTTTTCTTCTTTTATTTGCTTTATGAGAGATTGAATTATACATGGGTACCTAATATGACTAGTAGGTGGGACCCATTATCATATTTGTATACATTACTTCCTAAGTTCCACTTAATGGGGGTGTTAATATAATAGTGTCTTTATATATCTAGTCAAGATATCTTATTTTTATGATTACCTATTCACACTTAGTTTAAGTTTACTTAGGTATATTAGACTTTTCTCACTTTATATTTTTGAGACATGTGTCCTCGTCACTTGAAACCCCTACTGAATGTATATTACCACTTACACATTTATCAATTGAGATTTCAAGTTTTGCACATTTGGAGGGTTGTTAGTCATTGTCTCGTACCTTCTCTCCTCTTTATCCTTACCTATATATGCAATGCTCATATTGTATATTTTCACATTCTCGTTTTTAAAAGATAAAAATTTCTATTATTATAATTTGGTTTTATTTATAGAAGGTTATATGTGCTTTGTGTAGAAGTTGTCAAAATCAACTTCAGAGTCCAAGAACACCTGCATGCAAAGAGATACTTGTCACAGGGAAGAGAATGGAGAAAAAAGCAAGAGAGGGTTTTGAAGCTCTGTAATATGAGAGATATATTATCAAAACAATAGAAAAATGAAATATTTACAAAGATCAATCCTTAAAAGGAGATCAAGTAAAACCTAAAAATTAACCCTAATAGGTAGACATTTAATAATTAATATAATTATTAAATGTCACAATATGCAAACTAAAGTGAAATCTTAAGAGAGGAATAAAGGTAACTTAATTAACATAATTAAGTTAAAACCTTTACTCTAACACCCCCCCTTAAGATGAGAAAAAGTGCAGCTACAAACATGTGCAAGAAAGCAAAAGTAACTACAATGCATGAAAGTAAAATTGGGTCTCAACAACTAGGCCTGATGAGGTACCCGAATACATCCAAATCTCTATAAAGCGGAGTAAAGGAGAAAACCTAGTGGGAAAAAACTCCTCTCCAAAAAGAGATAAAGAAACATGCTGAAAAAAACATGAAGGAAGGCCTCACTGAGACCCCCCAAGGACAACTTCCTTCACCCCAAGCATGGAGTGCAACTAAAGATTGGGTGGAGATGCCAAAGGTTTAGTGAAGATGTCTGCAACCTGCTCCTTTGTAGGAATGTACTCCAAGATGAGAGAACCATCTTGAATCAACTGGATGATGAAGTACATGTGGATTTCAATGTGCTTAGTCTGCTAATGCTCCACTGGGTTACGGGAAATGTGAATGGCACTCTGATTGTCACACCAAAGAATAGTGGGACTATCTGGAGGAAACCCAAACTTTGTCATCAACTATCAAAGCCATAAAACCTCCTGACTAGCTAATACTGTTGCGCGATACTCAGCCTCTATAGATGATAATGCAATAGCAGACTGCTTCTTGCAAGACCATGTGATAGGACCAGAACCAAGGAAAAAAACAAAGCCAGAAGTAGACTTCTGATCATTGACATCACCAGCCCAATCTAAGTCAGTGAAGCCAATAATGTGAGGGGATCCTAAAGTGTAGTGAATTCCATAATGAGTGGTGCCCCAAATGTACCTCAAAATACATTTGGCTGCTTGCCAATGGCTCTCATGAGGATCATGGGAGAACCGAGAAACAAGGCCAACCACAAAGGAAAGATCAGGACGAGAATGGGTCAGGTACAACAAAATGCCAACCAACTGCTTGTATAAAGTGGGATCCACTAAAGGAGTAGAACAAGTGGAAGAAAAAACAACACCTGACTGAAATGGAGTGGGGGAAGGCTTGCAATCAAGCATGCAAAATCTTTGAAGCATATCAAGAGCATACTTCTGCTGAAATATGGAAATCCCATCCGAAGAATGAATAACCTGTAGACCCAGAAAGAAGTGCAAAAGACCAAGATTTGTCATCTCAAACTGCTCCATCAAAGCTCGTTGAACACTCTGAATCATGGAGGATGAGCTACGTGTAAGAATGAGATCATCTACATATAGCACAAGAATCAAAAGATCACCGTCCTGACGTTGAATATACACTATGTCATTGGAATGACATCGTGTGAAGTGAGAGGAAAGCAAGAAAGAGTCCATCTTCTCATACCAAGCCCGAGGGGCTTGTTTGAGACCTTATAATGAATGCCAAAGTATGCAAACCAAAGAAGTGTCCTACAAAAATCCCTGAGGTTGCACCATATAGATCTCCTCATGTAGGTCTCCATGCAAGAAGGAACTCTTCACATCCATCTGAAACACTGTCCATCCCTGTGAAGCTACAAGTGAAAGTACAAGGCATATAGAGTTCATCTTGGTGACAGGAGCAAAGGTCTCAGAGTAGTCAATACCTTCTACCTGAGAAAACCCCTTCGTAACAAGATGTGCCTTATACTTATCAATCGAACCATCTACAACATACTTGGTACGGTACACCCACTTGCACCAGCTTTTTTCCCTTAGGAAGAGGACAAAGATCCCAAGTATGATTCTTCATCAAAGAAGAATACTCCTCATCCATGGCCCTATCCCACTCAAGGTGACCTATCACCTCTGAAAATTTTTGAGGATCATCTGAAATGGCATGACTTAAAAGACTAGAACCAAATGTCTGAGAATGAGTACGACGAGTATCTGAAGGATCACCTGCCAAAGAACCAACTGCGTCAACAGTAACACAGGCCCACCTAGGCAAATGCTAAGCAACTAGTGGTGGTGGAGATGGTGGATCATCATCTACATCATCCTCAAGAGATAAGTAATCCTCAAGAGATGAAGAGGGAGGAGTAGGCGGTGAGGGAGAAGCTAGTGATGGAGAATCCATCTGAGGATAGTGCTCATCAAACTGGACATCCTGCCAAAACAAGACCTCTCTGGAATCAAGATCAAACAACCTGTACACCTTAACATCCTCATAGTAGCCAACAAATATGAGTGGTCAACTCTTCCTCTCTATGGATTTTTGCTGAGTATCAGGAATAAATGCCCAAGCCTCACTACCAAAAACTCAGAATGTAGAAACATCAGGCTTGACATGGGTCCAAGCCTCCTTAGGAGTCATATGTCATAATGCCTTATGAGGCATCCAATTATGAATATAATTGGCACAATTGACTGCCTCAACCCAAAATGAAGAACTCATAGCTCGAGACTGTATCATACAATTTTCCATCTCTCGTAAGGTTTTGTTCTTTCTCTCAGCGACACCATTCTACTGAGGGGTGTAAGGTACTATAAATTGATGTTGTAAACCATGCTCATTGCAAAAATCTCTGAAAGCCTGATTAACATACTCCCCCCATTATTTGTGCGTATCCTTCTGATAGAAAGTCCAGATTGCTTCTCCACAAATGTCTTAAAGGTCCTGAATGAATCAAAGACATCAAACTTGTACTTAAGAAAGTACACCCATGTACGTCTGGAGAAGTCATCAATAAAAGTGATCACATATTGGGCCCTTGAAAAAGGAGTCAGAAAGGACATAAGATCACTGTGTACCAACTCCATGGGTGCCTTAACACGTGTGGCTCGACCCTTAGGAAAAGGATCCCGGTGAAGTTTTCCAAGAGCACAACCTCGACATACACCATCAATACAAGAAATCTAAGGAAGCTCAATCACAAGTGCCTGAGTACTCATCTATTGTAGATATATGTAATTGACATGGCCAAAACGCTCATGCCAAAGCCTGCTCACTGAGTCTGCATGTGCTATAAGAGAGGAACCAATAGTGTCTGAACTCTCAAAGCCATCAAATCTATATAAGCGAGATGCAGAGTCAACACTCCCAGTAGCCACAACCAAGTCAGAATCATGAAGGTCTCAAATAACCACATCATGTGGTGAGAACTCAACTATCTTACCAGAGCTAGAGTGGAAAATCTGATAAACAAAAAGAAGGTTTGTCAAAATGTCAGGAACTAGAAGCACATCCTAAAGATAACCACCATCCAATGAAACAGTACCTGAACCCTGAACTAAAAGTTGTGTTGAGTTACCGACTGCAATATGTGTAGTGCTAGTAGGGGCAAGTGCGGTGACGAAATCCTATGTGTGTATCATATGGTAAGAAGCACCAGAATCTAGAATCCAAGTGGATCCTGAGGACAATGCTCGTGTAGAAAGAGCATGAACTTTCTCTGTGGGTTGGGAAGGAGGCTGAGGTGAGGTGATATTATGCTGTTGCATGGCTTCCTCTAAAGCCTCTAATTGTTTCCAACACCTAGAAACTGGATGTCCTTCCTTGCCATAGAAACTACAAGGATCACCATATTTCTCCTTAGTCTTGGAGGAAGACTCACCAGACTTTGAATATTCTCCCTATTTAGAATTGAACTGTGTTTTTGAATCAGTCTTAGGAGGTGGCTTGGAGGAACTCTCACTACCTGCTGAATCTGTCTTGGGCTTCGGTTTCTGCTTCTTTTTCCCTTTAGATGACTGAGCTACCAATGCTTGGTTCTTATATTCTGTGAGAGCATCCAATTGTGATATCTTGGCCTAATCTTGTGTCAATCGATCACAAAACACCTCAAAAGTAGGCATGGTAAAGTGGTTGCCCAATGCATCCATGGTGGAATAAAATGTCGAAGAGAAGATCTGAAAAGGACCTCGAATCTTAGAAAGAATCAGGTAAATACACTCCTCATCTATTTTGTTCTTACCACAACCCTGTAGAAGAGATCTCTATTGTTTGAATTTCATCAAAAAGTCCTCAATAGTGGGAAAAGAATCAGGTACAAGTGAAGTCAACTCTTCCTCAATTTGTATTGCATGGAACTGATTGATGGTACCAAATAAATCATTGAACTTGGTCCACATTTCAAGAGGACTGTTACACCCATCAAGATGAAACAACAAGCTGTTTGAAACATGTAAGGAAATCAAACCCATAGCCTCATCCATCTTATTTCTATGCTGCATAACCTCAAATGGCCATGTCAAAACTGGTTGAACTGTATCTAAACATGACCACAACCCCTTTGATCTGAGAAGACGTGTCATGAATGCCTTCCAAGTGTGATAGTTATGAGGTGTGAGAAGTTCAACAATAGAAAGGTTTTCGGTCATGTTTTAAAAGGTTTAATAAATGTTTAATGTGAAGAGTTTCTGGTTTTCTAAAGTAAATGATAGAAAGCAAGAAAAAAAAAATCCCACCACAATGCAAGAAACCAAACCCCAGTAGTGATTTTTCAACTAAAAAGTAGGAAAAAAGCAAAAAAGGCTTCAGACTGAATCTTGTGTACCTGGTAATTTTTCTAGAAAAAATAATAGAAGATCTGAATAGAGCACAAGAAGAGCTTTCTGACGCCCATTCGTTTTAAAAAAACGGAGCAAAAATGACTAAGTTATGGCCCCTAGAGTACAAAAAACATCATTTGACTTTGACTGCGAAAAAAGGCAACCAAACTAGAAAATTTCAAAAAATATCCTACACCATTACGACAGGCTCGGAGCTAGCTTTCCAATGCCTATTTTTGTTTGAAAAACGAAGAAAAAATGACCATTTTATGCCTGATTTACTGAAAACACCTCCAAGATGCACAAGTAGGACCTTCAGAGCCCTCAGGGGCTAAAAAAAAGAAAGCCCCTAGTCATATGCAGGACCAGGGGCGGCGGCTAAGGCCTGCGACATAGCCCACAATCTTCTATATGACTAACGGCTGGGATGTAGGGGGCCACCGGGGTTGGGTGCTAGCAGCGCTCAAGCAGACCGCCGGTGTTTGGCCAGTGGCTAGCTGGCGGGGATAGAGCCGGCAGCTGTTGGACAGCTCCGCTGGTCAGAGTGGCTAGCGGGTGGCTGCCTGGTGGCTGCTAGGTGGTCGGCAGGCAGCGGCCTTCTTTTATATGGGAGGCATAAAAAAATTTCAAAAAAAACTTTGTTTTTTAATTTTTTTAAATTTTTTTTGAAATTTTTTCCCTCGTAGATTGTGGCCTAAGACTGTACGGTCTTGGGGCCAAAAAAAAATTTCCTCCCTAATCAACAGTGGCCAAATTAGACAAGATTTATATGAAAATAGGGGTTTTCAGGTGCTGCGAATCCAACGGCAAGGTCCATTTGGGCCCAAAATGAATCCAAAGAACGAAGTAAGCCGGATCCACAAAAAAACAACCTGAAAACTTGTGAAAGCCTGATCAAACCCTCGAAGCTCCAAATTATTCAAAAACAAGAACAAGCTACAGCAGGGCCACACTCTGATACCATGTAGAAGTTGTCAAAATCAACTTCAGAGTCCAAGAACACCTGCATGCAAAGAGATACCTATCACAGGGAAGAGAATGGAGAAAAAAGAAAGAGAGGGTTTTGAAGCTCTGTAATATGAGAGATATATTATCATAACAATAGAAAAATGAAATATTTACAAAGATCAATCGTTAAAAGGAGATCAAGAAAAACCTAAAAAGTAACCCTAATAGGTAGACATTTAATAATTAATATAATTATTAAATGTCACAATATGCAAACTAAAGTGAAATCTTAAGAGAGGAATAAAGGTAACTTAATTAACATAATTAAGTTAAAACCTTTACTCTAACACTTTGTTGGTATTTTAATTTTCCTAACCAGTATCTCAAGGAAATCTAAAGAATAGCCAATTTAGATAGTTAATTGTCTTAAGGGATTGGCCAACAAACAAGAGATGGATTTTGCAATTCTCTCCTCTACACTTTAGGCTCTGTAGAACCTAGGAGGGTAATCCTACACAATATTCATCAAGATATAGAGTTTTCTTATGGCGATCAGGTGGATATAGAACATCCACAATTATAAAGAATATTGTCTTAAGTAGATATGCTCTCACAAATCAGCCAAGAATTGTAAATAAACATAGTTCATGGGATAAATTCTTGATTTTTTCATACATTCAATGCTTTGAGAACATGTAAATAAAGTTATGTAATAAATTATTGTTGTAAGGGAAATTCATTTTAAAACTTGTGATTAGGGAGTTGCATATAGAAACAATTTAAATAGATTGGTGCCATAAACCTAGGCAATAGAGTCAAGAAATACAGTTGAAAATATCTATAACAGTATTGACTCTAATATTCGAGCATAATAATAATTCATTACATTATCATTCCTCATTCTTCTGCAAAAAAAAATTACTTACAAATCCTTGTAGTTACCCAAAACATTCAACATCTCTCTCAAAGCATATTTAATCAACTACTTGAGTAAAAGCTATAACAAAGACATTCACACACTAGAAAGACTGTGGAGATGAGCAGAATAGATCCTTGATCAATATTATTCATGTTACCTGATTCTTAGCTTTCAGCTGAAATTAGGTAACTTAGTGTTATTCTTTTGTGTTTCATTTAAACCAGGAAACTTAGTGTTATTATTTTGTGTTTCATTTAAACATTAAAAGATACATCATATTCTACTAAGTTAATTAATGTGCATAAAATAGATTGTCAAAACAGATTGCATTTATTCCATTTTTGCAATTACAGACAAATAAGAAAGATAACCAATATATATTGCAAATGTAATCTTTATTGATAATCATGAGCGTATAATTTCCCTCATAAGCCAAGGGACTAGCTATTCTAATGCTTATAAAGAAGAGATTATACACATATAGATAACAAAAAAGAAATTGCATATAAGATGAAAAGGGACTCGTCATTACCTGGTGGAATGAAGAATCTCATTGGCTTGACCTCACATCATCTCGATCCTTCCCGCTACTCTGCTTCCGTTTGACACCCTCCTCATTGCTCATAGGTTTCGACATTGGATAAAATAGTGTTGTTAGAGCAATGAAAGGTCCCTGATCAAAATATATGCAAAATATAAATAAATGTGCAATCTGATGTCTACAAGCATTAAAATAGCAACATACCATAAGTGTCCATGAAAACAAGAAAGGAGTATCAAACACACCTATGATATGCTTTGTTTATCTAACTGGTTTGTTCCTTGTGCAGATTTAGGACAAGTCTTTGTTACTATTTTAATTCAGCTGATTACAACATGTGGGGTGAAATGTGGCTCCCACAAGGGTGGAGCTCAACACGCTACCCTTTGATGTGTTAAGAAGGATAGGAAATTGAGCAACTTGATCAAATTGATGATAAACGTGCTATTGATGCATTAAATCAATATGGAATCACGCCAGTTGATCAACTTTTCATTATTAGATTCAAAATATGCAACACATAATGTGAGCTGTCAAGAAATTCATACTTCATTTTTTCGTAATGAATCAATCAATATGTTGCAATCATGTTAAAAGGAAGGTGTACTTTGTTGAATAGGTCTTTCAATCTTCTTAAGTGGATCCAAGATCCATTTTATTAAAATAAGTAAATGATATCAGTGATGCATCAAGTTCAATTATGCATCTATTAAAATAGAGAAGGAGATATCAAGTCATGCCTAAAACCATCATGAGGCATATGGGGCAGCAAGAAGGAACAAAGATAATCATGCATTGTTGCATGAAAGACACTATCCAACTCATCTCACCTCAATCCTATTGGACAACCACACATCACCTAGGAAGGTGAGCTTTCAGGTCACCAACATAAGTGACATATGTCTGCCCACTAAGATTTAAGTGAGGATATGGTTTTTCTTTGTTACACAAGATCAAAAGGACTTATATTTTTGTGAAGAACAAGTAACAAACCTTTTGGGGAAGCAAGCAGTTGTTAGGGAAATAATGAAGATTGGGGTAGTCCTAAAGGAAAAATGCATGCTACCTTTCATGCTATAGGACAACAACAATCAAAGAAGCATATGAGACAACATGAATCAATGGAAAGCTCTTTCTGTGAAAAGATTCAATGACAAAGTAAAGCAAAAGAACATGGTGTTAAGATACAACAAATCTACATGAACTCAAAGAACTATACAATGTTCACATTGAACAAATCAATGATCATTCACTCATCAGGGGCATGAAATAGCCACTTGATGCTTCAGGACAACAAGGTCCAAAAGACAATGTATTTTAGAATACAATGAGTAAAATGAAAGAAAATCACTTCACAATATCAATGCATTTCAAACAAAAATGCCTTCCAATGGAGCAACCCCTAAGCATGATAAAAAAGGGCTATGTAAAGGAAATGTGTTTCACGGGTGAGGCCAACATTTGAGCATTTGAAAGAATTGCTAATAGTCAAAGTGATGCAAGGTAGTGCTCCAATGGAGCTAACAAAATTTCAACAGAATGATCAACCACTTACATTCGATGGAGATTACAATAAAAGGAATCAAGCAGTGATAAATAAGGTACTGAACATACATTATGATTTGTGTCTAAGATAGGCATCTTCCTATTCATATGTTTGTTTCTTTCAAAAATTCAATAGGTTGTCTTCAGCAAATTTATTTATTTTTTCTAAAAGACAAAGCAAGCATATTGAAAAGTATCAAACAGTGAAGATGAGTCATTTACATCAAACACAATCATGTATGAAAATGCAAGCATCAGGTTTTTAAAGGGAATCCAAACAAAAGAACTGGATATGTGTATTGATAAAGTAATAACAAAATTTTAACATCCAAAATTGGGAGCATGAAAGGGTGTGCTACAATGGTCTAGTTAACAACATAACAGTAGCCATGGTAGTAGCTTGGTGAATACATAAACTATCCATGCATGTTTGAGCAAAATAGGCAATCCATAACTATAGTGAAGTGAACATGCATTATTAATTGATCAGTCCCAAAGGATACAATCTCATGGTCATGAGATGGGGGCAACAACTAATGGAAACAATCAAGCTATGTTTTTACAAGATCAATTGAAAAAATGACGAGTCGGGACTGCATTCAAGATTGATTTTATCTTTTGTAACATGGAAAGTCTAAATGCAATAACAAACTCACTAGGGCTTGTGAGAGCAAAAGGAAAATCACTTGAAAGCATAATGATGTTTTTAAGACCACAGTAAGGAAACACACAGATCAATTATGTATGTGGTAGAGCATCCTAGGTGTCAAAGCACCATAATGTAATGGACAATGAACAATGATCTCATAAGAGGGAATTCTACTAAGTATCATATTTTCAGTGATACTCTATAGTCAAGCAATGTGTGTAAGTACCTAGGAGACATATGAGCCGTAAATAACAGTCCTAGGGCTAGATAACAGTGGAAAAGTGCATGATGATCATTCAAAATAATAACAAGAATGCATAATCAGAGAGTAGAGCTTTCATAATTCTAAGGAATTATAGAATGGTAAAGATGCATAAAGTTCCAGGAGGTATACTTATACTATGCAATGGAATTAAATCAGGTAGCAAATCATTTGCCACATGGGGTTTTGTTGCATTGACATTAAAATACAGAATACAAAAAATTGGGAAAGTATTTTTCCCTGTAATGTGCAAAATATTTTTTTCTAAAGAAGTGTAAGAACCCACTTGGGGTTTTTGTTCAGAACCAATAGAGAATGCTAAAAAGGGGTTAAATGCATTTCAAAAACCCAACTTTTCTTTATAGTCGTGGCCTAACAAGGAGGATTCTTTCAAAAACTAAAGAACCCACTTGGGGTTTTATTTCACAATATAGAATGCAAGAAAGCAATAGAACCCATTTGGGTTTATCCTAAACACAACTTCAAAGATACAAAAAAGAGAGCTTTCATGATAGTATTCAGAGACATTGTCATGGTCGCGGCCTGGAGGATTTCCTCCTTCATAGAATCAAGAAAACCCATCTGGATTTGTCGAAATAACAAATTCAGAGACATAGGAAGGAGTGGCTTTGATTTTTTTTCTTTTTTCAAAAGAGGCAGAAAAGTATGTCAAAAACTAGTCTATTCTCCATGGTCGTGGCCAAAAGCCTGTTTTTTCTTCACCAAATGAAAAACCCACTTGGGGTTTGAGTTAAAAAATTGCAAATACAGAGGTATTTTTAAAAGCTATCATGGAGATTTTGAAGCAAAAACAAAGGTATGACAAAAACCTAGTCTATTCTCCATGGCCACAGCCAGAAGCATATTTTCTTCACAAAATCACGAAAATACATGTGGGTTTTTAAAATTCAACTTCAATACAAAAGAAAATAAACACTTTCTGCTTCATTCTTAGTATGAAAGCTCGAAATGAGCTCTATTTTCTGATAGAAAAAAGAAGATGGGAGTTGAATTGAAGCTTACCTGAGGTTTTTTTGCTCATTTTCTTGCAATATTCAAAGCATTTTTTATACAGATGCTTCCATTCGAGCTTCAAAAAGTCACTCATGGCGGTTGAAACAAGAAGAATAGCCACAAAGAAGAAATGAAACAATTAAAGATGATCAAAGATATGCTTATGGTCGTGGCCTTAGCTCATAAAGTGACCTTCAAAAGGATGACAATACAGATTTTTTTCAAAAAACCATATTACCTGTTGTTTTATGTCGATTTCATCAAGAAATATGCCAAGAAACTAGTCCAAAACACCATTTTCTGTGCACTCAAAGAAACCCTCATGGCGGCCAGAAGAATCCTCTAGAAAGCTCAAGCAAAAATGAATGGCTTTTTCATTTTTCCATGTCTTTTGTTTAGGGTTGGAAACCCTATGGTGGAGGCCGATGGGATTTTTTCCTTTTTAAAAAAAAGTTGAAACACATTTTAATGTTTCATGTGGTCTTTAAAGTAAGGTTTATGACTTAGGCACTTTTTTCCTTATATTCATATTGAACACCATGTGCCTTGCTTTAAAATATGCTAAGTCCCCAAGCCATGAAACATGTAATTCCTTGAAAACTTTTAAAATATGCCTTCCAAGGAGTGTGGAATCCCTTTATGCTCATATAGGCCAATTTATGGGCCTTTTTTTTGTCTTTGAAAATCAAGAGGGTTGTTGACTAAGTCATGATCACGTCATTTTGGATTTGAGATGCAAAAGTGGAGGAGAGTCAAAATTGGTTGAATGCCTTGGAGGAGTTTTAAAATTTTGCTTGAATGCTTTTACAAGCATTTGCAATATATCTTTTGTTTTGCATTTTTTATCAATGGTAAGGCATGATTTAAGTGATTTGTAAATCACTTTTATTTTATGTCAATTATAATTCAAATGCAAGTGTAATTCAAGGAGGTGGTGGGGCCCTTTTGCATTCTGTTTTAAAATGTGAAATTGTTTGATTAAGTGGTGTATTATGAATCACTTAATCAAGTTATTATTTTCAATGCAAATTAGAGTCTTTTGTTTTCAAAAAGCACCAAAGGTGTGAGTCAAATGGGTTGAATTTTTGTGTGAAGACCAATGATGATTGGCAGGAATGAGGGATGTGTGAGAGGTTCTTTTAATTGATTTTAGAACTAACTTTGGGGTTGTTTGGAGGAAATTTTGTCACATTTTTAGTGTGACTTTTGACTTGGCTTCACTTTGCTTCATGTGGAGGACAGTTTTGAGGGTTTCTAGAAGGTTCTTTTTTACCTTTTCTATTGCATCCGACCATAACCTTATAGATGGACTTGTGTGTGAGGAGTTGGTTCTTTTTTGCTTAAGTAACTTCAATCTTGGTTATTGGAGTTAGTTCTTTATTTCCAACAGAGCGATAGCTTGGCGTTGGAGTTATCTTTTACAACAGGAGCAGTATTGTAACTCAAATGGACTTGTAATGACAGTTGAGTACTTTGAATCAATGAAATTGAACATTTACCTTCTCATTTCATGTTTTATTGTGTGTTGTTAGTGATTGATCAGATTATTTGTGAAAGTTACCTTTCCTTGTAGTCTTCTCTCATGGTTAAGCACCTATTTAGTAGAAAATGCATTGTTATAGACTATAAGTTGTGTTAGTTAAAGCAAGTTCTATTAGTTGTGAAATTTTGTTTTCCTTCTAAGAGTTCTGCTAAAAAACCTCCTTATAAATTACTTATGTGCAAATGCATGTGAAAACGAGTTGTGTGAACATGGTTTTATGTCATTTTTTTGAATGTGAATAGGTTGTTTATAGGTCTTAGTCAGTTTTTTGGTGTATCACCCTTAGTAGTTTTAGTTAATGTTCATTTTCATGCATTTTTTACCCTTTTCATTAGAAATCATTAGTTAAGGTGACATCAAAAGGGGAGCTAGCCCATAATCTGGAGGTCTACTTTCACAATAGGATACCCACAACCTGAAAGCATTCCCCTGTTAGTCCAAATTTTCTAAGTTATTTCACAACTTAGCAAAGGTGTGCAAATTCGGCTAATTGGCACGCCCGGTGGGACCCTTCTAATCAGTTCAGATTAGAAAAATACATATGTTTGCTAGTTTTTATATGCAACCAACATTTTTCTAGCCTTTAAGAGGCCATACAAGCATATTTGGCGACTCCGAATGCGGAATTTAGTAGCAGACTAGTGTTGTAGTAGCATATGAAAAAGATTCAGACAAGGGGAAACTCTGTCCCATTTGATTATTTGCAGTTGTCACCACCTCAAAGGAGAGGCAGAACAACAAGAAATACAATGTCAACCCCACTTGCAGTGAGATTTTCAAGTCCTGTGAGGCAGCAAACCTTGGTGCCACCAATGGTTGTTCCAAGGAATCAAGTTTTTGTCACTTTTAATGGAGGTGTCCCACTACAATTGGCTCAACATGATGATATTCCCATGGTTTCCCTTAAAAGTGTGCCATATTTTTTTAGGTGAAGATCATACCACACCAATTGAAGACATCAAGGACATATCAAATATGTGTTCAGTGCATCATATAACTCAAGAAAACGTTGCTTTGAGGCTACTAGCAACATCATTTAGAGGAAAATCACTCCAATGGTTCAGGAGTTTAACAGTCAATTCCATCAGAACATGGGATGAGCTGGGAGAAGTATTATGCAAGCAATTTGAGGACAAGTATGACAACTTTTCATTAGTGGAGCAACTGACCCACATCAAAAGAGCTCCTCATGAATGGATGACAAACTTCAATTTTCATTTTCAAAGAACATGGGACAAAATTCTGGAAACTACAATGCCTCCAGCTGAGTATGCATTCCTTTATTTTTTGAGGGCCTTAAATAGTGAAGTTGTGTTGATACAATCAATGGGTGGAACTACCTTACCAGTGGCTTATGATATAGTTGTAAGGGCTGAAAACAACCTCATACAAGCTGGAAGAATTGCCCCTAGGCCTCCTATGCATTTTTTCCTTGATATACAGCCTCCTACAACTTTTCCAACACCTCAAATAGCCCCTTTACCAGCTATTGTTAGCCAAGAAATTGATGTCCAAGGACCATCTCAAGAGTTACAAGAGATAAAAAGTAGCCAACAAAAGATTGAGAATCTGCTTCAAACTTTTGGAAACAAGCTTGTGAGCATTAAAAAGTAGCAGTTCCAAGGTTTTAAGCCTTGGCAGCCTCATAATCAAGGTCAAAGTCAGCCATTTCAAGCTAAAAAATAGCCATATCAAGGGAACTTTGAAGGTGCAAGATAAAATTTGAATCAGAGGCCATTTCAGCCATCTAATCCAGTTCCAATCAGTGCAACAAGAGATATGGTGCCTATTCAAAATGACGTTGCAACAAAATTTGAGTGGTGTTATCCTTGTAACCAGGCCCATAATCAAACTACATGTTCAAATGGTGTCATCAATCAAGCATTGATGGTTCAAAACGCCTCAGGTGTGCAGAACATGCCTAATGGTGAATCATCACAATAGCAGGATCTTCTTGCAAGTGACACAACCCTCCTAAATTAGTAAGGAGAAGAATTTTATGGAGTGAATAGTGATAGTTCTCCAATAGCAGCCAACACCCGAGCCAAAAAGAGAGCTTTCAAGATTGGACAAGTAGTAAATAAAGAAAAAGAAGTTGTTGGCCCTTCCAATCCTCAAGTAACGCACATCTTACAAAGAAATTCACAAGGCATAGTTGGTGGACAGCTTGGGAACCAACCCCAATCATCCCACTTGCAGACATACCCTGTTGTTGCAAGGACCCATCAAAAGGTAAATGTTGTCACACCCTTCAACATCATTGAATCCATGAAAAATATGAATGTAAGTATGTCAATGTGGAATTCTTTATCCATCCTAGGTCAAAAGGACTTATTGCAATCTACCTTAACTAATTTAAGTGTTTCAAGTGATGTTCAAGTAGGTCAGATCAAGGTTGTCCTTACAAATGCACCTCAAGACAACAATAAACAACCAAGTAAGGATGTCAAACCTCCCCCATTTTATGTGTATTTGATAATAGGGGATAAGTTAGTTCATAACTGCATGGTACATTCAGGGGAAAGTAGTTTTGTCATGCCCAAACAAATTGTTGATAAGTTAGGACTGAAATATCAGCCTCTTGAGAAGGGAGTTGTCCAACTTGATGGGACGACCATTAACACTGTAGGTGTCATCAAAGGTTTAAGCCTTACCTTACATGCTTGCCCCAATTTTTCCATCTCCCAAGACATTTAAGTTATTGACTTACCACCTCACTTTGCCTCATGTTTGTCAACAGACTTCACTGCCAAGATAGGAGGTTATTTGTCATCAAATATGGTATTCAAAACGAGATATGGGACAAAAGTGGTCATTAAATTTGAATTACTTGCCAAAAATCACATTGAACCATATATCCCAAGTGTTGTTAATGCTAATTGTGTTGTTTTTGATGATAATGAGCTTGTTGTTGCTCAAGAACTATAAGCATAAAGTATACTAGACATGCTCTTAAATGAGTGGGCAGTAGAAAATGTTATTGACAACCCAAATGATAACATTGAGGAGACTAGTTTGGGTGTTTATGTGTTGCATGAACCTGATTCAGTGATCCCAAACCTCAAAAAGGAGGTGGAACAATAGTTAGAACAACAAGGTGAAGTATGGAAAATGTTCTTTGACAGTTCTAGAAGCAAGAATGGTGTTGGTGGGGGTGCAATTCTTGTGTCCCCACAAGGTGAAAAATATTACTCAACCTTTAGAATTGTTTTCTCTTGTACTAACAACGCTACTGAATATGAAGGTCTAATTCAAGGCTTGGAATGGGCATAGAAAAGAGGGATTGGCTGCTTGCAAGTTTATGGTGACAATGAATTGATTGTAAATCAGGTGAGAGGTCTGCATGTTACTAAAAATGATGTCTTAAAATCCTACAAACATAGGGTGTGGGACATGATAAAAGAGTTTGATGCTTTCAATCTGGTTTCTATTCCTAGGGATCAGAATAGACATGTTGATAGATTGGTTGCAATAGGTGCTCAGGTTGATATTCCAAGTGAAATTAGGAAAGAAAAGTTGCAGCCATATGTTAAGATAGTCATTAGACCTTCTATTCCAGATAATAACGTTCATTGGAAAGTTTTTGAGAGTGATGAACAGGTCTTGAGCTTTATGTTGCAATAGGATGAATTTTTAGCAGTAAATCAAGATAAGATCAAGCAACAGTATGATGATCAGATCATCCAATTGAGGTCTAACAAGCTGCCCAAGGGTCTAGTCACCTTGGAATCCATTATTAGCACTAATGACCAGATGAAAAAGAGTAAGACCAACATACAAGTCAAAGAAGAACATTACAAGGAACTTGAAATTTTTAAAGGTAAGCTCCTTAAAGTAAGTAAAATTTGTTCACATGTAGATAAGCAAGCTTTCCTTACTCTTTTTCAAGAGTTTCAAGATGTATTTGCATGGGAATATTTTGATTTAAAGGGTTTTGATCCCCAAATTTTCCAACATACCATAGAACTTGAGCTAAATGCAAAACCTGTTAAGCAAAAACAAAGGCCTTTAAACCCCAAGCTTGAGCCTCTTATGGTCAAAGACTTGACCAAGTTGGTTGAGGGAGACATCATTTTTCCAATTAAACATACCTCATGGGTCTCTAACCTTGTCCTGGTTAGAAAGAAAAATGGTGAGATTAGGCTTCGTGTTGATTTTAGGGACCTTAATAGAGCCTCATTAAAAGACCATTATCCATTTCCCTCAATGGACCAGATTCTACGAATTGTAGCTGGTTCAGAAAGATTCTCATTACTTGATGGTTTCAGGTTATAAGCAAGTCTTAGTCAAAGAGGAAGATTAGTACAAGACTACCTTCACCACAAAATGGGGCACCATGGCTTATAAAAGGATGCCATTTGGCCTATCCAATGTTGGTGCCACGTTTCAAAGGGAAATGGACATGGCATTTCAAGCTCTGATTCACAAACTTGTACTCATTTACCTTGATGATGTAATAGTGTTTTCAAAGAAGGCTGATGAATACCTTGCACATCTAAAGCAAGTATTTGAGAGGTGTAGGGAGTTTGGTATATCTCTCAACCCCAAAAAAATGTATCTTTGTTATCCATGAAGGAAATATTTTAGGACATATTGTGTCAAAACAAGGGATCACCATTGATCTAGAAAGAGTAAGTGCCATTTTGGATCTACCTTTGCCCAGCCATAAAAAGGGGTTACAAATTTTTCTTGGAAAAATTAACTTTGTTAGAAGGTTTATTCCCGATATTGCAAATCTTTTGAAACCACTAACTGCCATATTAAAAAAGAATACAAGTTTCAGCTAGATCAAAGAATCCAAGCATAGTTTTGAAGTTATAAAGGAGGCCTTATCAGTAGCTCCTACTCTAGTAAACCCGAACTTTTCAAAAGACTTCATTTTATATGCTTTTGGTAGCATTGATATCATTTCTGCAATGCTGCTATAGCAAAATGATGTTGGTTTAGAACAACATATTGCATTTTTTAGTTAACGTTTAGAAGAGTATGAACAAAGATATACTTTTGTAGAGAAACATGTGCTTGCTACCATCAGAAGTCTGAAAAGGTTTAAACCCTTGATTTCTAGCAACAAAGTGCATTTAATGGTTGCTCACCCTAGTGTGAAAGAGTTCTTGTTAAGTAGGGACCTGAATGAAAAGAGGGTTGGTTGGATTACAAAAGTTATGGAGTATGACTTTGACATTAAGGTAAGGAAGCTTGTAAGGGGTAAAGGGTTGTGTGAATAGCTAGCTACAAGAGCTGAAAATAAAGAAAATGCAGAAACAAAGGCAGTTCTGGTTGCTGATAATGAACTTACAATTGATGCACCAACAACAAATGCAGGTTGGGTGCAAGATATGACTCACTTTTTGCAAACTGGTGAGTGTCCACTAGGTTTAGATAAAGCTAAATGGAGGTATTTCAGATTGCATTCCATTCGTTATGTGTTGGTTGGTAACATTCTTTTCAGAAAGGATCTTAATGGTGCCATTTTAAGATGTATTGATCAACATCAAGTAGACAAAGTGCTTCATGAGGTCCATGATGGAACTGCTAGGGGTCAGTTTTCCCCAAGAACAACTACATGGAAAATAATGAGCGTTGGCTATTATTGGCCAAGCTTGTTTAAAGATGCCCATGCTTGGGCCAGAAAGTGTGCAAAATGTGCCATTTTTGCAGGAAAAGAGAGGCTATCAGCTTTACCATTGGATCCCATTCAAGTAGAACAACCCTTCATGAGATGGGGCATTGATTTTATAGGTTCCATTGACCCACCTTCAAGTGCAAGCCATAGGTGGGTACTTATTGCAACCGATTACTTCACAAGATGGATTGAAGCAGTGGCCTTGAAAGAAGCCAACGAAAGTGTTGTTTTGAATTTTTAAGATGATTTAGTAACCAGATTTGGGGTACTTGAATCAATAATTTTTTATAATGCTTTGGTGTTTTTTGGGTTAAGAGTAAGTGATTGGGCTATAAAGAATGGTATTCACTTGAATACCTTATCAAATTATTACCCTCAAGGTAATGGTTTGGCTAAAGCAACTAATAAGAACCTAATCAGAATCATCAAAAGGATTTTGGAGGATAACTAGAGAACTTGGCACAACAAGTTAAAATTTTCCTTGTGGGCAGATAGAATAACTCCAAAAAGGTCCATTGGAAATTCCCCTTATATGTCGGTATATGGTAAATAGGCAAGGTTGCCTTTATCTATTGAGCTTCCAGCTCTTGACATAATGAACCAGCTTGAAATGTTTGAAGAGGAAGATCCAATGGCTATCAAATATGCATAGCTCATGGAGTTGGATGAAGCAAGAGATAAAGCCATGAAAACAATGGAGCTGCATCAACTCCAAACAAAGAAGGTTTTTGACAAAAGAGCAACACCTAGGGTGTTCAGAGAAGGAGATGTTGTCCTTGAGTGGGATGAATTAAAGAGTAGGCCTCGAAAGCACACTAAATTTGATAGCATGTGGAGTGGCCCATTTTTCATTACTGAGTGCAAAGAGCACAATACCTTTCAATTTTCATCAATGGATGGAGAAGCTATTCCTATCCCAGTCAATGGGATACACCTCAAACTCTATTTTGAGGTATGATCTAAAATTTTCCTTGTACAAATTAGAGTAGGTTTTATTTCCTCTAAGTGATGCTGCACATTAGCTAGATGCTTTTTCAGTTTTCCCTAAACGTTGTTTTTGCACAGTTAGGTGGTAGTTTGCTTTGCTTTCTGGTGTGTTTTAAATAAGTTTTCAAAGTGTTTCATGTTGTTCTAGTAAGTTACACCAACATACAATGTTTTTTTCAAGTGGTGTCAGATTTAAGATGACTCAATGCCCAATAGATAATCTTTAGGCAACTAGTCGAGATGTTTTGCAGGAAAACATATAGCAGATGTCACCAAAAATGTTACCTAATTTTTAGCTTTTAGTTGAAATCAGGTAACTCAGTCTTATTCTTTTGTGTTTCATTTAAACCAGGTAACCTAGTGTTATTCTTTTGTGTTTCATTTAAACATTAAAAGATACATCATATTTTGCTAAGTTCATTAATGTGCATAAAAGAGATTGTCAAAACAAATTGCATTTATTCCATTTTTGCAATTACAGACAAATAAGAAAGAGAACCAATATAAATTGTAAATTTAATCTTTATTGATAATCATGAGCATATAATGTCCCTCACAAGCCAAGGGACTAGCTATTCTAATGCTTATAAAGAAGAGATTATACACATATAGATAACAAAAAAGAAATTGCATATAAGATGAAAAGGGACCCGTCATTACCTGGTGGAATGACAAATCTCATTGGATTGACCTCACATCATCTCGATCCTTCCTGCTACCCTGCTTCCGTTTGACACCCTCCTCATTGCTCATAGGTTTCCTACATTGGATAAAATAGTGTTGTTAGAGCAATGAAAGGTCCCTGATCAAAATATATGCAAAATATAAATAAACATGCAATCTGATGTCTACAAGCATTAAAATAGCAACAAACCATAAGTGTCCATGAAAACAAGAAAGGAGTATCAAACACACCTATTATATGCTTTGTTTATCTAACTAGTTTGTTCCTTGTGCAGATTTAGGACAAGTCTTTGTTACTGTTTTAATTTGACTAATTACAACATGTGGGGTGAAATGTGGCTTCCATGAGGGTAGTGCTCAACATGCTTCCCTTTGATGTCTTAAGAAGGATAGGAAATTGAGCAACTTGATCAAAACAATGATAAACGTGCTATTGATGCATTAAATCAATATGGAATCACACCAGTTGATCAACTTTCATTATCAAATTAAAAAGATGCAACACATAATGTGAGTTGTCAATAAATTCATACTTCATCTTTTCATAATGAATCAATCAATATGCTGCCATAGTGTCAAAAGGAAGGTGTACTTTGTTGGATATGTCTTTCAATCTTCTTAAGTGGATCCAAGATCTATTTTATTAAAAGAATTAAATGGTCTCAATGATGCATCAAGTTCAATTATGCATCTATTAAAATAGAGAAGGAGATATCAATTCATGCCTGAAACCATCATGAGGTATATGGTTCAGCAAGAAGGAACAAAGATAATCATGCATTGTTGCATGAAAGATACTTTCCAACTCATCTCACCTTAATCCTATTGGACAACCACACATCACCTAGGATGGTGAGCTTTCAGGTCACCAACATAAGTGACATATGTCTGCCCACTAAGATTAAAGTGAGGAGATGGTTTTTGTTTGTTGCACAAGATTAAAAGGACTTAGATGTTTGTGAAGACCAAGTAACAAACCTTTGGGGGCAGCAAGCAGTTGTTAGGGAAATCATGAAGATTGGGGCACTCCTAAAGGAAAAATGCATGCTACCTTTCATGCTATAGGACAACAACAATTAAAGAAGCATTTGGGACAACAAGAATCAATGGGCAGCTCTTTATGTGACAAGAGTCAATGACAAAGTAAAGAAAAAGAGTGTGGTGTTAAGATACAACAAGTCTACATGAACTCAAAGAACTATATACTGTTCACATTGAACAAATCAATGATCATTCACTCAATAGAGGCATGAAACAACCACTTAATGCTTCAAGACAACAAGGTCCAAAAGACAATATATTTCATAATACAATGAATAAAATGAAAGAAAATCACTTCACAATATCAATGCATTTCAAACAATAATGCATTCCAATGGAGCAACCCCTAAGCATGATCAAAAAAGGGATATGTAAAGGAAATGTGTTTCACAAGTGAGGCCAACATTTGAACATTTGAAAGCATTGCTAGTAGTCAGAGTGATGCAAGGTAGTGCTCCAATGGAGCTAACAAAATTTCAACAAAATTATCAACCACTTACATTCAATGGAGATTACAGCAAAAGGAATCAAGCAGGGAGAAATAAGGTACTGGACTTACATTTTGATTTGTGTCTAAGATAGGAATCTTCCTATTCATATGTTTGTTTCTTTCAAAATGTCAATAGGTTGTTACCTTTATTAAATTTATTTATTTTTCTTAAAAGACAAAGCAAGCATGTTGAAAAGTATCAAACAGTGAAGATGAGTCATTTACATCAAGCACAATCATGTATGAAAATGAAAGCATGAGGTTTTTAAAGGGAAGCCCAACAAAAGAACTGGATATGTGTATTGATAAAGCAATAACAAAATTTTAACATAAAAAATTGGGAGCATGAAAGGATGTGCTACAATGGTCTAGTTAACAACATAACAGTAGCTATGGTAGTAGCTTGGTCAATACATGAACTATCCATACATGTCTAAGGAAAATAGGCCATCCATAACTATAGTGAAGTGAGCATGCATTATTAATTGATCAGTCCCAAAGGATACAATCTCATGGTGATGAGATGGGGACAACAACTAATGGAAACAAGCAAGCTATGTTTTTACAAGTTCAATTGAAAAAATGAAGAGTCGAGACTGCATTCAAGATTTCTTTTATCGTTTGTAACATGGAAAGTCTAAATGAAATAAAAAACTCACTGGGGCTTGTGAGAGCCAAAGGAAAATCACCTAAAAGCATAATGATGTTTTTAATACCACAATAAGGAAACACATCGAGCAATTATGCATGTGGCAGAGCATCCTAGGTGTCAAAGCACCATAATGTAATGGACAGTGAACAATGATCTCAGAAGAGGGTAGTCTAATGAGTATCATATTTGCAGTGATACTCTACAGTCAAGCAATGTGTGTAAGTACCTAGGAGACATATGAGCCATAAATAACAGTCCTAGGGCTAGATAATAGTGGAAAAGTGCATGATGATCATTCAAAATAATAACAGGCTAGATAACAGTGGAAAAGTGCATGATGATCAATAAAAATAATAACAAGAATGCAAAATCAGAGAGCAGAGCTTTCATCATTCTAAGGAATTATAGAATGGTAAAGATGCATAAAGTTCCAGGAGGTATACTTATACTATGCAATGACATTAAATCAGGAAGCAAGTCATTTACCACATGGGGTTTTGTTGCATTGACACTAAAATACATAATACAAAAAATTGGGAAAGTATTTTTCCCCATAATGTGCAAAATGTTCTTTTCTGAAGAAGTGTAAGGACCCACTTGGGGTTTTTGTTCAGAACCAACAGAGAATTCTAAAAAGGGGTGAAATGCATTTCAAAAACCTAGCTTTTCTTTACAATCGTGGCCTAACAAGGAGGATTCTTTCACAAATTAAAGAACCCACTTGGGGTTTTATTTCACAATACAAAATACAAGAAAGCGATAGAACCCATATGGGTTTATCCTAAACACAACTTCAAAGATACAAAAAAGAGATCTTTCATGATAGTATTCAAAGACATTGTCATGGCCACGGCCTGGAGGATCTCCTCCTTCACATAATCAAGAAAACCCATCTAGGTTTGTCAAAAATAACAAATTCAAAGACATAGGAAGGAGTGGCTTTGAGTTTTTTTTTTTTTTTTTCAGAAGAGGCACAAAAGTATGTCAAAAACTAGTCTATTCTCCATGGTCACGACCAAAAGCCTATTTTTTCTTCACCAAATCAAAAACCCACTTGGGGTTTGAGTTAAAAAAATTGCAAATATAGAGGTATTTTTAAAAGCTATCATGGGGATTTTGAAGCAAAAACAAAGGTATGACAAAACCCTAGTCTATTCTCCATGGTCGGGGCCAGAAGAAAATTTTCTTCACAAAATCACGAAAATACATGGGGTTTTTTTAAATTCAACTTCTATACAAAAGAAAATAAACATTTTCTACTTCATTATAAGTATGAAAGCTCGAAATGAGCTCTATTTGCTGATAGAAAAAAGAAGATGGGAGTCAAATTGAAGCTTACTTGAGGTTTTTTTGCTCATTTTCTTGCAATATTCAAAGCAATTTTTTATACAGAAAGCTTCCATTCTAGGTTCAAAAAGTCACTCATGGAAGCTGAAACAAGAAGAATAGCCATAGAGAAGAAATGAGACAATAAAAGATGATCAAAGATATGCTTATGGCCATGGCCTTAGTTCATAAAGTGACCTTCAAAAGGATGAAAATACTGATTTTGTTCAAAAAACCACATTACCTGTTGTTTTCTGTGGATTTCATCAAGAAATATGCTAAGAAACCAATCCAAAACACCATTTTTCTATGCACTCAAAGAAACCCTCATGGCGGCCAGAAGAATCCTCTAGAAAGCTCGAGCACAAATGAATGGATTTTTTATTTTTCCCATGTCTTTTGTTTAGGGTTGGAAACCCTATGGTGGAGGCCGATGGGATTTTTTCCTTTAAAAAAAAAAATTGAAACACATTTTAATGTGTCATGTGGTCTTTAAAGTAAGGTTTATGACTTAGGCACTTTTTGCCTTATATTCATATTGAACACCATGTGCCTTGCTTTAAAATATGCTAAGTCACCAAGACATGAAACATGTAATTCCTTGCAAATTTTTAAAATATTCCTTCCAAGGAGTGTGGAATCCCTTTATGCTCATATAGGCCGAATTATGGGCCTTTTGTTTGTCTTTGAAAATCAGGAGGGTTGTTGACTAAGTCATGATCATGTCATTTTGGCTTTGAGATGCAAAAGTGGAGAGTCAAAATTGGTTGAATGCCTTGGAGGAGTTTTAAAATTTTGCTTGAATGCTTTTACAAGCATTTGCAATATATCTTTTGTTTTGCATTTTTTATCAATGGTAAGGCATGATTTAAGTGTTTTGAAAATCACTTTTATTTTATGTCATTTATAATGCAAATGCAAGTGTAATTCAAGGAGGTGGTGGGGCCCTTTTGCATTCTATTTTAAAATGTGAAATTGTTTGATTAAGTGGTGTACTATGAATCACTTAATCAAGTTATTATTTTGAATGCAAATTAGAGTCTTTTGTTTTAAAAAAGCACCAAAGGTGTGAGTCAAATGGGTTGAATACATGTGTGAAGACCAATGATGACTGGCAGGCATGAGGGATGTGTGAGAGGTTGTTTTGACTGATTTTAGTGAAAAAGGGGTTGTTTGGAGGAATTTTTGTCACATTTTTAGTGTGACTATTGACTTGGCTTGACTTTGCTTCATGTGGAGGACAGTTTGGAGGGTTTCTAGAAGGTTTTTTTGGCCTTTTCTGCTGCATTCGACTAGAACCTTCTAGATGGAATTGTGTGTGAGGAGTTGGTTCTTTTTTGCTTAAGTAACTTCAATCTTGGTTATTGAAGTTAGTTCTTTCTTTCCAACAGAGTGATAGCTTGGCTTTGGAGTTATCTTTTTCAATAGGAGCATATTGTAACTCAGATGGACTTGTAATGATAGTTGAGTACTTTGAATCAATGAAATTGAACATTTACCTTCTCATTTCATGTTTTATTGTTTTTTTAGTGATTGATCAGATTATTTGTCAAATTTACCTTTCCTTGTAGTCTTGTCTCATGGTTAAGCACCTATTTAGTAGAAAATGTGTTGTTACAGGTTATAAGTTGTGTTAGTTAAAGCAAGTGCTATTAGTTGTGAAATGTTTTTTTCCTTCTAAGATTTCTTCTAAAAAACCTCCTTATAAATTACTTATGTGCAAATTCATGTGAAAAGGAGTTGTGTGAACATGGTTTTATGTCATTATTTTGAATGTGAATAGGCTATTTACAGGTCTTAGTTAGTTTTTTGGTGTATCACCCTTAGTAGTTTTAGTTAATATTCATTTTCATGCATCTTTTACCCTTTTCCTTAGAAATCATTAGTTTAGGTGACATCAAAAGGGGAGCCAACCTATAATATGGAGGTCTTCTTTCACAATATGATACCCACAACCTGAAAGCATTCCCATGTTAGTCCAAATTTGTTGAGTTATTTCACAACTTAGCAAAGGGGTGCAAATTTGGCCAACTAACAATTCATAAATGTGAGGATAAGTACATGTAGGATAAAATTTACTTGAATTTTTTTTCATTATATTGGACTTTGAATGCTATTACTAGTATACAACGTTATTAGTTACATTAACAACCTATTTCTAGAAAATCTAGACCTGAAAATACTAGCTTAATTACAAAGGCTCTATGTACAAAATTTCTCCAAGATCTTTTACAAATGGCCATGAATTCCCTTTTGTAGAAACAAGGGAGAAAACAAGCTTTGAGCAAAGGATAGATGTCACATATTGATTTGACCATCTTTTCCTAGAATAAGACAAAAGAAAAATCCTCCACAGAGAGACAAAAAGGAAGTTCCACGTGAGGAAAAAAGTTGAATTATCCATTAAAGAAGGTGTTCACTGATGTAATGATGAAAAGAGAGATGATTATACTTTGAGGATCCATATTTCTGAATTGAAAGCATATACTCTTTGTGAAGTTGTAGTCTATGAGGCTAATGCTAAGTAGACCAAAAAAGGACAAAAGAAATATTCCATCTTTCAAAAACATAAAGAATGAAAGAATATTTGAATGCCAAGTCACCAAAATACTTACAAATATAGAAATTTATTATATTTGGTGTCCCATGTCTGATACAATCTTTTTGAAGGCCATTGGAAAGCAAGGAATTGATCCATATTAGATTTATATCAATTGTATTTGGATAAAATGGAGTTAGATTCCTTCTAAAAATCTTCTATAAGCTTATTTGTTTGCAATATTTTATACATTCTACTCTTCAAGAGATCTACATAAATAAGTTTTTCATCACAAATGAAGAAGGCTAAGGTATGAGTGATAGCTTCAAATTGGGACTCCCATAGCAAGTAAGCCTTAACTTTTCCATTTTCCTTTTTAATGTCAGGCATGATCCTAACATCACTATTTCCAAATTGTTCAATTATTTCCTTAGCTTTCTCTTCTAATTGGTCCATGAATCCATGTATATCCCCTACTAACTTTTCTATTTTTTAAGTAGGCAATATGCATTCTGGTGCATTTGGCTCATTGGTGGATCCCTTATATATCCCTTGTAAAGAACTGATTCTTGGGACCCATCAATTTAGCATTGTTCTGGCCTTTTCTTTATCATCAGTTTTTATTTTAACTTCCATCATCACCTGTGATTAGTCCTTGTAAACACTTTCCACTTTCCTTAAGACTGTTGACATTAGGTGTCACAAAATATTTGAAACAACATGATAATTGTTATCATGCTGATCTTCTTGAAAATTCATCACTAGTTCCTCTAATGTATTGATTTGTTCTTTAATTTCTTCATTCTCCTTTCTTAATCCTGATTGTCGTGGAGCTGAAGAAGAACTTGGAATCATTACACTTGATCTTACCACTAGTGTAGTTGATGGAGGAGGTGTTGTTGCTACTTGTTGTTGTTCTTGTAGTTGCATCTCCATCACCCTTATTATAATTGTATTTTAAAGTCAATGTTAGGTGATCTTGCAACAACTTGTCATACTTGGTCTAGAGAGCCTCTGCAATAGCTTTACTAAACTTGGCAATATCAACTACCAATGTTGCAGCCTCCGTAATAGAAGTTTCTAAGACTCTTTATTATCTAACCACCCCTTAGCTCTTGAGAAGCCACTACAAGTGGCTTATTTTTACTTGGAGAAAAGCCTCAAATAGCAAGGGTCTCCCACCTGGGGTTTAACCCTGACCCTGATAAAGCTACAACTTCATCCTTAGATGAGAATATTGCTTGATCATGCCTTCTTATTGTATCAAAAGCAATGGCAGAGGCTATATCCCATTCAAGGAGAAGTAAGATGCCACTATCTGAAACCATTTTCCTTCCTTCCTCTGGGGTAATATTCTTGGCATTAACCCTCATCTCTGCTAACAGTTTCTGACCAAATTCCTCATATTACTCCTTAGGGACTTTTGCTCTTTCCTCCTCAAGTCTTCTGAGGTATTCATCTTTCCTAATCCTTAGAAAAAATTCATAAAATTCTTGAATTGTTACAAACTCATTGTCATCCATAATTTCTTGCAAGACACATCCCTGATGTCATTTGTGTTATCATCTCCCCATTTAACATCTACAATCATCTTATTTTGAGTAATTGTCACATCTTGACCCCTCTGGAAAGAAGGCATTTCTTTGCCTACCTCCTCATTTGTGACTCCAATATTCTCTTCTTCTTTAGGAGCAATAGGATAGTCTAGTAGTGGTGATTGTTGGCATTGGTTGTCATTGATGTCAACACTTGAGGAGATAATTGTGGTGACAAATCTTGGTGAGTTTTTTGGCATTGGTTGTCAACACTTAGGGAGATTGTTGCACATGTCTCTGAGATTAATTGGCATTGATGTTGTTTTCATTGGTGCTCACAGTTGTATGTTATTGATGTTCATGGTTCGATGTCATATCTTAGTTGATATCAAGTAAAGATGAATTAAGTAGGGTTGTTGTCAGAAGAGATGATATTATGATGACATATTAAGATGAGGATTAGAAGCATTAAAATGAGGATTATAAGTAATGTTGATTGTGGAGATATGATTTTGATGGTCTCTAGTATGTTTTATTCTCTATCATATTGTCCTTGAGGAAGTATGTGTTATTGCAAGGAAGTTATGGACTCCGCAAGTTAGTGAAAGTTTCTATTTTAGGAAGATGCTTTGAATACTATTTGGGAGAATTTTTCACATTCCTCCACTATTGAAGATATGGTATTTTGGTTTGGGATTCATTTTTTGTGCTTTGTGTATGTTGCACTCTTACCTTTTCAAGTCACTTGTGTTGCTGAGGAGGTTTCCAATATTTTCAATGTATTGGCAGTTTTACTAATTGTATTGAATAGTCTAGAAAATTCTCCGCATTTCTCCACACTAATGTTTTTGCTCTTGTGTCTGGGTGAACATACTCTCAGTTTTGGTGCAGTGTCTTAGTTCAGTTTTCATGTGATGGTGTGTACCGCAAGTTGATATGTTAATGTTATATCTCATGTTTGTGTATCATGTACTTATGGGTTGAAGTTTTTTTCTTTTATTTGGTTTGTGGTGTCTATTTGTGGCATGAAAATGTGAAAGAATTATCTAGAAGTATTGTTGAATGTTCATGGAACATCTCTTTGTGATCCACATGTCAATGATCAATCTCTTTGGTACCACATATTACGTTTATTTGGCTTTCTTGGAAATTTATGGATAACTGGTCGATAAGGATTGTTATCTTGCTTGCACCATGTGCTTGGAGGTTTGTACCAGCATATGAAGTTGTGTTAATATTATTTTAGGTCTTGACCTATCTTGTTAAGAATCGCATTGAGTAAATTTAGTTGAAGTTGTGTTTTTGGTCCAACTGGTATTGTGTTACATGTTTCACCTACATGTTTCCTTGTGGTCAACTTGGGATGATGTGTGCCAATGTGTGAGTTTCTTGAGATCACATTGAAATATTTAATAACATTTATTTTGGTCCTCTCTATCTTCTAGATTGGATCACATAATGTTTTTTATGGCTGACTTGTTGAAATCATTATTTGTATTCTTTTTGGTTGACCTAATCGATGTTTTAAAATCTTGCAGAGGATATGAATGCAAGAAAATTTTAGTTACAAGATGTGGTGAGGGAGTGGAGATGTGAAAATATGAATTGAAGTATTGAGGTTGTGAAAAGAAAAGATTAATGAGCTTTAACGCCTTAGTCAGTAGAGCGTATTGTTGATAAATGTAATTTCATATTCTTTATGAATCCTTCTTTGAGATAGTGAATCTCACTAGGTCCTTGTAATTTGTATCTTTCCATAGGGTTGCTTTCTTCAGTATTGTAAGTCCCTTGTATCTTTCCCTAAGGTTGTACCCCTTAGCCTACAATTCCATTGGCAGTGAGCCTTAAACTGTAATTTTGTAAGCAATGAGCTTCTATATTGAGAGATTTCTCTATGTGGTTTTTCCCTTCTTAGGTTTTCCATGTGAATATGGTGTTATCTTGTGTATGTGTGTTCATTGAATTATCTTTCATTATTGTTGATAAGATTAAGTATTGTTGATCTATGAATGAGTTGTTGATCTCGTTGAGGCTAAAATTGTATATTGTTGTAGGGTTTATGATTTGAAAGGGTTTAAGTTTTTGAAGATATCGATTCACCCCCCTCTCAGTATCTAGTGTGTTCAACAATTGGTATCAAATCCAAGTTCCTTTGAAGAATCTTAACTACTTGAGGAAAGGTTTGAGATGGCACACAATGGAGCTTACAAAGGTCCTAGGTTTGATGGGATGAATTACACCTTTTAGAAGTTGAGAATGGAAGGCCATCTAAAATCTATTGGTTTTATGTTTGGAAATATTTCAAGGATGGTTATACTACTCATGTTGCTCCTCCTATAGATCTAGTTGAGATCCGGTTGTATAAGAACATTGCCAAGGCTAAGAATGATATCTTGTGTGTGTTATTTGATTCAAAACTTTTTAAGGTGATGAATTACAATTCTACTAAGGATGTTTGGGGAAAGCTTAGTAGCATCTATGAAGGAGATTATAAGGAAAATAAAGCCAAGATGCAAATTTTTAAAAGTATATTTGAGACCCTAAGGATGATAGAGGATAAAGATATTACTAGTTATATGCTCTAGGTGGATAAAGTTGTTACTGGCATCAGAGGTCTTGGTGGAGAAGTAAAAGAAGATAAGATTGTAAAGAAGGTTCTGAGATCTCTCCCTAAAGCTTATAGTCATAAGGTGTCTTCCATTGAAGAGTCTAAGGACTTGGATTAGTATTAAGTAGATAAAATTTTGGTGCTCTCGCAACCTTTGAGATGAGAGAATTTTACCAAGATGATCCAAAGAAGGAAGTTGCATTCAAATCCAATAAAAAGATAGAGGATGAACCAGTTGATCAAGATGATGACTTTGATGAGATAGAAGAAAACTTTGTGAGAAGATTGAAGAAAGGCACCAGAAAATACAAAGGTAAGTTACCTTTCAAGTGTTTCAATTGTGGGAGGATTGGTCATTTTTCATCTAAGTGTCCTTGTAAGGAATCAAACGATAGTAACAAAAAGGATAAGTTCTAAAGAGGTTTCTATTCCAAGGAAAGAATTTTTTTCTTCAGAAGATGAGGATAATGATGAAACCCTATTCATGGCTCTGAAAGATAAAAAGGGTGATGTTGGTAAATGTAAGAGGTCTAGTACCTTGCAGGTTGACAAAAATAATGAAAGATCTATGGCTTTGTAGACTTCCCTCCATGCAAAAGAAGAAGCAAATGCTTGGGTGATTGACAGTGGTTGCTCTAACCACATGACTGGTGATAAGGGAAATTTCATCAATATTAAGAAGGTTAATGGTGGAGCTATTAAGTTTGGTGGTGATGAATTAGTACAAATTTGTGGAAAGGTTTCTATAAAAATTGATGAAATGAGCAGGACTGAGGATGTCCTCTATGTCAAATGTCTAAAGCATAATCTTCTTAGTGTTAGTCAGATGTGCAACAAAGGATAAAATCTTACATTTCATGCCAATGGTTGTGAGATAAAAAAAGAAGGGTCTGGAATATTAGTTGTAGAAGTTACAAGGGAAAATGAAAATTTCTATCATTTAAAGGAGGAAAATGGAAGAATCTATTTACTGACTCAGACCAGTGAGTGTTGGATATGACACAAGAGGATGGGACACATCAACTTTGACAATATGGTGAAGATCAGTTCTACTCATGCAGTGAGAGATATGCCTAAGATAACTAAGCTTAAAAACACTCTGCAAGAAGTGTCAAATGAGAAAGAAAACAAAGACAAGTTTCAAAAGCAATGGGTGCTCTACTACAATGCCATTGGAGTTGATTCACACTGACCTGTGTGGACCTACACGGATAAGGAGTAAACAAGGTGAAAGGTATTTCATGTTACTTATTGATGATTATACTAAAATGACTTGGGCTACATTTCTAAGAGGTAAAAAACAATCTTTTAATAATTTTAAAATCTTCAAAGAAAAAGTTGAGAATGAAATGGATGCTAAGATCAAATTCTTAAGGTCAAATAGAGGAGATGAATTTACTTCAAATGAATTTAAATTTTTTTTTTGAAGATCATGGTATTAGGAGACATATGTATGCTCCTAGAACCCCTTAGCAGAATGGGGTAGTAGAGAGGAAGAATACAACTGTCCAAGAGATGGCTAGGACTATATTGAATGATGATGATCTGCCTGATATGTATTGGAAGGAAGCAGTTCACACTGTTATCTATTTTCTTAAAAGAGTACATTTGAGGGTTAATAGCACTACAACCCCTTATGAGATGTGGTATGGTAGGCCTCCCACTATTAGATACTTCAAAAAAATTGGCACCAAATGCTACATAAGGAGAGATGAAGAATTTGGAAATTTTGATTCAAGGTGTGATGAAGGGATATTTCTTGGTTACTCCACCATAATTAAGGCCTATAGATGCTACAACAAGAGATTGAGAAAGATGATTGAAAGCACAAATGTTAAAGTAGATGAAGATTTGTGTCATATCTCACAAGAACTAGAGATTTTTGGATTTGGTATGTATCCTTACATTTAAGAAGAAGAAGAAAAATAAGAGAAGGAACTAAAACTAGTGAAGGCTCGCAAGACTCCAAAAAAATATGTTCAGAAGAATCATTCTATATATCAGAATATTGGAGACAAGAATGAAGGTTTGATAACTAGGAGAAGGTTTGCAAAAACAAGTGAGCAAGTAAATTTGTGTTTACTATCAAAAGTAGATCCCAAGAACTTTCTTAATGCTAGCAAAGATTATGGTTGGATAAAGGAAATGGAAGAGGAATTGGATCAAATAGAAACAATTCATACATGGGAATTGGTTCCCAAACTAGCTGATAAGAATGTTATAGGAACAAAGTGGGTGTTCTAGAATAAGTTGAATGAAGATGTTGAAGTTGTAAGGAACAAAGCAAGATTGGTATGTAAGGGATATTCACTAGTTGAAGGTATTGATTTTGAGGAGACTTTTTCTCTAGTAGCCCAAATGGAGAAAATAAGGATGTTTCTTTCCTTTGCTACTCACAAAAATTTAAAAGTCTATCAAATAGATGTCAAGTTAGCCTTCTTGAATGGTGATTCAGAGGAAGAGGTATATATTGAGCAACTAGATGGTTTCCAACTATTAGAAGATCTAGATATGGTGTGCAGACTCAAGAAATATTTGTATGGACTCAAGCAAGCTCCTAGAGCTTGGTATGCTCAATTGAGTAAGTAATTAATTCAACAAGGATTCAAGAAAGGTATTGTAGATATTAATCTTTACATTAAGGTTCAAGGAGTCAAGTTGTTAATTGTGGCTGTATATGTTGATGACATCATCTTTGGTGGAGATGATGATATGTGTAAGGTTTACAGAAGAGATGCATAAAGAGTTTGAGATGTCTATGATTGGTGAGTTTTATTTCTTCCTTGGGATTCAAATTGTTTAGCTAGATGATGGTATCTTTATTTCTTAGGATAAGTCTGTAAAGGAAATGTTGAAATTTTTTGGGTAGGAGGAATTCAAACTAGTAATTACTCCTATGGTGACTAGCTATCACTTGAGAAAAATTGATGAATCTCTAGAAGTTGATCAGACTCTTTATAGGTCTATGATTGGAGGTTTGTTGTACCTGACTGCTTCTAGACTTGATATTATGCATGCAGTATGTTTGGTTGCTAGATTTCAAGCTAGTCCTATGTAAACTCATGAGAAAGCAATGAAAAGAATATTTAGATACTTGAAGGGAACTATGGAGTATGGTTTGTGGTACAAGAAGGATGATAATTTTTCTTTGAATGCTTATACTGATGTTGATTGGGAAGGATGGGTGGATGACCGGAGAAACACCCGTGGAAGTGCATTTTTTTGGGAGACAGTTGGGTCTCTTAGTGGTAAGAGGTAGGAATTAGTGTCCTTATCCACAATAGAAGTTGAGTATACTTTTGTAGTATCTTGTTGCACCTAGGTGCTTTGGATGAAGTAGACCTTGAAGGATATAAAGGTCGTAAATGATGAACCCATTCCCATATTTGTGATAATACAAGTGCAATTAACATTTCCAAGAATCTTGTGATGCATTCAAGGACCAAACATATTTCTATCTAGTATCTGTTTATAAGGGAGAAGGCTATAGGGAAAGAAGTCAAATTTATATGTTCCTACTAAGGATCAGATTACAGATATCTTCACTAAGGTGCTTTCAAAGGATAATTTTGAGTATCTTTGGCATAAGTTATGGGTTATTTCCCCTCCTTGTTCCAACTAGATTCATAAATGGTGCATCTATCTAAGGGAGAAATTCATGTCATATCCTTTTCTCTTAGATTGATGGGTGCTTCCTATTAAGGGGGGGCTAGTAATAGTGGTTGTTGATAGGGGGAGCCTATTATTTGCTTCAAGAAGGAGTGTATGTGAATCAAATGGGGGGAAGCTTGAAGAGGAAAAATAATTTTCTCCTTAGGGGGAGCTTGAAGAAAATGTGTAGTTGTGTTGTTGGTAAAAGGGGGAGAATGTGTTGTTTTAATATGCAGGTGTGTGTGACCCTTTGTCCTTGATGTCAAAGGGGGAGAGTGAGCAGGTGTGTGTTTCCATCCATGCCAAAGGGGATATTGTTGGCATTGGTTTGAATCATTGATTTTAACACTTGAGGAGACTATGTTGCAAGGTATGACCCTTATTCTCCTCTTCATGTGGTAGGCATAGTCCAGCATGACACTTGGGCTTCATGAAATGGTTTAACCACCTCTTGTGGATCTTGATCTTGTATAAATCCAATGGCTGTATCAGGCATTAACAGGTCAATCTTTTGGTGCAACGACAATCGTCTTTGCAAAAATTGGTATCAGAGCCGAGGTCACAGGTTCAAACCCCGCGCTTGCACTGTGGAGGGGATTGTTGCAAGGTGTGACCCTTAGTCTCCTCTTCCTGTGGTAGGTATAGTCCAGTGCGACACTTGGGCTTCATGACATGGTTTAACTGCCTCATGTGGATCTTGATCTTGTATAAATCCAACAACTGTATCGAGCAGTAACAAGTCAATCTTTTGGTGCAATGGCAGTTGTCTTTGCAATAGACTATTGTGGTGACAACTCTTGGTGAGTTTGTTGGAATTGGTTGTCAACACTTTGGGAGATTGTTGGACATGTTTGTGAGATCATTGATGTTGTTGTCATTGGTGCTCACAATTGTATGTTGTTGATACTTTATGATGATAATTTCATGGTTGGATGAAATTCCTTTGATGTTGTTGATGTTCATAGTTGGATTTCATACCTTAGTTGATATCAAGTAAAGATTTAAATTAAGTATGGTTGTTGTCAGAAGAGCTGATATCATGATGATGTATTAAGATGAGGATTAGAAGCATTAAGATAAGGATTAGAAGTAATGTTGATTGTGGAGATATGATGTTGATGGTCTCCAATATGTTGTATGCTCTCTCATGTTGTCCCTAAGGAAGTATGTGTTGTTGCAAGGAAGTTATGGTATCTACAAGTTGGTGAAATTTTTTGTTTCAAGAAGATGCTTTGAAGACTATTTGGGAGAATTCTCTGCATTCCTCCACTGTTGAAGATATAGTCTTGCAGTTTGGAATTCAATGTTTGTGCTTTTTGGACATTGAACTCTTATCTTTTTAGGTCACCTATGTTTTTGAGGAGGTTTCTCATATTTGCAGTATATTAGAAATTGTGTTGGTTGTCTAAATTGGTCTATAAAATGCTCTACATTTCTTCACATTGATATTTTTTCTCTTGCAGCTTGGTGAAAGAACTCTCAATGTCTATGTAATATCTTAGTTTAGTTTTCATGTGATGGTGTGTATTGCAAGTTGATATGTTAATATTCTATCTCATGTTTGTGTATCATGTGCTTCTAGGGTGAAGTGTTCTACTTTTGTTTGGTTTGTGGTGGTTTTTTGTAGCATGAAAATGTGAAAGAAGTATCTACAAGTATTTTTGAATGTTCATGGAACATCTATTTGTGGTCTACATGTCAATTGATCTCTTTGGTACTGCATATTGTGTTGAGTTGGTTTTCTGGTAAATTTATGGATAACTGGTTGAAATGGCTTGCTATCTTTCTTTTGTCATGTGATTGGAGGTATACACCAACATATGAAGTTGTGTTAAGATTCTTTTGAGTCCTAGCCTATCTTGTTGAGAACCACATTGAGTAAATTTAGTAGAAGTTGTGTTTTTGGGTTGACTAGCATTGTGCTACATTTTTCATCTACATGTTTCCTTGTGGTCAACTTGGGATGATGTGTTCCAACGTGTGAGTTTCTTGAGATCACATTGGAAGATGTAATAAGATTGATTTTGGTTCTCTCTATCTTCTAGATAGGACTGCATAATGTATGTCTGGTCGACTTGTTGAGATCATTTTTTGTATTCATTTTGGCCGACCTAATCGATGTTTTGAAATCTTGTGAAGGATATAAATGCAAGAGAATTTTAGTTGCAATATATGGTGAGGGAGTGGAGATTTGTGAAGATGAATTTAATCAGTGAAGTTGTGAAAAGAAAAGAGTAATGAGCTTAAACTCCCCAGTCAACAGAGTGTATTGTTGACAAAAGTTGTAATTTCATATTCTTCATGTATCCTACTTTGAGATAGTGAATCTCATCAAGTCCTTGTAATTTGTATCTTTCCTTAGGTTTATTCACCTCAACTTATTGCAAGTCCCTTGTATCTTTCCCTAAGGTTGTACACCTTAGCCTACAAGTTCATTAGTAATGAGCCTTAAATTGTAATTCTGTAAGCAATGAACTTCTATATTCAGAGATTTCTCTCCATGTTTTTTTCCATTATTGGGTTTTCCATATAAATCTAGTGTTATCTTGTGTATGTGTGTTCATTGACTTATCTTTCATTATTGTTGATTAGATTAAGTATTTTTGATCTGTGAATGAGTTGTTGATCTTGTTGAAAGGATAAAATTGTATATTGCTGAAGGGTTTATGATCTGAAAGGGTTTTAGTTTTTGAAGATACTCATTCACCCCCCCATCTCAGTATTCGACTGTGTTCAACAGTGATTTTTCAACTCTCCTTATTTTTGGAGACTGTTCCCTTGGAGGCGAATCAAGAATGATTATATTAGGAGAAGGGGACGTTTACTATGGTTTTGGAGATGGAGGAGATGGAGGAAATTGTGCCTGTGGAGGGGATTGTTGAACCTGCTCCCTTATTACTATACCCTTAGGTCTCCTCTTAAAAGAATAAATAAATGGATTAATAATAGGAGGTTGGTTTTAGGTCTCAAAAATGCAGGTTTGAACCACGAGAGGTTGCCAAGCTCTCACAACATTTTTGGATAATGTACGAGGCTAATCAGTAAGATTGAACCCCCTTCTCTTCAGGCTTTGCCATACCTAGGCAGGTGTACCTATGTGAATAAAGAAAACTTAAGTTATATGTAATTCCTAAGACTAAGACAATCTACTCACAATGGCATGGGGTAGTGAATAGATGCAAAAGATAATTGTGAAAGGAAAATATGTTTAATTAACTAATGTACTTTATTGAATGCTTTCTAAGGTTCCTAAAGTGAAATTGTATAGAATTGGGTGAAAGAGTGGATAGGACTAGTGCCTTGTTGGGTAATGGAGTCAAGGAAAGTTTGTGATAGTGACTAATGTTTGGATATAACTCTAATTGTCTAGCACTTGAATCTTGATATCTTGTATAAAGGTGCAAGGATGCAACTAGAAAAATCTTCTTACTGATCCAATGAATATCCTATTGGTTACTATGATTCACTTAAAAGGATTTTAATCCTTCCTTGAAGGAACCAGTTAGGAAAAATCACACAATGACACTAAGGGTGTATTGACAGATGGAAGTATATACTTGATATATCCAACTTGAATAATCAATAACATTGCATTGGAGATAGTTTGACAAATTGTCAATTATAAGCTCTACTTATCAATCGAATTGATGTTTCCAAATTATTATAATTTGTTTAAAAGGAGTTTTAATTATTTACTTGAAAGAAACCAGTTAAACATATTACACAGAGGTAGCAAATGTACTTGATGAATTAAATTATCACTTGGATAAATTCATATAACCTGGGAATCTAATTGGAGACAACCAAATAATTGTTTTAATTTAACAAACAATTGAGACCAAAAAATAAGTCATAGAATCAAAGATCTTTCATTAACTTCTTCAAAATTTATTCATGCATCATTGTCTTCACTGTATAATCTATATGGTAAAAATTTTAAAAGTGTTTTTTGTATATTTCCTACCTAACTCCTAATTCTAATCCTAATCCATTAGATTTCATCTGGCATATATACATTGTACTTTTAGGGTTGCAACCCTTCACAACATTTGTTTGGTGTAACTCTTCTTTTCGATGCAACCCTCCGTTTTAATTGTTCTCAACAAAATATTTAATTAGTTTCCTTTTGGAAAATTAAATATTTTAATCTTTATTGTCTTTGTCTCCCGTGAAAATCATTTCACAAATAACTCTAATTCCCTTGCTGGAAATGTTCACCTTTTCACCAAAAATAAAAAATTATTACCTGCCTTATAACTCCTTTGGTGAAAAATATTTTTCCTCCTGGTGAAAATATTTTACCTTGTGTGTAACTTGTGCATCTTTATTGAGTGTGAAATACTATTTGAGTAACAATAATCTCCATGAAAAATAAATTATTTCATAATACAGTTGGTGTTAATTCTTTCACCAATAATTTCTCATTTATATTTACTTTTGGGGAAAATATTTCTCTTGTATTTTTTATTTATTTTTTTTATATAAAAGGGGTAAAAACTTTATTGAAGATCAGAAAGCAACATTACAAAGGAAGCAAAGGACCGAGGTCCCAAGGAAAAACAAGCAAAAGAACCAAACTAAGATAAAAACATCCAACACCATCATCTGTCACCATTCCCATCCCTATCCTCAACAAGAATATTCATTAAATCAAGAAGGAGCTCCTGAGGAACCAACTCCCACTCCTCAATTCTCCATCCCTCAGCATTCTCAGAAGCCCATTTTGCCAGGAAATCAGCTTCCCTATTCCACTCCCTTGGAATATGGACAAAAGTCACCGCTTCCATCAATGAACTAACCCACATAATTTTTTGCACAACCCTAGCCAACTGCCAGCTGACATCTGCCACTTTTTGCTCAATAAGAAAATTGATCAAGATCTAGGAATCAGATTCACAAACAATCCTTCTCCATCCCAAAGCATGAGCTCTCTCAAGAGCGCCAAGAATAGCCAACCCTTCCACCAGGTTGATGGTCTGTGCCCCTTCGTAGATCGAAAAGAGGAAGATCACTGAGCCCAAGGAATCCCTACCAATCCCCCCAATACTAGCTGGTCCCAGATTTCCCCTTGAAGATCCATCAGTATTAATCTTCAAAACACCAGTTGGGGGAAGCTTCCATTTGCCAGCCCTATGAATTTTCTACTTCTCTCGTCATCCTCTCTTAACCCTCGCCAAAGCCAATGATGACCCCTAAATCCCTAATCTCTCCACCAACTCCATATCTCTTTTCGCCAAAGGGAATTCCACTTCACACCTAGCTTCCACTGTTTCTTGAACCATGCCCAATAATCTCTGCCAAATTTGTTACACTAGCCTCTATTCTCCATGAAATATCCTCTGATTGTGTTCCAACCAAATCTGCCACAACAAGAAGATAGGCCCCACAAACCACACCTCCTACAAAAAGGAGGCCATAGAAGAGGGTCTACCCATCCCCTGCCAAAATTCAATCAAGGAGGAAGCATGAACACAAGGACTTTTCCAAACACCCCACCAAAAATGCCAAAGACGGAGGGAAAAAGGGCAACAAAAAAACAAGTGAGTAGAGTCCTCCTCATTAGCCCCACACATAAAATAGACTGAAGGACCCTGGAATCCTCTCTTCTGAATGTTATCCTAGGTCAAACACTTATTCTAGGCCAACATCCAAACAAAGCAATTACATTTTGGCCAAGAAAACTTGTTCTAGACCTTCTTCCACCACTGAATTTCTTCCCTATCCAACCTATGAGACAATAACACACTATAACCAGAGGCAACAGTATAGATCCCCTTAGGATTGGGGGACCAGGAAAGCACATCATCATCTTGGAGAAAGCTACATCTTCTACTAGAGATGATACTTTGCAGCTCAGCACAATTCTCCTGCAAACCAACATCTGGCCACTCATTAGGGGACTTCCATTTGGCCACCTCCATCTGACCACAAGAGGAAAAGGACTTAAAATCACTCACCCATGACCAACCAGCTTCAAGAAATCTCTGGCAAAGATTCAACAAGTTGGGAAACTGAGAGATGATGGGAGGAAAACCATCCCAAGAATCAGACCAGAACTGGGCCTCAGTCCCCTTCTTGTAGATCCAAAATAAACCTTCTTTAATAAGCACAACCCCTTTTTTGAGGGTGCCCCATATCACTGAGCCCTTCCCCACAAGGGGGTACCTAGAAATATCGAGCTGAGGGATCCCCGAGAGATACTTCTAAGAAAGAATCCTGGCCCAACTCTTATCCTGCTCGTTACACCACATTCGCCACTACAGTTTCGCAGCCAAAGCCTCCCTAGTCAATGTCGACTGCCTCAAACCTAGGCCACCATATTGTTTCGGGCTACAAACAACCTCCCATCTAACCAGACTCCAAGCAACCAACCCATAAAAATTGTCTCGCCACTGAATCTAGGTCCTTAAGAAAGCCCATAGGGGCAACCTGGAGCATGCATCTGTAAATGGGAAAATCCTGCACCACTGACTTGATCAACTGGACACGACCGGAAAAGGATAACCATTGATGAGTCCAGTGATTAACTTTCGCCCTCAAAATTTATCCAAAATAATCTTCCAAGACTCCCTAGGCAGTCTACGCACCAAGATAGGGATACCAAGGTAAGTCAAAGGGAGAGTCCCGATCTGAAATCTCAAGGTTTGGGCAATCTTCTGCTGAATGGGGCTCAGAGTGTTGAAGGAGAAAATGGAAGACTTTCCCTCATTAATTTGTTGACCGGAGGAATATTTCTCTTGTATTTCACCTATGTGCATTTACTATATTTATACAGTGAAAAAAATCACTCGTTCTCCCTAGGTAAAAATGTTTTCACAAAACCTATATTTTCACCCCCTTTTTTTTAAAATCTATATTTTATTTATTCCCCAAATTATCATATTTGAACATATCACTGTTTGTAAAATATTTTGCTTTACACCTTCCCCTCTTTTTATTTTATTATACACCCACAATGATTTTACTTCACTGCATACCTGTACTTCCTCGTAATACCGCACACATTCTTGACTTCTCTCGTGGGGATGCGGGAAGGCTTACCGCTCACCTGCGCATCATTAGAGTTTCCTTCGTGGGGATGCGGTAAGGGCTCGCAATGTCTCTGAGGGTACGGTAGTACTAGTCATATGTTTCTCTGCGCTCCGCTTTAGATGCCATAAAAACGGGCTGTCAAGATTTTAGCACCTCTGTTATTCTCCAGATCCGAGGCTTTGTGAGCTTGTCGTGTAGCTTATAAAGCTGCTCTAAACTGTGTTCCTTCCTTTGGCTAGATCTCTTTGTTCAATCCATTATGAAATTCTATCAAGTTATGCTTCTATTCTTCGCTTAATTGATGTATTAGATATGTAAATTCCCTTTATAATGGTTCCCTTTCAACACCGTTTTCAAAAGTTAATAATTCGCAGCCTCGAAGGTGATGGAAACTATCTCCAGGGATCATTCAAAACATATTCTATCACTTGCTTCACATTCATGTAGATTTCAAGTCCCCATTCTCCAAGTTTACTACCAAAGCCACTACGTTTGTTCCCTCCCCGAGGTACTTGACAAAAGCATGGCTACGAGCAATTAACCCATACGATGTCTGCCTGCAAAATTCGTTTCCATCCATCGTTAGATACAGAGCCAAACTATGAATAAGGAAAAGTATAACAACGTCGCGACACCTATCCTTCCTCTCGTGTTCACTGATCTTGCTCATCCTCAATGATAGAATACGTATTGATGAGTATATGTTTATCTGGTTTCTTTTGTATAAACATACCGTTTTATCACCCAGACCTGTCAACTGTAAACATATTCTTGCCTTATTGTGTAAATGTTGGTATTATAGATAACACCGACATTCTTTGTGTCCCCTCATGTATTTATACGATGCACATTATGGTGAAAGATTATTTTTCAGATTAGCATTACCATCGGTCTTCACAAGAATAACGTACTTGAGATAATGGGAGTGGTTCATATCGATTAGAAAATTCCATTGGTAATTCCTTTTATCAATCTGAAAATTAAATGACTCGGCCTGAAAGCGATGCATATCACTAGAATTATGAACACTAATCAAATTCCCAGGCATCATGCTTCATATTTCATTCGTTGTTGTAGTATACTTTATTAGCGCCTATCTTTGCTTTATTTCACTTACCGTTACCCTTTTCCACCTTGTTGTCTTTCATGAATCCTCATTGAATATTCTTGTGCAACTCACTGCTTTTTGTGAGCGTTACCCATAGACTGCCATTAAATGTGAAGATTATCATTCTCAAAAAGGGTTTATTGATGAATATTGTCTTCTTGCTATTGAACTTTCATGGGGTCGCCTTCTTTAAATTTTACTCTTATCACATTGTGACTATCTCGTTAATTGATCACGAGGCTATGACAGTCCTCATTTGTGTTAGGTACTACTTATTCTTGTGACATAACCTCATAATTTCATATCATATGGCTACCTCATTGATAAATTTATTTCCCCCCATATCATATCATGCCACTGTGGGTGTGTTTATGAATGTTTTCAATCTTCTTTAAACCTTGGGATCTTTTCTTTCAACTACCTCTATTTTTCCTTCTTACATACCCCCCTATGATTTATTATTGAGGTTATCCAGAAAACACAATTTGTCCACCAAAATATGAAGTGCCTTTTCAACTGAAGTGAATAATTATTTAATTTCTGATATTTTTTGCACAGTGACTAAAATATTTCAAGTAACCTCCAAAACTGATGTGAAAACTAATCAGAATTTCTCCCGGAGCCACAAAATTTTACTAGTATGTTGAATTATGATAGAGGAGCGTGCTTTCCAAATGATTTTGCATGAATCAATCAGGGTTGCGAACTGTTAATGTTCAAAGTTGCTTACTCAACATTTTTTGAAAATTGTAAAACTCAATCAGTTTCGACTTTGAAAAAATATCAGATGATTCCCTGAAGTTCTGAATATTGACATGGAAATAGATTTTGGTGTAGAGAATCGAAGGCACCAATCAGTTTGTTATGATCATCATCCATTTGCTTAATATTTACCCTCAAAGTTGACTATTTTAACAAAAATTTCACTGTACTGATAGTAGATTTTTTCAAAAACCCTTCAACTTGTCGCTTTGAAACTTTGTCAAATCAAATCAAATAGAGCTGAAAACTGGCATGCACACTCACATATGGTAGATGAATACTTCTGCAAGACGGTTTTGCATGAAAATGAACAGATCCCAAGTTATGATTTTTCAAAATGTGCTCCTCGGGCTGCTTTTTCAACTGAGTTTTTTGAGTGTCGTATTAAAAATTGACATGGCACCTTCAAATTTTTCCAAAATTTGAAGGTTCCAATAATTGGTATGAGGACCTTTCCTCAATGGTAGGATCCTTCCCAATTATCCGGTCAATATTTTACAAAATTGTTTGGATCCTCAAAATTGGGTTAGTGATCTCGACATAAACCCCTTGACAATTCTTAATTTTCTTACCCTACACCTCATATTTCCTAAAGGTAGTCCATTTAACATTGATTTCATTTACCTCATGGTCATCTTTGCAGTTTTTAATAACATCCTCACTGAAATATTTTTGTGTGCATAAGTTGACCTTATGATGCTTCCTCTAAGGTTGTTAATAAATCCTTCAGGATCAAAATTGCTTACCTCCTCCTGAGCCATTTTATACACTTTCAATTTAGGGTAAATTTTATCAAACCCTTCCCTATTCAGCCTAAAATTAGAAAAAACTATCAAATAAGGGAAGAAAGAACCTTTCTTCTAACCACCCAAGTGATACTTATCAGATTCCATCAATTCCCATATGACTTCCAAAAAGGTAATTCTCGAAGGTACATATCTGGGTAATACATGGGGTCTGACTAGGCATCCATATATCCTTAAAACTATGCAGTCATAATGGAAATATAAATCTCCCCAATTATGCTTAATACCCATCTCAGGCCTCCTTTCCATAGGCCTTAAGAAATCTAATATCTCCTTTGGTACTCTATCCACTGAACCTTGCAAAAGTAACAAAAGCTTTCCTACAAAATGATTCATGAAAGTGACAAAACTTTCCTACTCACAATTTACATCCCACAAATGTGTCCAACATTGGACTGGGATTTCATTTCCTTGACCATCATTTCCACAAATTTGCAATGTTTAACTCCATTCCCCTCTCCCTTTAAACAAGAAAATATAACACAACAATGAATACCACCAGAAATTAATCATCTTTTTGCTTTTCTTAATTTCCACTAACTTTTTATGAATGACATTTGTAACAAAAGTTTCATAATTATATTCATCATTTACCATGATATTTTGAATATCAACCACCATATACATGAGATGCACTAGAATATTTTCCTGCTTATCACCCCCAAGGACCTAACATAAAGCATAGAAGGTCTTAACAAAATATTTTTCAAAGGAAGAAAGCTTAAAGGGCTTCATCTCATTTGAGGGAATTTGAATATATTTTCCATCAAAACCCTTATTCTTATGCTTGGATAGCCAGAAACCTCTGGAGTTGCTTCTGTCTTGTTGATACTTTTTCTTGAAAGTATCAAAGTCAATTAGTTTTTAGGTAGCTAGGTTTAGTTTGAACACCTCAATAATAGAAATTTTGTTGATACTAACCAAGATACCACCATCTACATCTCTAATTACTCTTACATTCTCATCATAATTAGTTGTCATTTCCTTAAGCAAATCCACATTAGCAAAAACATTAGGTACTATTGATTTCCCCAAGTCGCACTTCCAAACATTAGAGATTGGAACCTTAGAATTCCTTTTCCCATACGAGTGAAAAAATAATGACCATCCACCCATGGGAATATCTACATCTCTACATTCAAATGCTTCATCAACTAAACCACCCTCCACACCAAGACCTGGACTTTAATATTTTGACAAGATGAACCTAGTAGTTGTGTAATAAAGTCTTTGTGTAGGGATCTATTTTGAGCTGAGGAAGAGGGTTGGCTTATTGGTGGACTCGTGGTTTTAGCTTAATTTTGAGACTAGGGTTCTGTACAGTAAAGGTTTCTAGGGATTTCCTTTTAACAAAAATTTGGCAGTAGCTAGGGTGATTCTTATGACAATTCAAGACACAGACATCTACCCTAACTTAATTCAAACTCATATTTTTTTTTAATATGATTACAAACCCTATGACTTTAAATAGAATGATTTTTCTAGTCACATATACACTTACTTGTTCCCTCGCCTCTAAAAACCCTAACCATAGTGGAGTTCCTTTGAACACTATGAATTCTCCTTTCTGGATGCTTAGAATGCTTAAGTGAATAGTTCATTTGATTGAATTATGACTTTTATGAAGAAAATCATTTATTACTAGCTTGAAAGCCATCCTTTTTTCCATTACTCTAGGCTTGCACCAGCCAGAGCATGCAAATGCTCATTCTTTGAGTTTGAACGTGAGTCATTGATCCTCATGCAAAAGCCAAGATCTGATGGCTATAATAGATCTGACCAGTTTGAATATTTCTTGATGTGCATTGAAAAGATCTTTGACCAATAGATTCTTCCATATAGGACCACCTATACAACTCAGCACAAGACAAGTCATTAGGAGCAATAGTCACTTTTGGCCACTAGTAGTTCCTCATGCTTTCGTTATCTCAAAATCAAACTATTGAAAAGAGCTTGTAGAATGGTGAAAAGATTTTAAGATTATGCCATGAAGTATTAAATTGTCATGCTTTAAAACCCTTTTATCATGTCAAGAGTGATCAAAGACTAGCATGTGTCCCTTTGGCAGCTCAAAACATGACAAATGTCCTCCTGAGCTTTTGCAGCTCCATATAAGCCTTTATAAAAATGCTTCGCAAAATGGAATAAAGCCAATGAATCAATTCCATTTGGTGTCCTCTAGATGAAGTTGGTAGAATAATGTCAAGAAAATGGTGGAAACCAATAAAGTGATGCCATATATCAGTGTTTTATTGCTTCTATGAGCCTTTTACAAAATACAATATTTAGGTGAGGACTGGGTGCAGACAACTTAAAGGCATTATTGGGCATGTGTTTAAGAATGACTTAAGGTCACTAGGAAAAGAGGGGGGGAATTTATTAAAGGCGAACATAATACTTAAGATTTTGATAAATATTTTAACTTTCCAACTCAAGCAGTAACATTAAGTGTGAGGGGTCGGTAAATGAAGGGACTCTAAGGCATAAGGTTGTACCTTAAGGAACTATTGATTGGCTACAAGGGGTCAATGCAAAAATATAACAATTTAAGTGACTACACTGTTGCGTGGAGCTATCGTTTTATGGTTTTAAACCTAAACAAAGGTTTGCAACATTATTTATATCAGACCCTAGGCAAAAGGCCAAGAACCCAATTTTTTTATAAAAGTGCCATCATGCTTTCTGATTCTAACCAATCCTAACATGCTTGTAGTATTGGTAGATGTTCAATACTAGATGTTGAAGATGATCCATGAACATTGAATAGAATTTCTCCCCCTGAGAATAAAAAGTACCACAAATATATGCAAGATGACTTCCCATTCTAAATAGGAATATGTGGGAAGAAGCATGAAGGTTTCTAATTTTTTCACATGATACATTTAGACCTAGATGAAATCTATGAAAATTGCTCAAATCCTCAATGTAAAGATTAATGTAGAATAGGCACCAAATATGTGAAGTCTTGTTGTAAATAATCTTTGTATGCTCTCAATGAAGGGTATATGACCTATATGGCTGGGCAATGACTCTCATCAAAGAGACTTATGTCCTCAATGTTATGTTGTGAAAAGGGAGATATAGGAAAATTTCCTTAACCTAAATCAATGTTTTCATCTTAAATATTTAGGGAGATGATGTTTTCCTAGTGTCCTCAAGGAAGATCCAAATAGGCTAGTTAAGGTTTTAGTCCCTTTTTTTGGGTGTGTATAGATTGATATGATGATGTGATGAACTAGGTGAATTATGATCAAACTGACTAAGTGTGACATAATTTAGAAGTTACATAGCTAAATATTAGAAATAGAGTGCAGATCTGGGTAGGAGGTATGGAGAAGAATGATGCAAGAGAATCTATCAACAACATCCATTCATCAGGGGTACATCTGACCCAAACACATTTGGAGAATATCAAATTGAACAAGGAACTCAGATTCACTAATCTTTTCAACAATTTCACTTAACTTTCCTTCAAAAAAAAAACCATCATTCCCTTTTAACCTTCAAGAGGCTACAAACCATCATTCAATACTTCCATCAGACTCAAATACAAATCATAAAACATGGCATAAACCTGATTACAATCTTTGAAAATAATCCATACATCCATCATTCACCCAACTTACCATTCTTGACAACTTGATTCCCAAGGCACAAGACAACCAAATATAAATTATTTCTTTCAAAACTAACACCAGTCCTTCAAAGCACTGAAATCCTCAATATTTTAATTGAAACAACCCAAGATCATATTCACACTACACTATTCTTAACAAATCATTTACTTTTAGCATCCAAAACTCCATTTTCCACATTGGATTCATAAGGTCAATCACCCAAAGCAACATATTCTTCACACTAACATTTGCACTGTAAGCATTTATACATTGTTACCATCATTCTCTTGACAGATTCATCACAAAATCACAGTCTCATAACTCTACTTTATCAGCTAAATAGATTCATGCACCCAAGGATCCATTTCCTAGTAGGTTAGCAAGTCACTAAATCGAGTGTTCCCTTTTCAATCACTTAGCATAAATAAAAAATCAATACAGAATTAGGAACCCATTTTTCCATACAATATCATATCCAAATGCCAATATAACTTGTTTTGTAACAAACTTCAAAAAACTAGTCTGAACATTGAAATAAGCCACTAATTAGGCCAAAATTACAAAGGAGCCACCATAAAAACAATTTCCAACTACAAAATAACTTCAAACAGTCCTTTTTCAAGTCTCAAAACTTGAGAATCATCAACTCTTAGGATCTGAAGTGCTCAAATACACGTTGTTTCTCCAAACCCTTAATTGTAGGCTTTTAAAGCACAAATAAGTGAGAGTTTCTTAGAAATACCATTTACAAACCTCCAATTCACCTGCCACTATTGCAAACACCTTCCAATGAGCCTGCACAAACATAATAAATCATCCTCCTACCATTACAAAGATCATTTCATCCATTCCTAACTTGTAGGCACTAACTCTTGTGTGGAAACTCTGATTTTTTCCTCTTGGAGCAGCAATCAAACTCAAATATTCCACATTCTCTTTTATCCCTGCACAAAACAACACAAAGGAAACCTAAAACATCCTATTAACATCTACTCCACCGATCTACCTAGCCTAATTCGGTGGAGTAGTCTTCATTTTTTGCCTATAAGACTCTCAAAACCTTTGTTTTTAAGGGTACTGACCGAACTACAAAAAATTAGTTCAAACAAGTACTTTATTCAATGTATTCTCACTAAAATGGACTTAGATGAATGTTAACTCACTGCACTACTTGAATCGACAAAATTTAAGGCCTTACTCCTCTACATAGACCGAACAAACTCAAGAATAACTAAAAGAAGATACTGATTTCTACAAGCAGGGTACTTTATTGTTAAACTCTTTTCAAGAATACAAACTTCTGATCATTTTCTTGCCCCACATTGCTTTATATAATGTTTCCAAACAATAACTGCCTTCATCGGCCAAACCCTTTACTTTCCCACTTTGTCTCTTCACATTTTGATTTTTGCACTTTTTTGGCAATATACATAATTGGCAATTCTTACAATTTTTCCAAATTTTTCTTCTCTCCTCATTTTGACCTCCTAATGACCTATTTATGACAATTACATTATTTATAACCACTTCCTGAATTTTTACAAATATTTACATGCTTTGACACTTGAAATTTCATTTTTTTACAATTTTTCCAATTAGAGGCAACTAGTGAGTGAGGTGCTCCTGCACCATACAACCAACCAACAAAACTTTCCAAGTCCCTTGGAAACATATTGCTTCAAGCTTGTTTGTACCTGCAAAACAACTTCAAATCTTCCTTGGTCTTTTTCTTCAACTCTGTCTTCATCTTTGTCTCTTCTTGCCTTCTCTTGTCTTTGCGTTTTCCTTTTTGTCATTTCACTTTTCTTCTGTCATCAGTTCTCAATCAATTTTCTTCCTCAAAAGGACACATGATTTCCCTTTTACCATTCTCAAATTTCCATCAACTTTTCCTCAACCAAGGACACAGGACTGTCCTTGCAAACTTTCTTCTTTATTTCACAATTCATCCTTGACCTTCTCTAACCAACTTGTCTTCAAATTTTCAACTTCTCATCTACTCCCATCAGTGGAGTACTCTTCAGACTGCAACCTCAAGTGCTTCACAATTAGGTATCCATCTAGTTCTTAATATATTACATCACAACTCAACAAACTTCCTTGCCTCACCTAGGTGTCTCCACTTTTCTCTCCCTAGTCTTTTGGCAACCATCAACCAGGTTCTTTCTTAACTTCCACACAACCACAAACTCACAAACAACAAACTTTCTCTACAACTTAGATGGATCAAGCACCTGCAACCAACCAACAAAAACTCAACAACCAACCTATCAGAATTAGCTAGCTCTGATACCAATTGATGCAAGAGCATCTATCAACAACATCCATTCATCAAGGGTGCATCTAACCCAAACACATTTGGAGAATATCAAATTGAACAAGCAACTTGGATTCACTAATCTTTTCAACAATTTCACTTAACTTTCCTTAAAAAAAAAAACCATCATTCCCTTTTAACCTTCAAGAGGCTACAAACCATCATTCAAGAATTCCATCAGACTCAAATACAAATCATAAAACATGGCATGAACTTGATTATAATCTCTGAAAACAATCCATACTTCCATCATTCACCCAACTTAGCATTCTTGACAACTTGATTCCCAAGGCACAAGACAACCAAATATACATTCTTTCTTTCAAAACTAACACCAATCCTTCAAAGCACTGAAATCCTCAATATTTTAATTGAAACAACCCAAGATCATATTCACACTACACTATTCTTAACAGATCCTTTACTTTTAGTAGCCAAAACTCCATTTTCCACATTGGAATCACAAGGTCAATCACCCAAAGCAACATATTCTTCCCACTAACATTTGCACAAGCATTTAGACATTTTTACCATCATTCTCTTGACAAATTCAACACAAAACCACAGTCTCATAACTCTGCTTTATCAGCTAAATAGATTCATGCATCCAAGGATCCATTTCCTAGTAGGTTAGCAAGTCATTAAATTGGGTGTTCCCTTTTCAATCACTTAGCATCAATATAAACTCAATACAAAATTAGGAACCCATTTTTCCATACAATATCATATCCAAATGCCAATATAACTTATTTTGTAACAAACTTCAAAAAATTGGTCTGAACATTGAAATAAACCACTAATTAGGCCAAAATTACAAAGGAGATACCATAAAAAACAATTCCCAACTACAAAATAACTTCAAACAGTCCTTTTTCAAGTCTCAAAACCTAAGAATCATCAACTCTTAGGAGTTGAAGTGCTCAAATACACATTGTTCCCCCAAACCCTTAATTGTAGGCTTTTAAAGCACAAATAAGTGAGGGTTTCTTAGAAATACCGTTTACAAACCTCCAATTCACCTGCCACTATTTTAAACACCTTCCAATGAGCCTACAAAAACATAATAAATCATCCTCCTACCATTACAAAGATCATTTCATCCATTCTTAACTTGTAGGCACCAACTCTTGTGTGGAAACTCTAATTTTTTCCTCTTAGAGTAGCAATCAAACTCAAATATCCTGCATTCTCTTTTATCCCTACTCAAAACAACACAAAGGAAACTTAAAAAATCCTATTAACATCTACTCCACCGATCTACCTAGCCTAATTCGGTGGAGTAGTCTTCTTTTTTGCCTATAAGACTCTCAAAACCCCTGATTTTAAGGGTGCTAACCAAACTACAAAAAAATAGTTCAAACAAGTACTTTATTCAATGTATTCTCACCAAAATGGACTTAGATGAATGTTAACTCACTACACTACTTGAATCAAAAAAATTTAAGGCCTTACTCCTCTACACAAACCGAACAAACTAAAAAATAATTGAAAGAAGATACTGATTTATACAAGCAGGGTACTTTATTGTTAAACTCTTTTCAAGAATACAAACTTATGATCATTTGCTTGCCCCACATTGATTTATATAATGTTTCCAAACAATAACTGACTTTTCAACTACCTTCATCGGCCAAACCCTTTACTTTCCCACTTTGTCTCTTCACATTCTGATTTTTGCACTTTTTTTTGGCAATTTACATAATTGGCAATTCTTACAATTTTTCCAAATTTTTATTTTCTCCTCATTCTGACCTCCTAATGACCTATTTATGACATAATTACATTATTTATAACCACTTCCTAAATTTTTACAAAGATTTACATGCTTTGACACTTGAAAGTTCATTTTTTTACATTTTTTCCAATTAGAGGCAACTAGTGAGCAAGGTGCTCCTACACCAAAGAACTTGGTGTTAGAATTTGGAGTAGAATGGGAAGGATGCCAACATGAGGATTCATGTCTATAAATTCCAATAGTTATGGTTTCAATTCTTGTATAAATTGAGCAATATCTGAACACTTGTGATTGTGAAAATCAAAATCTAGAGTGTGATTGAGCTCGAATAATCAACATACCCTAGTTTATCAATGATGAGTCCATGAAGACATGAATTAGAGTTTAGGAGTCTCAAAATAATTGATATGTCAAATCCACTTTAAGTAGCAGTAACGTACAAACCTACAAAATAGACAGAGGGAGAAGGGTTGTGCCGTATAGGGGCTTGCCTTGGTCAAACCTCGTGTTGGTGTTCTCACCTCTATAATGGAAATGATGATGAATGATAAAGAGTGCATGTTATTGAGGAAGTAGAGGAAAAATAATAAAGATAATAATGATAATGAAATATCACTCAAATCTAAAACCCTTGATGCATATATGAAAATCTCACACAAGGAGGAAGAAGAGGTTTCATTTAGATCTTGTAAGTGTTAGCACATATAATAATAACAATAAATAAGAAACATTATACGGGTATGTGCAAGATCATCATGGAAAAAACAAGCCCTTAAGTGGCGATAAAATTCAGAAAAATCAGAGTTAGGCAACTTGACGTAAAAATTTGAATAAGTTATCTATATTATTTCAAAAATATGTAAGAATAGAATATGTAGCAAATTGAATGTAGTTTCTAAACTACTAGGTTTTTTTTTTTAAATCTATTTGGTGAAATTTTGAAATTTCAAAGCAAGAGCACTTAAATTTCAGGGAAAAAAAAGTAGGTGTTTGTCGACCACCCTAACCACAATAAAATGATAATTTTTTTATAATATTTTAGATATAATTAGAGGACTCATGTCTCGATGTGATGCATTTTTTGAAATTTTTTCCAAGTAAATAATTAATTATGAATTTTTATTACAACTTTTAAAAAATATAAAACTGTATGTCGACCACCTTAACTTGGTCAAAACTTCATGAAATTCAATTTTTTAATCCTATAGTATGCAAAGATAATGTGATGCATGTTTTGGATTCAAAAATGATACCATTTGAAAGTTATAGATGTTTTTCAATCAACCTATCAATAAGGACTTTAGTCATAATTCAAATAGAAAATGAATAATAATTATTTATTAAATTCAAAGTAAAGCATAATTTATATTGGTGGAAAGCTGAGAATCTCCTTTAAAAACCCTTTTCGTTTCATCATTTTTGGGTAAAAAAAGTTGTCATCCACATACCCTACACATACCCATCATATCGCCACTTTTTGGCCCATCATGATCCTGCACATACCCATACAATACTTGAACATTAATTTACTGATAGATTTTAGACTGTAATTGTTTTAAATTTTATCTCTAATCTTCTTCTTGACTTGATTTTGATTTTACCTTTTAGAGTGCATTAATTGTCTTAGTTGTCTAGGTGTTAGATGCTAGAGAGAGAGAATTAAGAAAGAGAGTTGTATATATATGAAAACACATTGAAATAACTATTTAAAGAGGCCAAAAAATAATGTTATTTTCTAAATCACACTGAGGTCGACATTCAAATTCAAAAATTCGAGCACAAATAGCTAGGACACTAGCATGGGGCCTTAGGGCCAGACATAATTTGCTTTACGAAGGATCAATGAATAAGGATTTAATCAAGTTTCTTGAAAATATAGAAAAATGAGTACATCACAAGCATAATTAAGCATATGGACCAAAGTGGATGTTAAACCTAGTGTGAAATTGTAAGTGACAATAATTTACGACACTACACTCAATATTGTCTTCCAAATCTGCAATGTGTGACTCTCTAAATAGAGATTCAATATATGATATAAATCTATCCCAATGTGGTGGATCTGGAAAAAAAATCCTAGTACAAATAATTACTAAAAGTTCTCAAGGAAGTAACTTTGAATTATAAAGTATCAAAAAGTAATGAGATTGCAATCCATGTCATCAAACTACATTGTTCATCTCTAAATGATTGTGATGTCTCACAAGATGTCTAAGTGATACTAGATGTTTTTGCAAGTGTTGGATTAGAAGAATCTAACAAGTTGATCTCATTTGTGATGCAAATTTGTTTTAATAGATAAGTTTTCGTGTAAATTTCAAATCACCAAGTTTTTTAAACATGCATTAATTTATGGTATACCTTTTTCTTCTTATAATAATCGCATTTGATATTTTCACAGAGTTGGAGACATGATTACAACTATCAAGATCATAATGAAAAATGAAGTGTGGTATGAAAATATTCTCAAGGGAAATATGAAACTATTCAAGACATGACTCACTAGAGTGCTCAAAGACATGACTCGAGACAATCCCCCTTGGTTCAAGTTTAGATCCCCCAAAATGATTAGTGTTGAAAGAAAAATATTAAGGGAAACATGGATGATTTTAAGGAAAAATTCATGGAAGTTTTGAAAGGAACAACTCAAGACACCCCTTGATTATTAATTATTTTAGGCCCCCTAGAATGATAAGCAAGAAAATAATGATGATGTTAAGTATAGATGTTTAAATCAATCATTTATAATTCACTGTTATTTTTATAAAAAAATAGAATATTCAAAACTTTAATTATCATACAAATTTGAATTTCTTATCAAATTTTAATACTTGTCAAAAAAATTGCAAAATTTTGACAATCACTATGCCTCGTTGAAAGTTGCTTATAAATACTGATTTTAGAGGCCATAAATAGTTTTATAAATAACGGAAAATTAATTTTTTTATGACACTCTTGTGTCGATGATGGAATTAGCTTTCCATCGACTATTTGTTTGTAAAAATTTCCTCCTAGGATAAAAGTTATGCAAAAATTAAAAAACCTATTATAACCTTATAAGAGGGCCCTATTGGCTCTCTAGTGATCCATGGGAAATGCCACTAATAGAGCGGCTATAAGGAGGAAATTGGGTGGTCCGGTAGCGATGAAAGAGTAGAGATAGTCAACGGTCATGTAGTAGTTTCATTGAAGGATTCGAGCTCCAATTCACCTATTCACATTGCTTAAGTCTCCACTTATGGAATTTTAGCTTTTTATCTCACTTCATGCAGTTGAGACACATGTATTCACCTATTGAGACACCTATCACATCCATATGTGTCACTTGATCATGCTTTTCAAGTAAGCTTGCAAGTATTGCACCTTTGAAATGGTAGTCAATCATTTAGTCCTACCTTCCTACCTCCTCTACCTTGCCTATATAAGCAAGGCTCTCGTTGTATTTTACAAACAATTCTTGTAGCTTTTGTTGGAGACTTTGATGCAATTTTATCATATTGACATTTGCATATCTTGGAATTATTGGTTTGTTATACATTTATAATTTGTAGCTTAAAATATCTCTTAAAATGTTCTTGGTTAATTCAATTAATTTTATATTTCTAACATGGTATCAAAGCATAGTTTTTGAGAGTTTTGAGTTCAATTATTCTTAATTGAAAGATAATAGAGTTTTCTATTGATCTTGAAAATTATTAAATGCTCTTCTCTTACATTTGGAACAATTTGGAGAATCAAAAAGAAATTATGAAGATTTTTTAACCTTGTATTTGCATATGTGTTTTTGGTGAAACCTGGTGAGAGCATAATTTTTTGTTATACTGGAAATATTTTTATTGACCATTGGATGCATCCAGAATGATCGAAAAAGTTAATATTGGCTTTCATTTCATCTTATTAGGCCACCATATGACACAATAATGAATGAGGGTTTGAAGCACAAATTTGTTGAACAGATTTTATCAAAGCATTTTTAGGCCAAAAGCACCCTTCTATTGCGCTCAAAAAGTTGAATAGATGGATTTTGATATAAAATTCACTTACTTTCTATGTTGAGAGCATCTAAGGAAAAAAAAATTACCTCATGAGGTCATACAACGCCTACATGCAATCAATGATATTGTATGACAAGTTTTTTAAAATATATATATATATATATATATCACCTTAGGCAATGCACAAAGTGCTCAGTGTTCAACACTAAGAATTGAGAACTTAAGGGCCAACACTAAGGTGATGTGCCAAGGTGATAGGTTCCCACAACCTTGGGGCCACCAGCAGGTAGTAACTACTAGTGGTTACAAAATCGTGACTGACTTTTACACCTAACTATGACTAGAGCTCAAATCTGCCAATGAAACTGTTATCTGAAAATCTACCATCTCTACTCCATTTTTGATGATAAACTAACCTCACCACCCTTGTAGCCATTCTATTTACAAATCCACCCATGATCTATCAAAGGGACACTGTGACCTTCCTCTAAGACTAAAACAAGCCTTTTTTCATTTTTTACATAACTTTTGCTCCATGAGGCAATTTCTTACAAATGAATGGTCAATGGAAAACTAATTTCATCATGGACATAGTGGTGTCATCAATATTTTTATTTTTTGATGTTTTAATTATTATTTTCCTCCTAAGTTAGCATTTATAACTAAATTTTCATGAGGCATAACTTGCACCCTAATTGTCAAAATTTTGCAAACTATTTATTGATGAGTATCAAAATTTTGCAAGGAATTCAAATTTGAATGAAAATTTAAGTTTTGGATAACCTAATTTTGTGGAAATCATCATGAATTATAAACTATTGGTTTGACATCCAAACTTAGCATCATTATATTTTTTCTTGCATATCATTTTCAAGGGGCCTAAAATAATTAATAATCAAGGGGGGTGTCATGAGTTGTTCCTTTGAGCACTTCCGTGATTTGTGTCTTGAACACTTCCACATTTTCCTTAGGTTTTTCCTTTCAACACTAATCATTTTGGGGGGATTTGTAGCATCGTAAATTGTCACCTTTGACAATTTCACACTATATTTTGCTCCCTCCTAAGTGCTTAGACCTAATTATGCACCTAATTTCCCAAATTATGCATTACATGGCCCGTTTTATCAAATCAAATGTGCAAAACCAAAGTATGCATTTAATATTTTTCTCCCGACACTTTGGATCCTGAAAAAGAGGGATCTAGTCCTTGATGCGCTTATCCTCTTAAAATGGCCCCAACTTTAAATATGTCGATGTTGGTAATTTATTATTTGAAATTCAAATCCTAATTGTTGAATATCGGGATTTAATTTTTGGTAAATTAGACTTTTTTTTTGGAAAATCACTACTAGAGAGGGTAGCACTCTATATTCATTGAAATAAAAGATTTACAATTCACATCAAAATGGGTAATTAAACCCAAGCACCACTAATACCACTTTTTTTGGAAGATCTAAGGAACATATGATGTTTCTTGATCATAGGTTTCCTTCTCTTAACCTCAGTCCAATCATTGTCACCTTGAGAGGAATCCATAGTATCATGCATTGCATCTATTGGGAGGATATTCTCCCCTGATATTTGTTGTCAATCAGGATTGCACCCTAGCTAAGTTTGACTCAACTATCCTATTGAAACATGGAAACATTCTCAAGTTGTGGGTGACTTATGATGAGAACGAATCTCCAGAGAGGGTTGGTTCCCCTGGAAAATCACCTAAACTAAAGATTCTTTGAGGAAAATGATAGGAAGATAGCTTTGAAATGAAAATCCTACAATCTAAAGGGTGATGCACTAGAACTTATAAGATTATTCATTAACTCAACTCACAATCAGCTCTCAAAGCATTAACTCTCACAATATCATAGGAAACATACAACACAAAAGTGATTTGTATGAAGGTTTGAAATCAAACATAACATACAACCTATATCACATGAAATTTTTGCACCCACACTTGCAATAATGAGACATAAAAAGGACCCAAAACTTAGAATCTCAATGACAACATCAAATCAATACTACAAAATGAGACAAAAATTATGAGATAGGAATGCTTTATTGCTTTTATTGATCTAAAAGGAGTATCAAAACATGAAAATTTGAGTACAAAATGAAGCTTGCAAAACTCTTTGCAAGTGATCAAGATAGAAAGACGCAAATCTGAACCCCTGAAAAAACTAATTTTTTCTCCAACATATTGTTCCAATATGCCTCCAAGAGCGAATGGGAAAAATCTAAGTAAATTGTTCTCCAAAATAGTAACCCAAATGCCATTTTTGAGCAAGAAGAAAAAGCCTCCAAAATAGGGCTCAAACTGACTAAAACTGAGTGAGAAAAGATGAAAACTTTCCCTCCTAAACAAATCGACCCAAAAGGACTTAAAAGACAAAGCTAGAACTCATTGAAGAGCAGAATTAGAAGGTTTAGTTCACTTGTTTTTTCTATTTTTCTCAAATGAGACTCAAACTCAAAAAAAGAAAGCTTCCACTCAACACTTGCTCTGTTTCACTACATTTTAAATAGTGTTGAGTGGAAGCTTTATTTTTTGAGTTTGAGTCTCATTTGAGAAAAATAGAAAAAACAAGTGAACTGAACCTTCTAATTCTTCTTTTCAATCAGTTCTAGCTTGTTTTTTAAGTCCTTTTGGGTCAATCTATTTAGGAGGGAAAGTTTCCATCTTTTCTCACTCAATTTCAGTAAGTTTGGGCCCTATTTTGGAGGCTTTTTCTTCTTGCTCAAAAATGGAATTTGGGTTACTATTTTGGAGAGTAGTTTACTCAGATTTTTCCCATTCGCTCTTGGAGGCACATTGAAGCTATATGTTGGAGAAAAACTTAGTTTTTTCACGGGTTCAGATTTGCTTCTTTCTCTCTTGATCACTTGCAAAGAGCTTTGTAAGCTTCATTTTGTACTCATATTTTCATGTTTTGATACTCCTTTTAGATCAATAAAAGCAACAGAGCATTCCTATCTCATAATTTTTGTCTCATTTTGCAATATTGATTTGATGTTATTGAGATTCTAAGTTTTGAGTCCTTTTTATGTCTCATTATTGCAAGTGTGGGTGCAAAAATTTCATGTGATACAGGTTGTATGTTGTGTTTGATTTTGAACCTTCATACAAATCAGTTTTGTGTTGTATGTTTCCTATGAGATTGTGAGAGTTAATGCTTTGAGAGTTGATTTTGATTTGAATTAATGAATAATCTTATAAGTTCTGGTGCATCACCCTTTAGATTGTAGGATTTTAATTTTGAAGCTATCTTCCTATCCTTTTCCTCAAAAGAATATTTAGTTTAGATGATCTACCAGGGGAACCATTCCTCTCTGGAGATTCGCTCTCATCATAAGTCACCCATGTCTTGAGAACGTTTCCATGTTTCAACAGGATAGTTGAGTCAAACTTAGCTAGGGTGCAATCCTGATTGACAACAATTTTTGGCACACTCAGTGGGACTAATTGGACTTTTTTAGTCCAATATTTGATCACTTATTGCTGATATTAGGTGTGAATATCAGTAATATCTACCTTTGGAGGAAAAAAATCTACACACATCTGGCGACTCCAAACTCAAATTTACTAGTTTCAGTATGATCAAGTGTTGGTTTATTGTAAAAAGTCTGATGTTTGCTTGTTTTCCAGCTTTTCAATGAATGAATATGCCTATGTTTCATGGAAATATGTCTTATCATCCAACATACCATGAAAATCCTACTTATCCATCCCCTTATCAGCCATATCATGGAAATCATGCTACCAGTTTTTATTCCATGGATTTTCAAGAAAACCGGCTTGCTCAATATAATTACCACCCACCCACTCCCGCTCAACCTCCATATCAGCCTTCATATGCTCAAAACTAGCTCCAAGAGCATGAAAAGGAGGAGATTGCAAGTATAAAGGGTATGTTTCTTGACTTCACAAAGTAGGTAGAGGAGATCAAGAGGCAACACGAGTATAATCAACAATAGGAAGAGATGGCTTATCAAGCCTATATCCATGAGCAAGAGTTGGAGACACAAAGGATAAAATTTGAGGAGAACCTTGAAAGAAAGATAGTTGCAAAAGAGGAGTTGATGAAGCTCGTGTTTGCTCAAACACAAAGGCACAAAGTCCAAGCAGCTCCTACAGTTCCAGATCAGTGTGCTCAAGAGGAGGTTCGTAAGTATAAGTTTCCAAGTTTTAGACAAAATGAGCCTCGTAGTATTCCTAAAGTTGAGATTCCAAGTTTTAGGCAAGATAAAGTCCTTAATTACTCAAGCCAGCCTCTTAAGATTGAAATTCCAAGTTTTAGAAGCCTTCATCCTTTGCAAGTTGAGGAAAATGATCAAGTTCAACCTAGTCTAGTTACAGAGCAGCCCCTTGAGCAACATTTTCCCTTGCAAGAAACCCAAGAAACTCCCCAAGTTTCCCCACCTGATGATTCCAAGGATCATCGCATTGATCAAGATATCTTGCTCCTTTGGGAGAAGATTAGAAATGTAGATCTATCACTTTTAACTATGGAGAATTCCCAATTGCAACAACAAAAGATTGAACAACAAAATTCTTCTCCAGATGACCCTTTCATTGTTTTCGCTAATGAGCTTCCTTGTTTTGTTGAAGAGGATGAAAATGTTTCAGTGTTTACCTCAGAAGATCAATCAGGACAACAGGATGAAGAGGTTAAAGAGGTTGATCAAGAGGATAACTCCATAGTTTGGTTTGATGAGCTACCTCCCTTCATTGAAAATCACGAAGAAGATGTTTTAATCTCATCAACATTGTTTGTAGAACAGAAAGAAGATTCCCAACAATATGAGAAGTTACTGGTTGAAAGTAGTCCATAGTATAATGAATCCTTGGATCAGCAAGAGGAGTGCAAGTGTGAGCCTTTTTTGGAGTCTAAAAAGACTAATGAGTGCTACTAGGAGATCAACCTTGAGTTGAATGATCAAGAGTTTGAGGAGGATATGTTTCAAGTTGAAATTGAGCTTTTCTACTCATGCTTAGATGTTCTGACAACATCTTTGGAGGAGGATTATCTTGAGCAGCAAGAGCAAGAGGTGGAAGTGGTTGTATTCCCAAATGAGCCACTAGTTATGGAGCAACCTAGTCAGTAGGATGAAGAGATAGCTACTTTCAACCCCTTTTGTGCCACCAAATTAGAAAAATCAGGCATGGAGCAAGAGGAAGAATATGGTTTTGATGGGGGGAAGCCCATCCTCTTAGGTCAAGAAGCTTCTCATGAAGTTGATTTGCATGATCTTAGCTAGCTAGAGGAGTTTCCTTTCTGTTGTACAAAGGATCTTGAGGTTGATGTTTCAATTGAAAGTCTATCAAGAGAGGCTATCTCATTGTTTGAACATTTGCCTTCATTGGAGAAGAAAATTCTGATTCAAAAGTTTCCTCTTTGGGTAATAATGTGGATTTTGAGCTTGGATCAGTTGTTTCTAAGAGCCTTGCAAGAGTTGATAGCTTTGATGAGTTATTAGCTACTCTAATGGAGGAGGATGGACCATTAACCATGGAGGAGGAATCAACATGGAAAGCTATTGTGCAAGGTGAAGGTGATGTTATTTCTAATCACTCGAATTATGTTCTCTCTATTCCAAATATTTTAGTGGGATGTCCTATTAGGCATTTAGCTTGGTTGGAAGCCAACAATAAAGAGCAGCCCCATGACAATATTGATCTAGAGCATCAAAGAAGGTATCAATTTGAGCACAACCAGTCCACTTGTTCACTTGATCACTATTGTTTCCTCAATCAAGATAGGTGAGTAAGTGACTACATTTTCCTCTTCAGAAAGGTGTTGCAAATGTTTATTGGATATTTGATCTTTCTCCATCTCTTTTGGTTGACTCACAAGAAAATGGAGCATTGCAAGCTACAAAGAAGAGGCAGCTACTTTCTTGAACCAATTAATGGTTTTGTTTAGGCAGTCTTTTCCTCAGTTAGTAGGTTAGGTTAGTGTTTTCTGCTAATAAGTGCTCAAGGCACATTTCTTTCAGTTTTTTTTTCTTTCCCTAAGTGTTGTTGCACATGTTTGCTGGCCACCAAGGCCTTGTTAGTTTCTTTCAATTTAGTTTTTGTTGTTGTTTGGAGTATATGCAGTTGTGTTACAATGGTTTTTTGAGTTTGAAGGGGGAAAAGAAGTTGGTTTAGTATTTGGAGATGTATTTCATGGCATTCTTGTAGAGTGGATATAAACCACATGTGAAATTGACAAGTTGGTATTCAAGTACCTATTAAATATGTTTTCTATCCACAAATTAGCAATAAGAGGTTGTTTATCTGATCTTCAATAGAAGAGGAGTTTCTCATTATTATGAGCCATTATGTATGTGAAGGCCCATCTAGTTGGGTTGCTAACATGTAGTGGACTATATTCATATGCCTCAGCTAAATCCATTCCCAATATGTCAAAAGTGATTGTATAACCCCGTGTGACTATCCATGAAAGGTGACTATGGTTATACAGAAATGGTCATTTGCAATTTTATCCATGAAATAATGCAATGTCCTTTAACAAGTCACGGAGTAGCAAGAGGATAGCGATGCATAACAAATACAGTTCCATTTCATTGTGAAGTGCAATGCCAAATACAAAACGTGATAAACATTTTTCTATCAGCAATATTTTGGAAAACATTTATGCACATGGCTATTAACAACAGATCATTTAAGTAGTCATTTTGAAATATATAGAAGATATACAAATTCTTTTGTGGAAGGGTGTTCAGATTTTATTCTTTCTCTCTTGATCACTTGTAGAGAGCTTTGGAAGCTTCATTTTGTACTCATATTTTCATGTTTTGACACTCCTTTCAGATCAATAAAAGCAGCAGATCATTCCTATCTCATAATTTTTGTCTCATTTTGCAGTATTGGTTTGATGTTGTCATTGATATTCTAAGTTTTGAGTCCTTTTTATGTCTCATTATTGCAAGTGTGGGTGCAAAAATTTCATGTGATACAGGTTATATGTTGTGTTTTATTTTGAACCTTCATACAAATCACTTTTGTGTTGTATGTTTCCTATGAGATTGTGAGAGTTAATGCTTTGAGAGCTAATTGTAAGTTGAGTTAATGAATAATCTTTTAAGTTATGGTGCATCACCCCTTAGGTTTTAGGATTTCATTTCAAGTTCTCCTTCTATCCCTTTTCTTAAAAAAATCAATTTAGTTCTAGGTGATCTGCCAAGGGAACTAGCCCTCTCTGGAGATTCATTCTCGTCATAAGTTACCCACATCTTGAGAATGTTTCCATGTTTCAACAAGATATTGAGTCTAAATCAACTAGGGTACAATCTTGATTGACAAAAATATGTTCGACTTAGATAGAGCAATGCCCCTTGAACTTGGGAAACCTGACGAAGGTGCAAGAGAAGCTGAGAGTGTGGAGGCTTCATTTCCTATGGAGAGAATTATGGAGGCAACATCCTTACCAAGCGAGATCAAAGTAAGATCCCTAGAAGGGGGAGGAGAGCTTTTCTTTAGAGAAGTAGAATGAATTATGTTGTCCTTTGGTGGCATGGGTGGAATGATATAATGTTGTGCTTTAGCCCCAATTCACCATGTCGATTTTCTTAGATTTGGGTACTCACATTGCAAATGGAATTTGGAGGAGATGTGTTCTGTTGAGAAGCATTTCCTCCACCTAAATGCAATTTTCTCATAATCAATTGGATGCATCTTGCATTTGTTTTCCACCTTCAGAACAATCTCGGTAGGGAAGTCGTTGGCTAGATCTATTTCAACACATATTCAAGCATATGTGGAGTTTCGATAATTCACAATTTCTTCAAATGAATAGTGATATTTCCAGAGGTTGTTCTCAATATCCCTCAAGTAATCTAGTTCCCAGAATTGGATGGGAAGATACAAAAGTCTCACCCATAGAAATGCAGTAGTGGAAGTTTTTGTACGTGGATTGAAGTCGAGAAACCAAGGTTTGCAAAAAGAATTGTCTTGGTAGATCCATGGACCATTTCCCAACACCAATTCCTTGCCTTCTTATGAACCAAATTCTAAAATAAGAAACCCCTTTGCACAAGGGTAAATGTTGATTTCACTTTCTAGGTGCACCTTCCAATTTTTTGAGACCCAAGTGTGCAGATCACATAGCTTTGGTCAATTCTTCATGAATCGACAAACCAAAGCATCGTCAGACAGAAAACCCTCCCTATCTAGTGCCAAACTATACAAACGTACTTATAGAATTTTAGAGGAGGGGAAGACTAGGAAATGTGAACACATTTTTTTGGTGCCATTAGTAGCGGTGACCCTACACTTGGCCGAAAGAGGATTCTTGTCTCCTGCCCCAATGGTTGAGTCGCTCCCTAGCCCTTGATTTTCCATCACTTGCCCATTCTATAGTTTGGAAGCCCTGACATTTGAACCCTTTAAAACATGGAAAAAATCATTTCCCCAAGCCCTCTCACTAGAGGGAAACTCCATGCTAACACCGCTCAAGCCATCTGTGAAGCTTTTACAGGACGCATAGCCACGAGCCCTTTCATCTGAGAGAGAAATTTGGTGACTATCATTTTTTCCAATGACATGGCCATCAATTTTTTTGTGTTCAAATAAACCCTTAACATTGCGCAGCAAAGGAGAACCAACCATTTCGTTGGTGCAAACCTTGGCAGTAGGCATAAAAACATGGTTGGAATCCTTATCAACGTAAAACGAAACCCCTGGAGTAGTGCATGCCATCATTTCCCTAGTTAAATTCATTTGGGAAATTAGATTAATTACATATAAATACATACTATTTTCACAATTTTAATGAACAAGAAAAGAGAAGAGAAATTATTATATTTTAAAATCAACTCAAAAGTAGTCAAGAGAATAATTTGTAGAATTATTACAGCATTCCATCATTCAAGCATCATGTCAAGTTTTATGTGAGTTTGTTCTTGTTCATGCATGCATTTTGTTTATGAGTACTAATGCTTGTAGTTCTTCAAATCAAGTCAAATTATAATCAATCCTTGAAGGTGATGAGTGTGACTTCAGTCCATCAAGGAGATCATATTTGAGTGGTGAGTTGCAACAAGTTGTCAATTCATTACTCCATTGTTATTTAGCCTCTATCCCTCAAAAGGATAAACTTTCTTTATCATCAACTTTTCCATTGTGGAGGTAAAAATACCAACACAAGGTTTGACTAAGGAAATCCCCTAGATGGCACAACCCTTCCTCTCTTTTTATATGTGCAAGTTACAAATCTGTAACGAAATGGAAGAAGATTGAAGAAAATTTTCTCATTTTTACATTCAAGCCCTACAAATTGACAAGATACTAAAACTCCATTATCCCAGCAACATATGGAGATCTAACAATAGGATTCAGAAGGAGGAAGCAATAGACCAAGGATGCGAGGCCTATGAAGTTAAATTTTTGTTTCAAATATCTAGTCTAGGGTGCCCTTGTCCACCTAGATCAGGCTCAAATTCACATCAAAGGTGCACCAATCTCTTCCCTGCTCATTTTTTGTCTTCAATTTTGGTTATTAGTTTCTAGTTTCTCTATTTTCATCTTAAAACATTGCATTTTCATAGTTAGCTAGTTGCATCATTGTATTTTCACTTAACAATCTTTTTCCATCCAACAAAGAAATTCAAATCAAGGGTCGATTAGTTCACCTTTTAGGTTGTAAGTTAATCTCATACCCTTTCCAATCCACAATTCTAATCTTATGTGTGTGAAAATTAGTTAATCATAATGTAAACCACTAAAGGATCACTTTTTCCACGTAAATATGATATAAACTTGAATTAAGGGGGCTTAAGTTGTGCCTTTGACCACTTTTGTGAGTCGTGTCCTAAAACACTTCCACATTTCCCTTGATAGTTATCTTCTCGCACTTCATTTTTGCTTTTGATCTTGTGGGTTGTAATCATGTCTCCAAATCCATGGAAAACTAAATGTTACTACTGTTAGAAGAAAATGCATACCATAGATGAATGTATGCTTAAAAAACTTGAAGACTTGAAACTTGCATGACAACTTCATCAATTAAAAAGAATTGCATTACAAATAGAATCAATTTGCTAGATTTTTTTAATCTGAAACTCACAAAAAAATCTAGTCTTACTCAAACATCTTGTGACACATCACAATCATTTGGAAATGAACAATATAGTTTGATGAAATGCATTGTGATTTCATCACTTGTTGTTGTATCAATGGGTATTTTTCTTGAAGGTTAGCAGATTAGATCATTATATTGAAACCCAAAGAAACTATGAAGTACAATGAAAGCTAAAACAAATAGAAATATTATACCTGTTACTCGTTGCCTCCATGATTCCTTTCCATAGCATCTTCTAGCTTGCAACAATTGTGATTGTTTCCCTCAAATTTGTGTGTGTGAGCAAATGCCTATGAAAATGTCCAATGCAAGTTTTAAAGGATTTGAATGACAAATAATGACTATTCCTATGACTATCACAAATGACTATGCCTATGAAAAGTAATCCAATTCAATAAACTAAATGCCAAGTATGCGAGTAAAATCTAAGCGTAAATATGTCAAAATAACGAAGTGGTCCCAAGAATGTGAGAAATTGGCATTTTATAGAAAATGCAAATTTGTGCGGACGGATGAGATTGAAAGTTGACAAAGCCTAAAATCAGTGGACGAGATTTCATGTGACAATCCCTAATCAGGGTTAGGGAAAAATCATTAAATGAGTGGTCAAGATGTCATTTGAGAAAATTAAATCAGCGGTCGAGAATAAATGTGATAATTAGCTAAAAAGATAAAGAATTTCGAAAATCAAGAAGATAAAGACTGCTTGATTTGTAATATTCAAAAAATCAAGAAGATAAAGAGTTGAACTAAAAAGCAGATTTGAAAAATCAAGAATTTGCTCAATTACTTGATTTTTGGAAGAAGATTACCATTTTGAATTAAATTAATTCAAAATATGGATTTTGTGTGACAATAAATAATCGATTTTCAGATTATTTACCAAAATGAAGTGACAGTTAATAAAATGAGAGAGAAATGTTAAATTAGGTAATTAAATAATTAAATATAATTATTTAATTTAGAGGATTAATTAATTAAATAAATTAACAAATTCATTTAATTATGAGAATTAGTGACATACTAAATAAATAAATTAAGAAATTTATTTAATTGTAAAAGGACAATAGACCCTTAGTGACGTATTGAATAAATAAATATTATTTATTTATTTAATAATCATGAATAATGCAAGAGACATGAATTAATTAAATAATTATAAATTATTTAATTAATAGTCGAATGTGGACCAAGGACATAATTAAATGTCATAATTATGCTAGGACGAAAGTGGTAAAATAGAGCTTGCAGGCCTAGGTCATTTTTTTATGTGTCTACAATTGCTAATAGAAGACTAATAAAGAATAAAAAAACAAGGAACCAATCGTAATGAGTTTGGGAACCAAGAGAGAAGTTGTGGAAGATGAACAACCCTTTGATTCCAATTATGGAAATATTTCTAGAATACTCTTTTGTAGCATGTCACCTAGGTAAAGATGAAACCCTAAAAGGAAGATCCCTTTGAGAACTAAAGAGAATGCAACCCCTAAGTATGATGGGATAGGTGGAGGGGATTAAGCTAATAATCTTGAACATATATTTTAAATCGATTGATATGGATAGTAATACCAAGGTTTGAGTAGCTATATACCAATTGTAGACACTGAAAAATGTCTTGGTTTGCAAGCATCATTTTTCTTGGTCTTCTTCTCCGCATAATTAAATAATATTACTTAATTATCTTTGATCATGTTCCTCTATTAATTAAATAATTTTAATTTTAATTATTTAATTAATTCACCTCTTAATCTTTATTCTACTATGATCAATTAAATAAATTTAATTGTGTTGCTAATCCCCTTTTCTTCAATAATTAAATAAATTATTATTTATTTAATTATTTAGCCTTCACTACTCGTCTATAGTCAAATAATTATTATTAATTGTTTGTCTATTCATTAATCTTTTAATTCTTCTATAGTCAAATAAATTTTAAATTATTTGACTATCTTTTGACATTTCTCCACCAATTAAATAATTAATCCAATTTAATTATTTTATTTAATTTCTCTATTTCCCCCTATTTAATTAAAATGGTTGCATAAATCATTTTAATTAAATTCCCACTTGCCTTTTCCTCAAATAAATAATTTAAATAAATTATTTGTGCTTCTACTTGGTCAAAGATTCCTTCTCATGAATTAATTGATTTTAATTTTTAATTTCTCCATTATCTCCCTCCACTATCTCATTTTCAAATCTTAATCATCGATTGACTCTGGTCTCTTTTCAATCTTGACCGTTCATTTTGTAATCCCCATTCCTTTGTGTTGCATGTCTTTTCAACTGTCAATCTTGGAATCTTTCTAGAAGCTCGATCTCATTCATCCATTCGAATGGTTGTCTTTAAAAGAAGCCTTCCTCCTCCATTTTCAATTTAACAACCACTTATCTCCAAATTTCATGCTTATTGTTTGCAGGCATTTGCACATGCATTTCATGATCTGAGGGAAATTTGCAAAGGCGTCTTGAGGAGAGACAAGAGAAGTGATTCAACTTCAATATGGGGAGTGCTTTGTTTGTTTACTTTGATTTTACTCCTTTATTTTGATTGTTTCTCTTGTTTAGATTAGATTTCTAGCTTAGATAGTGTTGTGGTTGTCACTTAATCTACGCTAGTAGAAATTTCCCGTCTTACATTGGTGAACCCGACATGAATCGTATAGATTTTGTAGAAAAACCTATGTTTTTTTATTTTTATTTTTCGTGTAACAGGTTAGTGCGATGCAATTGAGATGCGCAGTGACACAACCTATAGAGGAACAACGTAACTGAAAGCTACTGCGACACAACTACAGGGGGAATCCGAGATTCAAAAAAAAGATTCAACTAAGCCATGTTGTGACACATCTAAAGGTAGGATATTCAAATTTGAAATAGCAATTCAACTGAACCCAAATGATGCACTATAGCATGCATTTGTGAACCCAAACGACACAATCACCTGTTTAGGTATAACTTTTTATGTTTTCAATTTTCTTTGAATTTTCCTTTTGGCTTTTCATTAGAATAGGTTTTTTGGTGTGCTAATCATCTCTTTTCAGTGTGTGGCATTGGACTTAAGGAGATTTTAAAACTATTTCTTTAGAGACAAAAGCCAAGCTTTTCGTTAAGGAAAATTAATTTTGTTTGCTTACAATAACTACAACTTGCATCACATTCATAAGGTTAAAAATGAACATGCATTTTCCATTCATAAGAGTTTAAAATGAACAAAAAAATGCATATTTCACTCATGTGATCTAAAATGAACTTGCATCACACATCATTGGATTAAAAAGAATCCAAGTGTTTGTTTCACATCATACACAAGGTTTAAATTCACAAATGCTTTTCGTGTCTTGTGGTTTGCATTGTGTCATTGGATGTGTATGCTCTTCTCTCACACCACTTGGCGATCTTGAGAATCAAAAGCGTTCCTTTGACATTTTGTACAATCACCCACATATTTCGATTTGGAATTAAAATGAACCCCATGCAAGTGTGAGGAAAATGCATTGTTTATGCTCTCTCCTTGTGCTTCTTACGATCTGGGAGATCAAAAACAACGCACTTCCTTTCTTTTGTTTACACTTAGAGGGCCTGCCTCGAAAGAGGGAACGACCCAAGTGGCATTGTTTCGGTCCACTATATAAATTGTCATGACCATTACGAAAGTCTTGGATCACCTGGTGAGGATTTCCTATGTAGACAAGTCTCACCCCTAGTGTCTGTGTGACATGTCAAAATCCTTTCTTAGGAAGGGACTAGGAGGCCTCTTAATTGATCTAATATTGCATCACACATATGCACTAGTATTTCCTTGAAACATAGACTAAGAACCCTTTTTTGTGGCCAAAAACCCATTCACTTGTTGGTGTAGGAACACCCATTCTAAAGCATCCCTACATTCCACCATTCATTGTAGAGATAGGGAATCTCTCAAGGTTTTTGGATCTTAGGGGGTAAGAGATCTTGTTGACCCTGTGTCGTGTAAGGGGGAGTTAGGGCCACCAAGGTCTCTAGTTGTCTGCTCTATTTAGGTGTTTGGAGTAATCCTAGTAGGGAACAATAGGTGGTATCTTTTCTATCATAGGTTGTGCATTGTCTATGAGTGTCTTTATTTATATTGGAATAAAAAAAATTCACACTCAAAATCAGACCAAAACAAGTGTTTGTTGACTTTTTTTTGTGTTTTCCAAACTTCATATCATAAAAGCTCATCAAAACTAGTCAAAAACCCATTCAAAAACTAGGTCAAAATCATCAAATTGCAAAACAAGCTCTCTATGCACCACAATTGATAAAAATAGGCCCACAACTGCATTTCTGAACTACAACTGTTAACCAGAAAATCGCAATCAATGTACTGAACCACAATTGCTTAATACAGTGTCACAACTATTAAAGTGAACACACCTGCTCATCAAAAACCTACAACTAAAATGATGCATCTAAGAAAAATAGTGCCACAATTTCCTAATTATCAGAAAATCAAAAAATCCTTGTCCAAAATTGAATCAATTCATCTTGACAGTGATCTTGACTTCCAAACCTTAGACTTGCAGAGCTTTACCAATCCATTCCAGTACTTCCATTGAGGGTTACATTGCATTCTAGCTTTCTTTCCTCATCCTTTTTCCTTGCATAAATTAATCCTAGACCTTAGGTTGCACTTACCTTTCATATTTCAGACATAGGAAGATTACTAAGCCTTTGGACAGTTCATGGTTGCTTATCCAACTTGTCATTGACCTTCATCTTTTATTTTATCAACCTTTGTCATTGTCATCTTGATCAACATTTGAGTCTCAAACTTGTGTCCTAGTTTAGACTCACCTTGTCAAATCCATCATCTTGGTCATCACAAAGGTCAATGATATTTGGGTTAGTCATCTTGGACCTACAATAGCTTGATTATCATCCTTTTTCTTAAATCTTAAGGTTCATATCCTTAGTGTCATCTTGCTAGTGGAATTTAACTTTACACCTTATCCTTTTATCATACCATCATTACCATCCTATCAATCCTTAGTCTTGGACTTAAATTGCACTTTCATTTTTCACCCTTATATATCCCCAAAAACACAAAAATATACCTCATCATCATCTTAGACTTAGTTGCATCATAACCTTTGACCATTGATTTAGTATCATCTAGATTCTATTATCATTATCTTTGACCATAGATTAGTCTCCTTTTGGTACCACTTGACATCCTCTAGTTTCATTGAGCTTCATTTAATCCCATCCTTGCATGATCACCTTGCATCCTTATACCCAAAAAAATCCAAAAACATAGTTTAGCTTCATATTACCTTGCACTACCTTCCAACTTGCAAGTCTTACATGGTTGAAACAAGGTCACGAGCTAAAAGAAAGGACATGGATTCCTTAAATGACCCCTTTTCTAGTCCACATCATGACACCAACTTTGGATCAAACTCAAATCAATCTACTCCATGAAGAGAAACACCACAAAGATACCCAACCAACACATTGAACAATCTAAGTCTAGACAAATTCAACAAGAAAATGACTCCCAAAGAAATTGAATGAGCCTACCAAGACCCAAGGATTTTACACGTGGTTGATGAGCTCGTTAGTGTCAATCCTAATAGATTCTTCTATGCACTAGCCAAAAATGGTGCTAAACTCCCTCAAGGTTTTGATTTCTCCACAATTGTGGAAGGAGATACTCAAAACCCATTTGCATTAGGGATGTCATATTCACAACAAATGTCAATTATACCACTTGGGACAACAACACACATGGAAACCACTACCACACATATCCACAGTATCTCCACACTTGGAAACAAGTTGAATCATGTGACAACACAAGGAAAAAGATTCACATTGGGAAGCTCATCAAATTCTATGGGTAAGACCTTCACAAATCCTCATTTTCAAAACACAAACCAAGGTCTTACATCACAAGGTCCCACACCTATATTTCAACATACAAACCAAGGTCCCACACCTTTGCTTCAAAATAAAAACCAAGGTCCCATGCCTACACTTAGAAACACGAATCAAGGTCCCCTCATTCCAATTTCAAAGCACACCCTCATCAAATAAAAATCAACCAAAGAAGTCTAGGAGAACTCACATTGTCCCATGAAGAGTGCCCAACCAAAACATTATCCAAGGACCTACCCCATCATTTCAAAGTGATAATCAAAGACCTACCCCATAATTCTAAGGACCTACTCCACCCTATCAAAACACCAATCAAGGACCCACACCATCTTTTCAAAACACAAATCAAGGACCCACATCGCAATTTCAACATTCCATGCCAAATACAAACATGACCTTTGGGACCAATCTAAATGCCACAGTTACACATCAATATCAACAAGGTAACCAAGGTCCCATGTCACAAAATTTCAACCCCAATCAAAATACAACATATGACCTCAACACCAACTTCATAGCACAAAATCAAACCAACACAACACCATCTCTTTTTGATACCTTGATGGAACAAATACAAGACATACAACAACAAATGACAAACATGCAATTGGGGACCAACAAGAAAACTTATTCCATGGAGGAATTGTGGTCCTATCCATTTGAAAGAAATCTCTACATGTCATCCTTTCCACCCCACTTCACAACACTAAAGTTTACCCAAATACAAAGGGAAAGGAGATCCAATGGAAAATATACGAGAGTTTAATATGACATGTATGGAAATCACATATGATCCTAGTGTAGGAGCACCTAAGCCTTATTGCCAAAGTTTGATCATGTGAAGGTCTTGAGATGTTGGTCAGTAGGTGAATCTAGGTAGTTTGGAGTAATATGAGTCTTTTTACACTAAATAAGGTCTTGTGAGACCATTCTCTATGTAATAAGTTTATTTTTTGAGTCATTTGTATTTAGGAATCAAAAGCTGCAAAAAAGATGTAATTGTTGTCAAGGCAAAAAAAATTGTAAAATCACAACTTATTAGGAATATGAAGGGACATAACAATTTGAAAAGTATTTATGAATGTTTGGAAGGTTATTTTTTATTTTAAAATGTATAAAAGGCCTCTCCAAGGCTCGAAGAGGGATTGATGAAGTTGTATTGAGATTCCCATTGAAATAACAATGTTCAATTCTATAATTTTTCTGTTTTTCTAAACTTTTCTATGGTTGTACAGTCCCGTACTACCAGTACATGCTTTGGAAATCATTGTAATATGTGGTATTATGTATTAGATTTCTTTTACAATAATTTTGAGAGTCTATTATTGAGATTTGAAGGAGAACTATTTGATTTTCTGAAGCAGCCTGGTAAAAACCAGTCAAGGGTCTGTTTGGTACTAAAATGACAAATTAAGTCATTCCACCTACTGTCAAATTTGTGCCTCGATGGAATGACTTCTCCTATGTTATATTAGATGTATTTATGGTTTTGAGAGTCAATGGAGTCAAGTTGTTGGTTTGGTATGATGCCCTAGGGCTAGGCAAAGCATTTTTCCATATGAAATCGGTGTGTCAATGAAGGGTTTTGATAAAACAGTGAAGGATCTATCTATGTGATGGTTTTGTGATCTTATGCAGAGTATTTAGGAAGTTTTGGATGCTTTGTTTGGGTCAGGTAAGCCCGAGTGGATGTATTTTCAATAAACCCCAAGTCTTGTGCATGGAAATTGAGGGTTTCTTGGTTCAACATTGTAAAAGTCTTGAATATGAGAAATTATTGTGGATTTGGCTGTTTTGTCACACAATTAGTGATTTTCTATGGATTTTTGGTAAAAAAAATAAGTTTAGGAAGTACTTCCTTTGGAAAATTGGGCTAATTGAGTAGCCTAAAATAGGGGTAAGGTATTGGATCTCTATGTTGTTACAAAGAATTCACTTGAAACCTTTTGGGGATGTTGAGTTGGTTCTGTGGTAAGTATCAATTGATGTTTTTTAGGCCTTTGTATGGCCTTCTCTAAAATATATCTTCATTTGTTGGTTTTTGAAGACGAGAAGCCTCTTGTTGTGAGTTTTGAATAAAGGAAAATAGGACAGTGTTGAAGAGTTGTTTCCTAATTTTTTTGGATCTTTTGTGTTGGTTTGGGAGTGTCAACCACCTTGCTTACATCAGGTGGTATCAAAGCTTAGGGACAAGGTCTCTCTAGTTGAATTTTGCAGGTTTGAAGAAAGTGGTTGGAAAGTGAAAAGACAAATTGGTGAAAATGCCTCTAAAAGGTGTTGGTGCTCCTCAAGAGTTGCAGGAACTAAAGGGGAAGCATGCTAAGCTTTTGGAATCACATAATGCAGTATTGGAAAGGCTTGTTGCCTTGGAGACAAAGAAAAGAACAGATGAGAATGAAGAGAGTGAAACAGAGGAGGAAGATGAAGAATATGAAGACGTTGATGAGAAGTTAGACCCTGAAGATTAGAGGATAGTAAAGATGCTCAAAGAAGTGAAAGGTGATTCAACGAAGGTAAAAGTTGATCTTCCTATGTATGGTGGAAATTTAAATGAAGAAGAATTTCTTGATTGGATTGCTACTATGGAAAATCACTTTGAGAGTGAAGACATTTCAGAGGAATAGAAGACAAAGGTGGAAAAGACTAAACTCAAAGGTCATGCTCTTTTATGGTGGGACTATAAGCAAGAAAAATGGAGAAAACAAGGTGAGTAAAGAATAGTTTCTTGGGACAAGATGGTACAAAAATTGAAAGGTAAGTTTCTTCCAAAATATTATGAAGTTCAATTGTATAAAAGATTACAAGGATTAACACAAAAAAGATCTAGATGTTAAGGCCTATACAGATGAATTTTACAAACTAATTATAAGGTCAAGAAGGGATGAAGATGAAGCTAAAAAGGTGGCTAGATACCTAGGTGGTCTCAGATTTAATAATCAAGATGAACTTGTTGTTGCTAACCCAAAGACTGTTGAAGAGTGTTTTCAATTAGCAATCAAGGTGGAAGAAAAGCTCAAAAGATGGCAAGAGAAATCTATTAGAGGAAGAGGAACTAGTATGAGAGGGAGAGGATCAATCCCTACATCAAAGCAGTCATTTGAGGAACAAGAAGAAGCAAATAGAGGTAAGGAGAAAGGTGTTGATACAAGAGGAGGATTTAAGGGTAGAGGTAGATTCAATGGTGGTAGAAATTCTAATGATTTTTTAGGGAGATGTTATAATTGTAATCAATATGGTCATCCTTCATGGAAATTTCCTAAAAATTTTGGTAGCTCGTCAAGTGGAGAAAAGAGGATTGATAGGAGGGCACAAATCATTCAAGAAGAGAAATATGAGAGAACTCATTCTGCAAGTTTAAGAGTTGCTCCTGAAACAGGGGAAATGTTGATGATGAGAAAGACTGTATTGAAGGCAGCAAAGGAGATGAAACCATTGCAAAGAAAGAATCTTTTCAAGACAACATGTAAGTGAAAAAACAAGGTATACAAAATTGTTATTGATTCTGTCTCTATAGAGAATATGGTGTCAAGTGAGATGGTGAGTAAATTGAATTTGCAAAAAGTTCCTCATGAGTTTCCATATAAAGTGCCATGGTTGAGTGATGGGAAATCTCTTTTAGTCAATGAACAAGATGTTGTAGAATTTCAAATTGGAGGCTATAAAGATAAGGTAGTTTGTGATATCTTTCCTATGGATTTTTGTCATTTATTCTTAGGTAGGCCCTGGCAGTATGACAGGCGTGCATTGTATGATGGAAGAGAAAAAACATATACAAAAGAGAAGGATGGATGTAAGTTTATTTTGACTCCTTCAGTGGAAGATGAAAAAGGTAAGGCCAAGGTAATCATGTGTGCGAAGAAATATTTTGTTGAAGTTGTAAGAGAATCTACAAAAATATAAGTGTTGAAAACAATTCAAAGCATGAGAATGCAAGGACGACAGGTAAGAGTGTTGAATCAGGTTTGCAAGGTAAGGTAATAGTGAATTGGACTGAAAATGTGTTGATTGGTACAATGGTGTGCCCTTTGGTTAAAGGTAAGGCTGTAAAGTATGAAGAATATACATGTATAGTAGGATGTGAATCTGTTGGTATAGTGATGTTTGATGATAAGACAAAAAGTCTGATGACAGGGGTGAAAGGACAGGGTGTTCAAGAACTTAAGGGTAGATGCAAGGATGAAGTTGAAACAAAGAAGTTAGTACAAGGGATTACTAACGGTTGTTTGTTTGTAGGTATAGATAAAGGTGGACAAGCAGGTTTTGGTCAAGGAGCAGATGGAAGACCATCATCAGGTCTGAAAACATAAATGAAGACAAATTCATATGCAAGCAAGAACAAAGATGCAAGGCAGATTGGAAGATCTCAGTGTATGGATAAATGGAAATTGTTTGCAAACCAATGGAATATGTGTGAAGCTTGGATAAATTGGTATAAGACACAACTCATGTGGCATGAGTTCTTTTCTATGGGGTTGTAAGGTGCAGGAGCACCTAATCCTTATTGTCAAAGTTTGATCATGTGAAGGTCTTGAGATGTTGGTCAGTAGGTGAATCTAGGTAGTTTGGAGTAATATGAGTCTTTTTACACTAAATAAGGTCTTGTGAGACTATTATCTATGTAATAAGTTGATTTTTTGAGTCATTTGTATTTAGGAGTCAAAAGTTGCAAAAAAGATGTAATTGTTGTCAAGGCAAAAAAATTTGTAAAATTGCAACTTATTAGGAATATGAAGGGACATAAGAATTTGAAAAGTAGTTATGAACATTGAGAAGGTTAGTTTTGATTTGAAAATGTATAAAATGCCTCTCCAAAGCTTGAAGAGGGATTGATGAAGTTGTATTGAGATTCCCATTGAAATAACAATGTTCAATTCTGCAATTTTTTTGTTTTTTTGAATTTTTTTGTGGTTGTACGATCCCGTACTACCAATAATTTCTTTGGTAATCATTGTAATATGTGGTAGTATGTATTAGCTTTCTTCTGCAGCAATTTTTAGCATCCATTATTGAGATTTGAAGGAGAACTCTTTGATTTTTTGAAGCAGCCTGGTAAAAACCAGTCAAGGGTCTGTTTGGTACTAAAATGACAAATTAAGTCATTCCACCTACTGTCAAATATGTGCCTTGATGGAATTACTTATCCTATGTTATATTAGATGTCTTTATGGTTTTCATATTTAGTGGAGTTAAGTTGTTGGTTTGGGATGATGCCCTAGGGTTGGGCAGAGCATTTTTCCATATGAAATTAGTGTGTCAATGAAGGGTTTTGATAAAACAATGAAGGATCTATCTATGTGATGGTTTTGTGATCTTGTACAGAGTATTTAGGAAGTGTTGGATGCTTTTTTTGGGTCTGGTAAGCCAAGGTGGATGGATTTTCAATAAACCCTAGGTCTTGTGCATGGAAATTGAGGGTTTCTTGGTTCAACATTGTAAAAGTCTTGAATCTGAGAAATGATTATGGATTTGGGTATTTTTTCACACAATTAGTGATTTTCTATGGATTTTTGGTAAAAAAAAGAAGTTTAGGAAGTACTTCCTTTGGAAAATAGGGCTAATTGAGTAGCCTAAAACAGGGGTAAGGTATTGGAAGATCTCTATGTTGTTATAAAGAAGTCACTTGAAACCTTTTGGGGATGTTGAGTTGGTTATGTGGTAAGTCTCAATTGATGTTTGTCAAGCCTTTGTACGAATTTCTCTAAAAGATATCTTCATTTGCTAGTTTTTGAAGACTAGAAGCCTCTTCTTGTGAGTTTTGAATAAAGGAAAATAGGACAGTGTTGAAGAGTTGTTTCCTGATTTTGTTGGATCTTTTGTGTTGGTTTGGTAGTTTCAACCACCTTGCTTACATCAGATCCTACCTATTTTATGAGACTATTTCCATGAAGTCTCATGGGACAAGCCCTAGATTGGTTTGCACATCTTACTCCAGGGATTAGAACATGGGGGGAACTAGCTAATAAATTCATTAATCACTTTTCCTTTAACATTGAAATTTGTGTGACCCTCACAACATTATGCACAACCAAACAATAAGAAGGGGTCACTTACCTTATTTTACCAAAGATGATGAAGTCTAGCTAGCAAGTTCCCTTGTCGCATTCCGGAGAAACAACTAGTCACCATGTTTGTGGAAAATCTTAATAGGGAAATGGTGAGTGGTCTTCAAATCTAATGTTGCACAACTTTTTATGAAATCCTTGAAAAATGTTTCCGTATTGAAAAAGGTCTTGTCGCAAAGGGACTAGTCAAAGTATACAAAGACACCCCAAAGCCAAATAATGACAAAGGTAAATATTGGTCCCGAAACAAGAATATCACTAATGATGGAGTTTTTGATGCTAAAGTGATAAAAAAAAGGTTCTACCATTCACCTCAAAGGTCCTTCCACATCAAACACATCAAACACGTCAAATACCCAAACACAAGGTCAAAGTCAAATGTTGAATGCAGTCCAAAACAACCAACAACGCAGAGGTCATCTCCACACCAAGAGAACATACACCCCATTGGGTGAACCCATTGAATCATTCCTAAAAAAACTCTGGCAATCCAATGCCATCCAGCTACCAAACATCAAAAACTATGAACCCTCTTTAATCAAACCTAACTGGTGGAAGGAAGATGAATATTGTGAATATCACCATGGAAAAGGATATAAGACATCTAGATGTTGGAAAGTAAAAAATGTCATCCAAGACCTCATTGAACAAGGAATCATTTCAATAGACAATTCACAAGGCAAGACAAATGTTGATCATACCATATTTAAAACTCCCTTGCAAGATCATGACAAAGGAAAAGCCTCCAGTTCAGGGAACAACAATAATGCCAATTATGCTAGCATCAAACATGATTATAGCACTATTACCCTTAATGTAAGACCCTTTGATGATCACATTTCCACTATTACCATAAATAAGAAAATTTCAGAGTGTGTTGTCACCACTCGTAGAGCCAATGTAACTCTTCCAAGACCTCCTTCTAATCCACAACCAAAAATCAAGTACAATCTCCTAGACCAGCTGGGAAACTCCCACACAAATTTCTATCCTAGAACTCCTTCGCATATCTCCTCAACACAGAGCTATCCTTGATGAAGCCTTGCAAGAAGCATTTGTATCTGCAAATCTATATGTCAATGAATTTCGAGCCATGGTTGGATACCTAGCTATGTTACATCATGTCACCTTTTCTGAACAAGACTTATCCACACAAAGTCCAGTCATAATGATCCCCTACACCTAGAAGTCTACATAAATAAATATAAGATCAGATGAGTCCTAGTAGATGGTGGAGCAAGTTTGAACATTTTCTCCCTAAAATTGGTAAAAGCATTGGGATACTTTGATAATTGCATAGATCAAACCAAGAAAATTGTCACCAAAGCCTATGATGATGTTGAACATTCATTTGAAGGAGTCATTTTGCCTCCTATAAAAGTTGGTTCGGCTATGCAAAATATAGTTTTTCATGTCTTGGATCTAAATTTACACTAAAACCTTCTCCTTGGCCACCCATGGATTCATGCCATGAAGGATATACCATCCACATACCACCAATGCCTCAAATTTCTAGATAATGGCACTAAAATTACTATTCCTGCAGATCCTGATCCCTTTCAGTATTGCATAAACCTAAAAGGAACTGTTGAGCATCAAGTGCCCATAAATCGAGAGCCCCCATCTTCTACCTCATCCCATTACATTGATCCATCTGACCTCATCAAATCATCCACTCCATTCACTCCACCATCCAAACCCAAAATCCAGATTCAAGACAAAGGATATGGAGAATACAACATGAAGAGTCTCTTTTGCATTGGAAAACTGCCCAAATCACCAAAGTCTTATAGCAAGTTGCATCTCGTACAGCCTAAGGTTGTCATCCATAATCCCCCTACCACCTTCACTAAATGGGGGGAGTTAGCCAAATAATCTTTGGATGACCACATTTATACATGGCTATATAAAGAAGAGGAGGACATAGAACCTAAGCAGTTACCAGTTGAACAGTATCCAAAAGGGTTCTTATTGATGAAGAAACAAGGATATAATGGACACAACGATCTTGGTCTAAGAAAACAAGGAATGTTGGAACCATTATATCCTCCTAAATTACTAAAGTATCAATGGTTATGGTTTTTAGCAATAAACGTGACTATCCGGGGTGTCGGGTTACCTTCAAGTGAGACTGTTAATGCTTCAAATGAAATCAAGACATCAGAGGATTGTTATATCGACTCTAATTACAATGAATGGAAATGGGATTTGGAATCCACTAATCCATAAGTAATTATAACCTTGAGGAAACATTTAGATAACCTGGTGAGCCTACTTTTGAAGAGAGATTCAGCCAAATGTTTGAAATTAGTCCCTCATCAAGTCCCCACCAAAAGGTCCCCTTAAAAATGGAAGCTTGGATCAAACAATTTTGGGAACTCGAAGCTCGCATTGAAACCTCTTGGAAACCCAATGACTCTACCTCTGTCTTTACCTTATCTTCCTATACCATGGCCCTTGAAAATGTCAATGATGGCTTGCCCCTCATTTACCCACAATTAATAGACTGGGATCAACAAGAACCACTGAGTTTGGACACATTTGAGAACGACGAAGCAATTGTTGAGTTCATGGGCCTTCGTGAAGAAATACCAAGTGGGGATCATAAGGTTCATTTTTTCATAGAATTCAATAGTGCAGCATATTTTCGTGAGGTTTTCCTTTCCTCTAGTCGCAAAAGTGAAAATGAAAAAATTCAAAATAAAAAGAATAGGTCTTCAAGTGAAAACCAAAAGGTGTCTACTGACTATGAAAAAGTGAAAATAAAGGACATATCTGAAAGTGAAAACTTGCACCTGAGGATGGAGCACTAGATATTCTCCCTATAGACTGAGAGAGATAGCCATTTCTTATAGAAGATATAGAGGAAGTGAATATTGGGACACAAGACAACTCTAGAATCATACAGCTGGTAGCATCTTTGACTACCAAGGAAAAGCTTGAGTTTGCAACATTCTTTTCAGACATACAAGTTAATTTTGCATGGTCATATGTTGATATGCCTGGATTGGACCTCGAGCTTGTTTTACATCACTTTCCATTGATACCAAATGCCAAACCATATAAATAGAAGCTAAGGAAAATGCACTCATAAATTTCACTTCTGGTCAAGGTGGAACTAAATAAACTCTTGGATGTTGGATTCATATGCTCTATTAACTATGTCGATTGGATATCTAATATTGTTCTTGTCACAAAACCGAATGGGAAAATTAGAGTATGCACATATTTCAAAGATCTTAACAAGGCTTGTCCCAAAGATGATTTCCCCTTACCAAATATTGACATCATAGTTGACCTCACCGTCGGATATGAAATGCTATCACTTATGGACAAATTCTCAGGCTATAACTAGATAAGAATTTCTCCTAAATATCAACCAAAGACAACCTTCACAAGCGCTTAGGGAGATTTCTTTTGGAACGTTATGCCATTTGGAATTAAAAAATGTTGGAGCTACATATCAGAGAGCCATTACTACTATTTTTCATGATTATATGCACGTACTTATGGAGGATTATGTTGATGATGTTCTCTCAAAATCTCTAGAATGAAGTGGTCACCTAGTAGTCTTGGATAATATTTTCATGACTTGAAAAGTACAAACTCAGGTTAAATCCAAAGAAATTTGTTTTCAGGGTCCAATCAAGAAAACTCTTAGGATACATTATCTCCCATAGAGGAATAGAGGTTGATCCCGCAAAAGTAAAAGCTATCTTGGAAATGCCACCACCAATCAACATCAATCAGCTAAGGACTTTACAAGGAATACTACAATCAATCCATAGGTTCATTGCTCAGCTAGAAGACAAGATACATCCATTTCAACATTTTTACGAAAAGGAATTCCCTTTAATTGGATAGAGAAATGTCAAGAAGCATTTGATAAAATCAAGAATTATCTATTGACTCCACCAATTCTTATGCCTTTGATTGATGGAAGACACTTGATATTATACATAACAACAACTACATCAACACTAGGGGAATTGTTGGCACAAAATGATTGTTGGCCTCCTACAATGATTTTAATAACTAATCCTTTACAACCATGATTCAAAGATTGGACATCTAACCTGAATAGCTATTTCAGTCATCATGAAGGTGCATTTAACTTGTCAACCCAGGGACGTGAACTTGAAATGGGTTAGCACAGTATGTGCACTAGGAACCCAAAGTAGCCATTTCATTCCATAGCTAAGGAACACACAATACAAAAATTAAATTGCTTGAAAGGGAATGAGACAAATGTTGAACATCAATCAATGACTATGCTAAGTTGAAATGCATAACAAGAATAAAAATCTGAGTAACAAATAGGAACTACTTTGTCTGCTTTGGCTGCAGGAACAGTCACAAAATGAAATTCTAGTAGTTGTAGGAATAGTTGGTGCCATATTTCTAAGTACTAAACAACAAGTAATACTAAACTAATGCTAAACTAAGAAGATGGATTACTCACCAAGTGGTCCCCCTTGGATAAGTATCCTCTAAAACTAATGAAAACTCAGATGCTCAAATTCAGAATCTTTATTTTATTCACTATGAATCATGAGTACAAAAGAGTAATGTATTTGTATTACTGAAAACTAGAGAGTGCAAGTACAATATCAAATCATGCAACCTTCTGAAGAAGGAGCATCAGATCATTATTTATACTAACAAGTAAACGATGCAATCAACTCCACGACTAGGATGACGCCATTTAGGGAAAACAGAGAAAATGGAGCGATGGTGGTTACGCGTGCATGGAATTTGGTCAGGCATGCAGGTCTAAACACAGATTCAGCTTAGCAGTAACACCCATGCATGCTCGATCATTAAAGTCCACTGCAGGTGGTTACATTCAGTTGCATGAAGAATCTTCTACCGTTGGCCTTCTTTGACTTGAAGCAATTCCTTTGCAGGATGTTATAGTGCATGCCAAGTTGGTCGTGTCTTCCTTAACTTAGCATATTAAATTTGCATGGTAAATTCAATATGCATAATAGCTGCACATCTATAACCAACTTAAGGAGCATTCATTAACCACATGCAAAATCAATATAAATAATCCACATATTATGCCAAATGTCATTAAAGCTTGTAGAGATAGGATTAAGTCCAATGTCAATGGTTTGATGGAAACATTATGAAAATAACAACATTTAACATTAAATTCCATGACATCTACCAACAAATAAACTATAGATTCTACCCAAAATTGGACCAAAAACTAGACTCATCAATGATAATGATGGTAAATGGTGCAGGGGCACCATCTTCATCCTTTGCAAAGTTTGATTCATTGAGGTCTTAAGTTAGTTTTTTTTGTTTTGAATATAGAATACATTTAATAAGGTCATATTAGGCCATGTTTTAATGTTTTGAGTCTATTTGGTTGATTTGAGGTCCTTTTGTCAAAAAATGGAAAAATTGTAAAAGTTTGCAATATTGTAAAAGTGCAAAAAATGCACAATTGGGGATATCAACGGTCAAGTGGATTCAAATGGTTGTTTGAAGTTAGTTTTGGTAGTTTTTTTTGGATGGAGGAGTCTTTAAATTTGGGAGAAACTTGATGTAATTTGGTTGTTGGAGTTTTGATTGGAGAAAACAAATAAAAGCTCTTGAAAATTTTGTGTTTTCTCATAAATTTCTAATAAAGTGTTGTTGCAGGCTATTGTACAACCCTGTACCATCTATTCTTAATCCAATTTTCATTATAGATGATAGGTATATGAGATAGGAAGTGATTGGTTTTGGTTTGATAAAATTTCATTGAGGTTTGAGTATTCTACAAGCAATTTTATGTTAACGAGTTAAGAACCATGTTTTAAGGGTTTAAAGTTGTATTAAATGGATTGAACACCCATTCCACCATTAGATTTCTCTATAGCTTGGTGGAATGGGTGATTTAGGGTATGATTCTATGTCTATTGGGTTTTCCTGAGTAGGGAAGGTGTTTGGTTAAGATTTGAGCGCTGCCCTAGGTGTGTTTGTTTGTATTTTGGTTTGAAAATGGTAGTTCTAGATAGAAGTTTGATGAAATTTCAGTGCTAAAGGATTGGTGTAGGATTAGGAAGCATAGGAAGACATATTGGATGGTGTTAGAGGCGTTGGTAAGGTAAGGAAAGTTTTGGAGGGTAGATTTCCAATAAACCCTCATCATTTCAGCTTGGAGCAACCTAAAACAAGGGTTTGATAATTTGTTGCCTTCGTGAGCATTCCACTTCCTAAAAATTGTTGATTCAGAGATTTTGGAGGCTGGTTAAAGACTTTCCATTAATATTTAGGGTTGAAAATGTGTTTTAGTGGAAGTTGTTTTGGAAAAGAGGGCTAATTGAGCCCCCAAACAATGTACCAGTCAAGTTTTAGAGGTGATGTTCCAAAACAATCATATGGGATTTTGAGATATGTTGAAATTGAGGAAAATGGGTATCTATAATGCCTATTGAGAAGTGGGCTTGTGTTTGGATTTGAAATTTAAGGTCAAGAAACCTATGTTGCAGACCTACAAGGGAAATTAGGTGAGATTGTGAAAATATGTCAAGATAGGGCTTTGATGAAAGGAAAAGTGTTTAATTCTTTTTGAATTGGGATTGAAATAAATTTTCCTCCCTACTCTAAATCAGTTGGTATCATAGAAAAATAAGTTAAGGGGAAATCATATTTGGTCAAGACAAAGATTTCTAAATCTAATAATACTGTAGTTCTTAGAGCAGAGAACTTGATGAAAGAGGTAAAGGAGAAACATGGAAGGAAATAAGTTGAAAGGCAAGAGAAAATGAATGAATTCAAGTATGCAACAGGGGTTGAGAAAGGAACATCCAAGACAAGAATGGAAAAGGCATGTTTACAGGTGTGAAGGCAAGTTTACCATCAGTTCTTGATGAGAGAAAGCTAAGAGGGCAGATAATAGGTCAGTGTGTGAAGATGGGACATTATCAAGGTGGCAACAAGGTTACTAGTTCAAGGCACAATGCACATCTACAGAATTTAACTCAATGGAAAGGAGTATCTGATGAAAAGGATTTTGGAAGACCAATGAAGATGGTATGGACAAATTGTAGCTCAATTTCCAAGGGACTTGGAATCTTTTCAGGCCAAGTGTATGGTGCAGGGGCACCATGTTCATCCTTTGCAAAGTTTGGTTCATTGAGGTCTTAAGTTATTTTTGTGTGTTTTGAGTATAGAAGACATTGAATAAGGTCATATTAGGCCATCTTTTAATTTTTGAGTCTATTTGGTTGATTTGAGGTCCTTTTGTCAAAAGTTGGAAAACTTGTAAAAGTTGCAATATTGTAAAAGTGCAAAAAATGCACAATTGGGGATATCAACGGTCAAGTGGATTCAAATGGTTGTTTGAAGTTAGTTTTGATAGTTTTTTTTGGAGGGAGGAGTCTTTAAATGTTGGAAAAACTCAATGTAATCTTGTTGTTGGAGTTTTGATTAGAGAAAACAAATAAAAGCTCTTGAAAATTCCATGTTTTCTCATAAATTCTTGATAAAGAGTTGTTGTGGGCTATTGTACAGCCCCGTACCATCTGTTTTTTATCCAATTTTCATTATAGATGATAGGTATATGAGATAGGAAGTGATTGGTATTGGTTTGATATAATTTCATTAAGGTTTGAGTATTCTACAAGCAATTCTTTGTTAACGGGTTAAGAACCTTGTTTTAAGGATTTGAAGTTGTATTAAATGGATTGAACATTCATTCCACCATTATATTTCTTTGTAGCTTGGTGGAATGGGTGATTTAGGGTAGAATTTTATGTCTATGGGGTTTTCCTGAGTAGGGAAGGTGTTTGGTTAAGATTTGAACGCTGCCCTAGGTGTGTTTGTTTATATTTTGGTTTGAAAATGGTGGTTCTAGATAGAAGTTTGATGAAATTTCAATGCTAAAGGATTGGTTAAGGATTAGGAATCATAGGAAGACATATTGGATTGTGTTAGAGGCATTGGTAAGTTAAGGAAATTTGTGGAGGGTATATTTCCAATAAACCCTTATCATTCAAGCTTGGAGCAGCCTAAAACAAGGGTTTGATAATTTGTTGCCTTGGTGAGCATTCCACTTCCTAAAAATTGTTGATTCAGAGATTTTGGAGGCTGGTAAAAGAATTTCAATGAATATTTAGGGTTGGAAAGGTGTTTGAGCGGAGGTTTCTTTGGAAAAGAGGGCTAATTGAGCCCCTGAACAACGTACTCGTCAAGTTTTAGAGGTGATGTTCCATAAAAAGCAGATGGGATTTTGAGATATGTTGAAATTGAGGAAAATGGGTATCTGTAATTCCTATTGAGAAGTGGGTTTGTGTTTGGATTTGAAAGTTAAGATCAAGAAACCTCTGTTGTAAACCTACAAGGGAAATTAGGTGAGATTGTGAAAATATGTCAAGATAGGGTTTTGAGGAAAGGAAAAGTGTTTGATTATTTTTTAATTGTGATTGAAATCAATTTTCCTCATTACTCTGTATAAGTAAAGAATGAGCAATCTACTACATCAGTCACACTTTGGTTGGATATGAGTTAAACTACATCCCTATTGAATGAGCATGCCTAGTAGTTGTATTTGTAGCCCAAAAATTGAGACAATACATGCTAAACCAAGAGACAAACTTGATATCCAAAATTGATCCTCTAAAGTATCTTCTCAGTAAAGTAGCCCTGACAAGAAGATTAGCTAAGTGGGTTATAATCTTGAGTGAGTATGACATTGAATATGTTGATCAAAAAGTAATAAAAGGACAAGTGATAGTTGATCAACTTGCAGATGCACCAATGAAAGTAAACCATCCTATCTGACTTTCTAGATGAATCAATCTTTATCATATAAACACCGAAACACATGGAAATTATACTTCGACGAATCTTACACAAGTCATGGTTCAAGAGCTGGTATTTTATTCATCACACATCAAGGGGTTCCATTCCTAAATCATTTTGAATAGCATTTTTGTGCACTAATAACATAGTTGATTATGAAGCATTACTAACAGGACCCTAAATGGAAATAAAATGGAAAATCAAGGATATTCAAGTTTATGGTGATTCACAGCTAGTAATCAAGCAAGTTAATGATGATTATGATACCAAGGATGAGAAGCTAATTCCCTACAAGTGTATCATTGATAGTTTCAGACTATACTTTGAAGCTATTACCTTTTAACAGATACCGAGAATATAGAACAAGGAAGTTGACGCAATGGAAACAATTGGATCTCTCTTGGATATTCCTAACAATGCGTCACAATATGAGTTCTTGGTAGAAAAATTGTTGGTCCCTACATTCAATGTCCCTAAAATTGAACTCGTGTGTGAACTTGTTGGTCTCAAATATCCCTGGTATAAAGACATTTACAATTATTTGCATGACCATATTGTCCCTCTTGAATTTTCTCCTAACCAACACAAAACCTTTATCCAAAAATCTTCTAAGTATGCCATCATCAGAGATACCCTTTATTGTTGTAGCCTAGATAGCACCTTCCTCTGATGTCTTGATTCAAATGAAGCACAAGCAACCTTACAAGATGTTTATCATAGTATATGTGGAGTTCACTCTGCTGGTCCTACCTTAGCTAAAAAGCTTTTGAGGACATGATATTATTGTCCTACAATGGAACATGATGCCTATCACTTTGTGAAGAGATGTCACCAGTGTCAAATTCATGGAGATCTAATACATGCACCAACCCAGGAATTGTAGCCGCTCACATCACCATGGTCATTCTCTCAATGGGGACTCAACCTCATAGGAAAGATCCATCCCACTTCTACAAATGGACATAAGTTTATCCTTGTTGCTACATAATACTTTACCAAGTGGATCGAAGCCATCCTGATGACCTACATTACTGAAAAGTAGATATCCAAATTCATCTTGAATTACATTATATGTTGTTATGATATCCTGCAATCCATCATTACAAACAATGGTCACTATTTTAAGAATCAAGATGTTTGTGAACTCTGTGAAAAATTTCATATCCAACACCATTTTGCTACCCCGTATTACCCCCAGGGTAATGGTTAAGTTGAGGCATCTAATAAGTTTATCCTTAAAATCTTAAAAAAGACTTTTGATGATGCTAGTTGTGGTTGGCATCTCCAGCTCAATCCTACTTTATGGGCCTATTGTACTAGTGTTTGTACCCCTACAAGAGCCACTCCATGTTCCCTTGTCTTTAGATCTGAGGCCATACTTCCTATTGAAGTCAAGTTACCATCCCTAAGAGTATCTATGCAAGGAATTATTGATCAAGAAGAATACTATGTATCTTGTATACATGAGCTAGAGATACTAGATGAAAAGAGACAAAATTCCTTGACGCATTTGCAAGCATATCAGAACCACCTTCGACACAGCTAAAATAAGAAGGTCTGACCTAGAAGCTTTGACATTGGTGACTTAGTCTTGAAAGAGGATCCGAAGAATCAGACAAATCGAGAAAAGCCCAGAAAGTTTGAACCTAGTTGGGCCCTTATATCATCACAATAGCAGATGGATCTGGTGCTTAACAACTTTCTACTCTCGAAGGTGAATCGTTACCTAAGCCCATCAACAACATGCACCTTCACTAATATTATGCTTAATTCTCAGAGTATCCCATCAAAAATTTAAAAAATACTAAAACAAATAAAAAAAAATGGTCACCCTGATGAAAACTTGGAAAACAAGCGTCTTGGTGACAAAAATATATATAAAAATATAAAAAAAATGGTAACCTTGATGAAAACCTGGCAAATAGGTATCTTGGTGACAACAAAAAAATTAAAAAAATGGAAAAAATTAAAAAAAATAGTAAAGAGAAATAATTTGTTCAAAATTGAAAACCACTTCGGTGGTGCTTTGGATAAGTACCATGGTGAAAACCTAGAAAATAGGCTCCATGCATAGTCATTCTATGCTCCTCTATCTACTATCACTCTACCTAGTCTTCCATCCCTCGCTCATCCATTCACCCATATCATCCATAATAAAGCCTTGTCATTATTTCCATGGCCTGAGAACCATCAACATTTAGTATCCTTTGCCTTCATGACCATTCTTGGCATTCATCCATTGATTCCCCCCCCCCCGCACATAATAAGTTGGTCCTACACCTGAATGGGGGAAATTCCTTGACTTATTTCTTCATGGGATCCAATACATGGTACCAGCCATTTTAAAACATCAAAATCCAAAAAAATCATAAAACCTTCAAAATCCAAAAAAAATCATAAAACGCCAAAATTTCCAAAAAACAGAGTCAAAGTCAGAGTTAGTTTGTGTTAGTATGGTCAAACTACGTTGTCTCTACGCATTTTCTACGTAGGAAAGGCCCATCAATCAATGGTCCCTCAAGACATTAGGCCTATCCTTAGGGTTTTTTTGAGTCATCTCAATTTTAGTTTGCATCGGTCAAACTACGAGGTCTCTATGTTTATAACGTAGGTAAGGCCATCAATCAATGAGCCCCTAAGGCCCTAGGTCCATCCTTTAGGTTTTGTCAACTATTATTTTGTTCTTTGTCTGCAAGCAATCATTATTCAAACCAAATCATGATTCAATAGGAAAACTTATCCAACAGGTCTTTAATCTTCAATCAATCATCTTATCATTAATCACTATCGGGTCATTGGTCTTATATCAGAATGGGAAATTATTTCATTTGTCTCATTCGATCTTATCACTTTTCTTTTATCAAGATGTGTCCTTCATGAGATTAGACATTATCATTGGTCAACTTTGTCATTCTCCTTAAGTAGGATATGTCTTTCCTACAGTTGGGTGTTTATCAAAATGGTCAATCGGTCAACTTTCTCGGATGTGTTCCTTTCCTTAAACATGATATGTCTTTCCTGAAATTAGGTTTCATCACATCGATCAATCATATCAATCACACTTTATCAAATCAATTCACATTTGTCACTTGGTCAATCAATCTTGTCATCTTGGTCAAATTAACCTTGCCTTATTCAAAATGTGTCTTTCCTAAAACTAGGCATAATCAATCAAATCAGTTAATCAACCTTTGTCAACCTTTCAATCAACTTTGGTCAAGCAATCAATCAATTTGTCATCTTGGTCATCTTGGTCAACCTAATCAACTTAATCAATCAATCTTATCAATACTATCGACAAACATTATCTCCCTGGCAAACACTTTGTTGGTTTGAGTTTGTCATATCTTTTTGATTGGTTTTTGGTCATGTTACTAGCTACCTCTAGGATGTCTTGTCATGGATTTAAAGGGGAAATGATGGATCATTATCTATTTTATTTTCTTGTTGTATGTGGTTTGTCTTGGAAAAAAGACTGGGATAATTGGGTCCTTAGTATGAGCCGAGGCATTCCTTGTCTTTTGGCATTGTCTTTTGAATTCTTATCTCTCACAAATGGTCACCTTGCACATCTTGGTCTATGTCATACCATGGTGTTTGTGCTCCATTTGCAAAAAATTTGACACTCGATGATGATAAACATAAAGGCATGAAAGTCCATCCTTTTTCATTTCTCATCTGACGTCTCATTTTCCATTCTCCATGCTAACATTTCTTCTCTCTCCATCTTGACAACATCTTGTGACACACAAAAATACTTTGCATACATGATCATGTTAGGAAGCATTATAGAAAGCATCACCATCATAGAGATCATCATCATAATAGGCCACACATATTTGCATGATAAAATACCAAAAAAAACATAGAGTGCATCCATATCACATTATCATTTCATCACATAACCTATCATGGCATTGCATGTTACATTATGATCATAGTTCATTTCAGTTTATCACATTTCATAGACATTGCATTACATTTTACATATATTTCCTAACATTAATCACATTATTCCATATCATTATTACATTACACATTTCTAAATAATTGCATACACACCCTATAGGCATCACATTACATCAATATTAATTGCATTCACATATCACATCACATCATAAAATTAGGTCATCCATATTGCATTAATATAGAACATCAGTGCATAATCATATAAGATGCATAAACGACATTACAAATACATAATCATCCATCATATTAAACCATCACATGATCATATAGAATGCATATACATCATATAAACATAAACATCCATAGCATAACATAATCATAAACATAAAACATAATCACATAGGACTGCACATCATAAACCGCTGCCAAAACATATCATATATCACTCAAAATGTGTCATAGTACAATTTCAAGATGTATTCTATCTAACAAAATGGAGCTTGCAGGATCAATAATCAAAATACAATGTCATAACATATGATGTAAAAATAGGCTCTAGCCCGAGCTTCCCTACTCCCCTGACCTTGATATATCCCTATCCTCTCGCTGTGGCCAGCTTGAAGACTTGTGCTCTACTATCAATGGCTTGTCATATGGGGTTGATTGTCTCAGGGTTGAGGTCTCACCACTCTATGACCTGTTGGGAGTGCTTGCTATGATACCTACTATGTGATCTACCTTGGGATCCACCCAGAATCTATAAGAAGCTCAGCTCTCTCCTCTCTAGCGGTAGTACCCTCTCATACAAGTCCTTGTAGTACTACATACCCATGTTGGACCTAGCCCACTCCCGAGAAACATCAACAGCTGACCCACTGCATGTCGTTGTACAATCTATCATCCTTTGGTCAGTTTGCTATTGATGATGACTGCTAAGTCCCTCTCTATCTGGAGGGTGTCTCTCTCGACCTTTAGGTTGTCTCACTTTTTCGTCAGTGCCCTCACCTATACCTCTAAAGCTTGTACTTGTGCCTATAGAGTGGTCATCCTTTGATCCACCATCTCCTCCTCCGCTCCACCCCTGACCTCATCTAACCCCTCTTCAACATCCACCCCCATAACAATCCTCTCTCGGAGAACTCTCTCGACCTCTCCCATCATTGGATCATCTACATGATCCTCTTGTATCTCCTCTACATGCTCCTCAATCTCCATCATCTCAACCACTTGGTTACTGGCCTCTAGAACTAGAATCTCTACATGATGGTCTCCCTCCTCCACTACCATCTCCATCACCACCCTCTCCTTATGTTGCTCTCCCTCATCCTTCAGATGCTCCTCCTCCTCCTCCTCACGGATGGGTGGCAACAACCTTACCTCATGTTGTCTCCCATCTCTCCTCCTCCTCTGTCGGTCTCCTCCTTGGCCTCCCTGACCATCCCCTACATCATCTCCTCCATCTCCCTGTCCTCCGTCTCCCCATCCTCCGTCTCCTCGCCCTCCACCCCTTTGTCCCCTATCTCCCCTCTAGCCTCGCAAGTCCCTACCTCTACACCCTATAGGCATTGGCTACTCTAGATCTATATACGGGGATGGCCTATGGGTCTTCCACCATGCATCATACTTAGGATTTGTACCTGCATCTGTTTCCCTCCTCTCCATCCCCATTGTATCAGTTGTAGAGCATCAATCTCCTACTCGTTCATAGTCACCGGTATCTGTTATCCCCATGGGTGCACCTCCTGAGAGGACTGTGCAAAATTTTTTGTACCTACAAGAATACCCTACCTCTCCCCGAACTATCTCCAAACTCTCTTTGGAAGATACATCTCAATAATGTGTTGTGACTGTACTATCCTTCCAATCAAATACCTGGGCTATCAGCACCATGGCAGATGCTCGTCCTCACCCACATAGAGATCATAGTCACTGTAAGGCCTCCATACAAAGCTCACTAATATCTCAATCTCGTATCTCCAGTATCCTATGTCTCCCACATGTGCCTGTGTGATGGCACCTTGATATAGATATACATATGGAGCACTAGCTCCCAACTGTCATGCCACTAGTGGTTGGAACACTGGTATATGCTCCCATGCCCATAGCATGAGTAATGTAACCCTGCAACTCATGATTTGACCACCTCTATATGCAATGTGATGAAGCTGGAAGTAAAGCATCCCCAATAAACATGGCCCCCAGGAATAAAAAGTCTCATCTTGTACCATACCGACTAGTACCTCTCCCCAACCCACCGAAAACTCGTGACCTTTGCAATCTGGAATCAATACACCAAAAATCAATGTACACAAAACATATTCAAATCTATTGTAGCACTTTTCTAGGGTCTCCCATCTAATCTCGTAACCCTAAATCTCAAGCTCTGACTCATCCTCAAAATCATAGAATTCATAAATGGCTTGTAGTCCTCGTACAAGGTCATATTGTACCCACTCTCCACAAACCGATAGCTGCAGAATCCTATGAGCATCCTCTAATATAACAGTGGCCTCCCTAGTCGACAGAAGAAACGTACATGTCTCAAAGTGCCACTGCTCTGCTAACACCATCAACATGCCCCTGTTTTCCCTGATAATGGGCATATAGGTCACATAGAATAGTCTGAGATCTAGAAGTGCCTTCCTCTTGAAATCATCTAGTTGATCCTGGAGTTGAAATATCTTCGGTCGTGACTCCCGAGTGTAAATAGGAGGTAGTACAACCTGAACTCATCACAAAAGTCATCATGTTAATCTAAAGTATTCATTTGACCTATTGGACCTCAATTGAACAAGTCACTTTATCCTAAACTAGGGAAAAAATTTCATTAATCAATTGCGTCATTTTCCTTGTCAATTGCATTGCATAAATCTTGGTGTCACTAATCTTGCACATGCATCACTCCACTATAATTGCAATGTTTATTTGCATGTGTCATTTCCAACCACATTTTTGTCGCTAAATCTCAATTGCATCATTTTCGATCACATATGCGACTTGAAAATAAAATGCGACATACCCTTCAAATGCATCACAACACAGTCGTCCCTACCCTAGACCTATGCACTTACATCCCGATGAGGTGATTGTGGTGAACCAATTCACCTGCGTCACTCATGCACGCAATTGTGTCGCATGTCGTGCAATGCAATTTCCTGCTAAATTCTTTCCTAGCTAAAATGCACAAAAATAAAAAAAATCACAAGGTGGGTTTCGAGTACTTACCAGGGTGAGCACTCCCTCAAGAAGGCAGAACGTGTGGATGCGGTAGCCTTTGTGTGTAGTGTCTAGAACTGGCGACATCTCCTTAGATTTCTTCACCTAAAGCTCCTAAGATTTCTAAATTTAGAATGCACGAATGACTTATTTTGTTAATCAAGCTCCTATTTATAGCCTGAAAATTACGGTTTGCACTTGGCATGTGTACTAGGCACACTCTTGGACCACTTTGAACCTAAATTTGACCCCCTTAATGACCTTGAAAATCATTTTCATCTACACCATTGAACTCCTAGCTGTCAAAATTGACTTATTAGGACAATTTTCCAATTTTTTTGAATTTTTTGAAAATTTGCAAAATTCTCCCGAGGGGGCATGCGTCTACCCTGCTTTCACCGGGGAATATTTTGACTAAATTTATTTGAGACAACACGATGAACTACATTATGTCAAAGAGGGGAAAAATGTAGACACTAAAAAATGTCTTGGTCTACGAGCATGATCTAAAAACCTCTAGAGTGTGCTCACTCAACTAAGTTCTTCATTTATTAGATTTGAAATCAGTTACTTAACTTACTCAATTCCAAATTCGTGCCAAGATCTTTAATTAATGGTTTGAATCCAATATGCAAACTCAATCCATCAATTTACTAAGCTCATTGATTAATCTATTTGCAGAATTAAAACATAAGCCAACATCAAGAACAAACCAAAAGATTAGAGACACATTTGATTACGAAGTTCACCTCTCAAGGCTACGTCTCCAGATCCACTGAATAAGTGTGATCAATTTTCCATTAATGTTGTCACCTACAAATTGCTTACAACATCTGGTCTTCTGACTGCATAGACAAAGTTGTCACTACTAGGAAGATTCAAGCCCTACAAGCACTTTCTAAATCCACACTAAACAAGTGCTTCCAACAATAACAACATAAGTAGTCCTAGCTCTTAAAGCACAACTAAATGCAAACTAGATACAGAGGTTTCTTTCCTCATTTATAAAATCATACTAAGCATAATTTAGACATTACTAAATTCACCATTTCAGAAAAAAGTCAAGTATCAAAAAAACTTTTGTTATACCTGATGCTGGATCTTCAACCTTGCAAGAGAGAAGTCTTCAACCTAAATGTCGAACAACACTCCTTCAAGCACAACCTTCTGAAATCATCTATACAGAGTTTTGAAATCCCAATCCTTCTCTCAGGTCGCTCTACAAAATTCTATCACTTGGGTGCCTTCACTTGGACTCTGGATCCTTAATGATCAACTCAAAAGAATACATTGAATGATTGGATCTAAAATAATCGGATGCTTGATTCTTGGATGCCATTCCTTTGCATTCTCATCCCCTTTTATAAAAAATCTGCCAATTATGGTTAAAACTATAAAATTTGGACATTTCCCCTTTAAGGTTAGGATTTAACCAATCCCCCTTATTTTAAAAATAAAACGATAACAATCCCCATTAAAAACCATTTTAATTTGGTTTTTAAGCCCTTAACACTTTTCATATTCAAGCTATTTAGTTTTGCTTATTTTTTTCCTTTTATCATTAAAGGCATTCATAACCTATTTAAAGGTTATTTAGTTTTAAATTAAGGAATTCGGGCTAAACAAAGTGTTAAAAATAACACATCCCTCATATACTTCCAAACCTTATAATCCTTCCAGATTTATTCCTTTAAAAATATCTATAAATCATTTAAAATATTGTCTAATCCCTTTAATTATATCATGTAAATGGGCTTTAATATTCTAAAGGATAAGGCCCTTATTTTTAGGGGTTAGTATTTTTTTTTTTTTAATTTTTAGGAGATTTGGTTTTAATCTGTTGCCTTGTGATCCCACAAAATCCACCTAGGATCCCAAAAAATCCACTTGGGATCCCATAAAATCTAATCCCACCAAATCCATTGGGATCCCACCAAATCCACTTGGGATCCCACAAAATCTGCTTGGAATCCCACAAAATGGATTTTGTGAAATAAAATAAACCTCCACCACTTTATTTCTCAAAAGTAAAGCATGGTGTAGTGGTGGTATGTGAATTTAGTGAGGGGGATCCACATTTTTTCCACATCACTTGCACTTGCCATGTCAAAATCCAGTCAACCTTCAACTTTGACTGGCCATATCCTTCAACTTTGACTAGCCATATCTTTTCCATACAAGCTTTTTTTTCTACGAAACGAGCAATGTTGGGATCATGGCAATGAGCTCTTCATTTTGATGAATTTTGAAATGATCAATTTTTCACCTAAAAATACCTACCTGGTTGCAAGGTTTGACCAAACTTTGACTAGTCATGACTTTGACGTATGAACTCTTTTTTCACCCATTCAAGTTGCGTTGAGTCCAATTTCTCGAGCACATTGGCATGGTGTTGATTTTGAGGGAAAATGGAACAATTGAATTTTTAGAGTTTTGAGATCCACCTGGATCTAGCCTCCCCACTGAAGAACTTTTGGTCTCCAAAAGTGTATTGTTTCTTTGAAACATAACCATGCTCTGCATTATGCAGAGCATGGGTTACATTTCAAAGAAGATTCTAGCATACATTAATGTTGGACTCCTTGTTCACAGACTGCTCGAACAATGGAAAATTGTGCCTCAGCTTGATACATTCTTTCACCTTTGTTCTTCAGAATGGTTGATTCATGGCTTCACCATTCAGCTCTATCCAAGCTTGTTGTAGCAACAAGGCCATTAAAAGGAACACTGCCCCTTGTAGGCCTTTTCAATCATCATCTGACTAAGTTTTGAAGTTGGAACTTACAGGTCACTCTTGACCATCCTTTGCAACTCTAAGTGAAGTGATCCATTGGATAGATAGTCCATCCATCAAAATGCTCTCCTTCTTCAGTAGAAGCTTTGTGACACCCTCTCGCCTTGAGAATTTATGTCAACCACTTGAGTCCTCTTAATTTCTTGAGTTCTTAAGAAATTTGCAAGCAACAAGTCTTTAACCTACATAAGGAACTCTTCAAGTACTCTCCTTCGGATTACAAGAGATGTGGCTTCAAAATACTTACAAAATCTCAATCTTAGACAAATACCACTGCATACTAATACTTGCAAAACAATTTCATTTAGAGTCTTTTACTCAAAACCACACTGGTTTGATTCCCACAAAAAATGTAACATGAAACAAAGTTGATACACTTATTTAGTCAACAAGGTTTCCCATCTTTTATGGAGCTAAACAAAGGAACTTCCCACTTCTAGTTGATCCTGTTTTATCTAAGGTTCTTCATGGAATTCCTCAGGGATGGTAACCACATGTTCTTCCTTTACCTCTGTAACCTCCTATTGACTAGGTTCTTTTGTAGACCTCTGTGAATGTCGAATCTCTAGGTGAAACTTCCAGCATTTCTCAACCCAATACCCACTGATTTTGCAGTGAGTACAATAATTTCAAGCTTTGTCTTGTATTGTAGTTTCCTTCTTCAGAGAGGAACATTGAAGGTGTGATGCATGCCTTGTTGTATCCTTAGCTTGCATGACTAACTTTCTACAAAGCCTTTGCTTCTTGCTACACCTTGCTACACAATGGTTAGGTGCATGAAAAAATGTGCATGGTCATATATTCCACAATGCTTGCACAAAAGAATTCCTACTTTCAAAATAAACAATAGATTTGAAGTGTTCATCACCTTTGGATTTCCCTTGACCAACTTGAGCACTGAACTGCTTAGGAGAACCCACTTTCCCTCTGTCAGGTTCTGAGTCGAACTGCTGAAAATAATCTTCCTTATATTTTCCTCCATCAGGTTCATCTTTCCCAGAAGATGGTTTGTAGTCACTTCCACTGCTGTAGTCTGAAGTGTCAGCTTCTCCATAGCCCAATCCTTGATATTGAGGTCTCTCTCTGACCTCTATGGGATTAACAATACCTTGGCCACTGATTCCAAGGCCTTTCCCACTGTAGCTCATCTTTGTCAGTAGCTTCATACTGATACCCTTGGTATGTTTTTCAAATGCTGCAAAATCATGATCATGGTTAAAGGAAGAAATTGAACTTAACTCATTTTTTACCTTCTTTGTTGCTTGATCAACCTCTTGAGCATTTTCCAATGGCTCCTTTTGAATTGTTGCATATGAAGCATCCAAACTATTAGGCTATGTGAGGGGTACATACGAGGAATCCTCTAAGTGCAGAAAAAATGTACAAATGTCAGGATTTTCAATCCTGGAAGGACTCTTTACAGTAGAGCTTTCTCCCATCTGCTCTTCCACAACACTCTACAACATCAGGTGTAAATTCCTCTTTTCATCTTCCATGTATTCAAGATGACTTCTCAACTCAACATTTTCCAACTAGAGATGTTGGTTGGCTTCTTCAAGTTCTTGAAGCCTTTTGGACTTATCCTGGTGGAGTGCCTCAATCATCCTTTTTATGGCAAAGAAGTCATCCATCATGGATGCAGACATTGTCACCTTAGAAGCTTCCCCTTGCTCAGATGCCATCTTTCTTAAATCTCTTAAATGCTCACCTATTAAACTTACAAACTTGCAAACCAACAAACAGTCAAACTAATCAAAATTGAAAACTTGCATAAACTGGTAATCTATTTAACCAAGCAAACTAAGCAAAGTGAGCTAACTGAAAAACTTGTCAAACTGGTCACTTTAACCAAACTTGAGCTCAGAAACTGTGATACCACTTGAACTAAAAAAATCTAGATTGTGCTTAATCAACTAAGTTCTTCATTTATCAAATTTGAAATTAGTTACTTAACTTACTCAATTCCAAATCCGTGCCAAGATCTTTAATTAATGGTTTGAATCTAATATGCAAACTCAATCCATCAATTTACTAAGTTCATTGATTAATCTATTTGTGGAATTAAAACATAAGCCATCATCAAGAACAAACCAAAAGATCAGAGACACATTTGATTACGGAGTTCACCTCTCAGGGCTACATCTCCAGATCCGCTCAATAAGTGTGATCAATTTTCCATTAATGTTGTCACTTGCAAATTGATTACAACATTTGGTCTTTTGACTGCATATACAAAGTTGTCACTACCAGAAAGTTTCAAGCCCTACAAGCACTTACTAAATCCACACTAAAAAAGTGCTTCCAACAATAACAACATAAGCAGTCCTAGTTCTTAAAGCACAACTGAATGCAAACTAGATACAAAGGTGTCTTTCCTCATTTATAAAATCTTACTAAGCATAATTCAAACATTATTGAATTCACCATTCTAGAATAAAGTCAAGTATCAAAAACACTCTGGTTATACCTAATGTTGGATCTTCAACTTTGCAAGAGAGAATTCTTCAACCCAAATGTCGAACAACACTCCTTCAAGCACAACCTTCTGACATCATCTGTACGGAGTTTTGAAATCCCAATCCTTCTCTCGGGTCACTCTACAAAATTCTATCACTTGGGTGCCTTCACTTCGACTTTGGATCCCGAATGATCAACTCAAAAGTATATGTTGAATGCTTGGATATAAAATAATTGGATGCTTGATTCTTGGATTCCATGCCTTTGCATTCTCATCCCCTTTTATATAAAAATATGCCCATTATGGTTAAAACTATAAAATTTGGACATTTCCCCTTTAAGGTTAGGATTTAACCAATCCCCCTTATTTTACAAATAAAATGATAACAATACCCATTAAAAACCATTTTAATTTGTTTTTTAATCCCTTAACACTTTTCATATTTGGGCTATTTAGTTTTGCTTGTTTTTGACTTTTTATCATTGAAGGCATTCATAACCTATTTAAAGGTTATTTAGTTTTAACTTAAGGAATTCGGGCTAAACAAAGTGTTAAAAATAACACAACCCTCATATACTTCCAAACCTTATAATCCTTTTGGATTTATTCCTTTAAAAATCTCTATAAATCATTTAAAATATTATCTAAGCCCTTTAATTATATTATGTAAATAGGCTGTAATATTCTAAAGGATAAGGCCCTTATTTTTTAGGGGTTAGTATTTTTTATTTTTTTAATTTTTAGGAGATTTGGTTTTAATTTGTTGCCTTTAAATCCCACAAAATCCGCTTGGGATCCCACAAAATCTAATCCCACCAAATCCGCTTGGGATCCCACAAAATCTGATCCCACCAAATCCACTTGGGATCCCACAAAATCCGCTTGGAATCCCACAAAATTGATTTTGTGAAATAAAATAAACCTCCACCACTTTATTTCTCAAAAATAAAGCATGGTGTAGTGGTGGTACGTGAATTTAGTGAGGGGGATCCACATTTTTTCCACATCACTTGCACTTGCCACGTCACCATTCAGTCAACTGCCACGTCAGCATCCAGTCAACCTTCAACTTTGACTGTCATATCTTTGTCATACGAGCTCTGTTTTGTACAAAATGAGCAAATTTGGGATCATGGAAATGAGCTCTTCATTTTGATGTCAATTTTAATGAATTTTGAGATGATCAATTTTTCGCCTAAAATACCTACCTAGTTGCAAGGTTTGACCAAACTCTGACTAGCCATAACTTTGACGTATGAACTCCTTTTTTTCCCATTCAAGTTGCATTGAGTCCAGTTTCCCAAGCACATTGACATGGTGTTGATTTCTAGGGCAATTGGAACAATTGAACTTTTAGAGTTTTGAGATCCACCTAGATTATAGCCTCATTTTTCTTGGTCTTCTTCTCCACATAATTAAATAATTTTAATTATTTAATTATCTTTTATCATGTTCCTCTATTAATTAAATAATTTTAATTATTTAATTAATTCACCTCTTAACCTTTATTCTACTATGCTCAATTAAATAAATTTAATTGTGTCGCTAATATCCTTTTCTTCAATAATTAAATAAATTATTATTTATTTAATTATTTACCTTTCACTACTCGTCTATAGTCAAATAATTATTATTAATTGTTTTTCAATTCATTAATCTTTTAATTCTTCTATAATCAAATAAATTTTAAATTATTTGACTATCTTTTGACATTTCTCCACCAATTAAATAATTAATGAGATTTAATTATTTAATTTCATTTCTCTATTTCCCCCTATTTAATTAAAATGGTTGCATAAATCATTTTAATTAAATGCCCACTTGCCTTTTCCTCAAATAAATAATTTAAATAAATAATTTATGCCTCCACTTGGTCAAAGATTTCTTCTCATGAATTGATTGATTTTAATTTTTAATTTTTCCATTATCTCCCTCCACTATCTCATTTTTGAATCTTAATCATCAATTGACTCTGGTCTCTTCAAAATCTTGACCATTCAATTCGTAACCCCCATTCCTCTGTGTTGCATGTCTTTTCAATCATCAATCTTGGAATCTTTCTAGAAGCCTGATCTCGTCTATCCATTCAAATGGTTGTCTATAAAAGAATCCTTCCTCTATTTTTGATTCAACAACCACTTATCTCTGACTTCCATGCTTATTGTTTGCAAGTATTTGTGCACACATTTCATGATCTGAGGGAAACTTGCAAAGGCAACTTGAGGAGAGACAAGAGAAGTGATTCAACTTCAATATGGGGGGTGCATTGTTTGTTTACTTTGATTTTACTCCATTATTTTGATTGTTTTATCTTGTTTAGATTGAATTTATAGCTTAGATAGTGTTGTGGTTGTCACTTAATCTATGCTGGTAGAAATTACTCCTTAACTTGCACTTAAGGGGGTGTTGGTGTAAATAGTGACTTTATCAAACTATTTAGTTAATCATACTTTCTAAGTTGCTTATTCACATTTCTTAAGTCTCCACTTAGGGACTTTTATCTTTTTGGCTCACTTCATGTGGTTGAGACACATGTACTCACCTATTAAGACACATTGTATGCATACTTGTCACTTGCTCACACACTTGTCAAGTGAGCTCACAAGTGTTGCACCTTTGGAGGGGTAGTTAGTCATTTAGTCCTACCTTCCTACCTCATCTACCTTGCATATATATAAGCAAGGGTCTCATTGTATTTTACACATGATTTGTGTACCTTCTATCAAAGACTCTTAATGTAATTTTGTCATATTAACATTTGCATCTCTCAAAATCTTTGGCTTTTTTATACATTTACAGTTTGTAGCTTAAAATATCTCTTATAAAATTAGTTAATTCATTTGTTTTCAAATTTCTAACAAATGCATCACCCCCCCCAACAACCATGTTATCAAAAGAACTTCAAGAAAAAATGAATTTTCTTCATGCAAGGATAGCCTTTTAAGAGGAGAAACAAAATTAAGGAACAAATTGTAATGAGTTTGGGCACCAAGAGACAAGTTGTGGAAGATGAACAACCCTTTAATTCCAATGTGGAAATGTTTTTTGAATACTCTTTTGTAGCATGTCACCTAGGTAAATATGGCACCCTAAAAGGAAGATCCCTTCCTTTGACAACTGAAGAAAATGCAACCCCCAAGTATGATGGGATAGGTGGAGGGAATGTAGCAAAGGCTTAGCTAATAATCTTGAACAAATG
>VDFB02281492.1:147962553-147989298 GCA_007258455.2 Sequoia sempervirens | reverse complement strand
AATGTAACTCTTCCAAGACCTCCTTCTAATCCACAACCAAAAATCAAGTACAATCTCCTAGACCAGCTGGGAAACTCCCACACAAATTTCTATCCTAGAACTCCTTCGCATATCTCCTCAACACAGAGCTATCCTTGATGAAGCCTTGCAAGAAGCATTTGTATCTGCAAATCTATATGTCAATGAATTTCGAGCCATGGTTGGATACCTAGCTATGTTACATCATGTCACCTTTTCTGAACAAGACTTATCCACACAAAGTCCAGTCATAATGATCCCCTACACCTAGAAGTCTACATAAATAAATATAAGATCAGATGAGTCCTAGTAGATGGTGGAGCAAGTTTGAACATTTTCTCCCTAAAATTGGTAAAAGCATTGGGATACTTTGATAATTGCATAGATCAAACCAAGAAAATTGTCACCAAAGCCTATGATGATGTTGAACATTCATTTGAAGGAGTCATTTTGCCTCCTATAAAAGTTGGTTCGGCTATGCAAAATATAGTTTTTCATGTCTTGGATCTAAATTTACACTAAAACCTTCTCCTTGGCCACCCATGGATTCATGCCATGAAGGATATACCATCCACATACCACCAATGCCTCAAATTTCTAGATAATGGCACTAAAATTACTATTCCTGCAGATCCTGATCCCTTTCAGTATTGCATAAACCTAAAAGGAACTGTTGAGCATCAAGTGCCCATAAATCGAGAGCCCCCATCTTCTACCTCATCCCATTACATTGATCCATCTGACCTCATCAAATCATCCACTCCATTCACTCCACCATCCAAACCCAAAATCCAGATTCAAGACAAAGGATATGGAGAATACAACATGAAGAGTCTCTTTTGCATTGGAAAACTGCCCAAATCACCAAAGTCTTATAGCAAGTTGCATCTCGTACAGCCTAAGGTTGTCATCCATAATCCCCCTACCACCTTCACTAAATGGGGGGAGTTAGCCAAATAATCTTTGGATGACCACATTTATACATGGCTATATAAAGAAGAGGAGGACATAGAACCTAAGCAGTTACCAGTTGAACAGTATCCAAAAGGGTTCTTATTGATGAAGAAACAAGGATATAATGGACACAACGATCTTGGTCTAAGAAAACAAGGAATGTTGGAACCATTATATCCTCCTAAATTACTAAAGTATCAATGGTTATGGTTTTTAGCAATAAACGTGACTATCCGGGGTGTCGGGTTACCTTCAAGTGAGACTGTTAATGCTTCAAATGAAATCAAGACATCAGAGGATTGTTATATCGACTCTAATTACAATGAATGGAAATGGGATTTGGAATCCACTAATCCATAAGTAATTATAACCTTGAGGAAACATTTAGATAACCTGGTGAGCCTACTTTTGAAGAGAGATTCAGCCAAATGTTTGAAATTAGTCCCTCATCAAGTCCCCACCAAAAGGTCCCCTTAAAAATGGAAGCTTGGATCAAACAATTTTGGGAACTCGAAGCTCGCATTGAAACCTCTTGGAAACCCAATGACTCTACCTCTGTCTTTACCTTATCTTCCTATACCATGGCCCTTGAAAATGTCAATGATGGCTTGCCCCTCATTTACCCACAATTAATAGACTGGGATCAACAAGAACCACTGAGTTTGGACACATTTGAGAACGACGAAGCAATTGTTGAGTTCATGGGCCTTCGTGAAGAAATACCAAGTGGGGATCATAAGGTTCATTTTTTCATAGAATTCAATAGTGCAGCATATTTTCGTGAGGTTTTCCTTTCCTCTAGTCGCAAAAGTGAAAATGAAAAAATTCAAAATAAAAAGAATAGGTCTTCAAGTGAAAACCAAAAGGTGTCTACTGACTATGAAAAAGTGAAAATAAAGGACATATCTGAAAGTGAAAACTTGCACCTGAGGATGGAGCACTAGATATTCTCCCTATAGACTGAGAGAGATAGCCATTTCTTATAGAAGATATAGAGGAAGTGAATATTGGGACACAAGACAACTCTAGAATCATACAGCTGGTAGCATCTTTGACTACCAAGGAAAAGCTTGAGTTTGCAACATTCTTTTCAGACATACAAGTTAATTTTGCATGGTCATATGTTGATATGCCTGGATTGGACCTCGAGCTTGTTTTACATCACTTTCCATTGATACCAAATGCCAAACCATATAAATAGAAGCTAAGGAAAATGCACTCATAAATTTCACTTCTGGTCAAGGTGGAACTAAATAAACTCTTGGATGTTGGATTCATATGCTCTATTAACTATGTCGATTGGATATCTAATATTGTTCTTGTCACAAAACCGAATGGGAAAATTAGAGTATGCACATATTTCAAAGATCTTAACAAGGCTTGTCCCAAAGATGATTTCCCCTTACCAAATATTGACATCATAGTTGACCTCACCGTCGGATATGAAATGCTATCACTTATGGACAAATTCTCAGGCTATAACTAGATAAGAATTTCTCCTAAATATCAACCAAAGACAACCTTCACAAGCGCTTAGGGAGATTTCTTTTGGAACGTTATGCCATTTGGAATTAAAAAATGTTGGAGCTACATATCAGAGAGCCATTACTACTATTTTTCATGATTATATGCACGTACTTATGGAGGATTATGTTGATGATGTTCTCTCAAAATCTCTAGAATGAAGTGGTCACCTAGTAGTCTTGGATAATATTTTCATGACTTGAAAAGTACAAACTCAGGTTAAATCCAAAGAAATTTGTTTTCAGGGTCCAATCAAGAAAACTCTTAGGATACATTATCTCCCATAGAGGAATAGAGGTTGATCCCGCAAAAGTAAAAGCTATCTTGGAAATGCCACCACCAATCAACATCAATCAGCTAAGGACTTTACAAGGAATACTACAATCAATCCATAGGTTCATTGCTCAGCTAGAAGACAAGATACATCCATTTCAACATTTTTACGAAAAGGAATTCCCTTTAATTGGATAGAGAAATGTCAAGAAGCATTTGATAAAATCAAGAATTATCTATTGACTCCACCAATTCTTATGCCTTTGATTGATGGAAGACACTTGATATTATACATAACAACAACTACATCAACACTAGGGGAATTGTTGGCACAAAATGATTGTTGGCCTCCTACAATGATTTTAATAACTAATCCTTTACAACCATGATTCAAAGATTGGACATCTAACCTGAATAGCTATTTCAGTCATCATGAAGGTGCATTTAACTTGTCAACCCAGGGACGTGAACTTGAAATGGGTTAGCACAGTATGTGCACTAGGAACCCAAAGTAGCCATTTCATTCCATAGCTAAGGAACACACAATACAAAAATTAAATTGCTTGAAAGGGAATGAGACAAATGTTGAACATCAATCAATGACTATGCTAAGTTGAAATGCATAACAAGAATAAAAATCTGAGTAACAAATAGGAACTACTTTGTCTGCTTTGGCTGCAGGAACAGTCACAAAATGAAATTCTAGTAGTTGTAGGAATAGTTGGTGCCATATTTCTAAGTACTAAACAACAAGTAATACTAAACTAATGCTAAACTAAGAAGATGGATTACTCACCAAGTGGTCCCCCTTGGATAAGTATCCTCTAAAACTAATGAAAACTCAGATGCTCAAATTCAGAATCTTTATTTTATTCACTATGAATCATGAGTACAAAAGAGTAATGTATTTGTATTACTGAAAACTAGAGAGTGCAAGTACAATATCAAATCATGCAACCTTCTGAAGAAGGAGCATCAGATCATTATTTATACTAACAAGTAAACGATGCAATCAACTCCACGACTAGGATGACGCCATTTAGGGAAAACAGAGAAAATGGAGCGATGGTGGTTACGCGTGCATGGAATTTGGTCAGGCATGCAGGTCTAAACACAGATTCAGCTTAGCAGTAACACCCATGCATGCTCGATCATTAAAGTCCACTGCAGGTGGTTACATTCAGTTGCATGAAGAATCTTCTACCGTTGGCCTTCTTTGACTTGAAGCAATTCCTTTGCAGGATGTTATAGTGCATGCCAAGTTGGTCGTGTCTTCCTTAACTTAGCATATTAAATTTGCATGGTAAATTCAATATGCATAATAGCTGCACATCTATAACCAACTTAAGGAGCATTCATTAACCACATGCAAAATCAATATAAATAATCCACATATTATGCCAAATATCATTAAAGCTTGCAGAGATAGAATTAAGTCCAATGCCAATGGTTTGATGGAAACATTATGAAAATAACAACATTTAACATTAAATTCCATGACATCTACCAACAAATAAACTATAGATTCTACCCAAAATTGGACCAAAAACTAGGCTCATCAATGATAATGATGGTAAATGGTGCAGGGACACCATCTTCATCCGTTGCAAAGTTTGGTTCATTGAGGTCTTAAGTTAGTTTTTTGTTTTTTGAATATAGAATACATTTAATAAGGTCATATTAGGCCATGTTTTAATGTTTTGAGTCTATTTGGTTGATTTGAGGTCCTTTTGTCAAAAAATGGAAAAATTGTAAAAGTTTGCAATATTGTAAAAGTGCAAAAAATGCACAATTGGGGATATCAACGGTCAAGTGGATTCAAATGGTTGTTTGAAGTTAGTTTTGGTAGTTTTTTTTGGATGGAGGAGTCTTTAAATTTGGGAGAAACTTGATGTAATTTGGTTGTTGGAGTTTTGATTGGAGAAAACAAATAAAAGCTCTTGAAAATTTTGTGTTTTCTCATAAATTTCTAATAAAGTGTTGTTGCAGGCTATTGTACAACCCTGTACCATCTATTCTTAATCCAATTTTCATTATAGATGATAGGTATATGAGATAGGAAGTGATTGGTTTTGGTTTGATAAAATTTCATTGAGGTTTGAGTATTCTACAAGCAATTTTATGTTAACGAGTTAAGAACCATGTTTTAAGGGTTTAAAGTTGTATTAAATGGATTGAACACCCATTCCACCATTAGATTTCTCTATAGCTTGGTGGAATGGGTGATTTAGGGTATGATTCTATGTCTATTGGGTTTTCCTGAGTAGGGAAGGTGTTTGGTTAAGATTTGAGCGCTGCCCTAGGTGTGTTTGTTTGTATTTTGGTTTGAAAATGGTAGTTCTAGATAGAAGTTTGATGAAATTTCAGTGCTAAAGGATTGGTGTAGGATTAGGAAGCATAGGAAGACATATTGGATGGTGTTAGAGGCGTTGGTAAGGTAAGGAAAGTTTTGGAGGGTAGATTTCCAATAAACCCTCATCATTTCAGCTTGGAGCAACCTAAAACAAGGGTTTGATAATTTGTTGCCTTCGTGAGCATTCCACTTCCTAAAAATTGTTGATTCAGAGATTTTGGAGGCTGGTTAAAGACTTTCCATTAATATTTAGGGTTGAAAATGTGTTTTAGTGGAAGTTGTTTTGGAAAAGAGGGCTAATTGAGCCCCCAAACAATGTACCAGTCAAGTTTTAGAGGTGATGTTCCAAAACAATCATATGGGATTTTGAGATATGTTGAAATTGAGGAAAATGGGTATCTATAATGCCTATTGAGAAGTGGGCTTGTGTTTGGATTTGAAATTTAAGGTCAAGAAACCTATGTTGCAGACCTACAAGGGAAATTAGGTGAGATTGTGAAAATATGTCAAGATAGGGCTTTGATGAAAGGAAAAGTGTTTAATTCTTTTTGAATTGGGATTGAAATAAATTTTCCTCCCTACTCTAAATCAGTTGGTATCATAGAAAAATAAGTTAAGGGGAAATCATATTTGGTCAAGACAAAGATTTCTAAATCTAATAATACTGTAGTTCTTAGAGCAGAGAACTTGATGAAAGAGGTAAAGGAGAAACATGGAAGGAAATAAGTTGAAAGGCAAGAGAAAATGAATGAATTCAAGTATGCAACAGGGGTTGAGAAAGGAACATCCAAGACAAGAATGGAAAAGGCATGTTTACAGGTGTGAAGGCAAGTTTACCATCAGTTCTTGATGAGAGAAAGCTAAGAGGGCAGATAATAGGTCAGTGTGTGAAGATGGGACATTATCAAGGTGGCAACAAGGTTACTAGTTCAAGGCACAATGCACATCTACAGAATTTAACTCAATGGAAAGGATTATCTGATGAAAAGGATTTTGGAAGACCAACGAAGATGGTATGGACAAGTTGTAGCTCAATTTCCAAGGAACTTGGAATCTTTTCAGGCCAGGTGTATGGTGCAGGGGCACCATGTTCATCCTTTGCAAAGTTTGATTCATTGAGGTCTTAAGTTATTTTTTTGTGTTTTGAGTATAGAAGACATTGAATAAGGTCATATTAGGCCATCTTTTAATGTTTGAGTCTATTTGGTTGATTTGAGGTCCTTTTGTCAAAAGTTGGAAAACTTGTAAAAGTTGCAATATTGTAAAAGTGCAAAAAATGCACAATTGGGGATATCAACGGTCAAGTGGATTCAAATGGTTGTTTGAAGTTAGTTTTGATAGTCTTTTTTGGAGGGAGGAGTCTTTAAATGTTGGAGAAACTCAATGTAATCTTGTTGTTGGAGTTTTGATTAGAGAAAACAAATAAAAGCTCTTGAAAAAACCATGTTTTCTTATAAATTCTTGATAAAGTGTTGTTGTGGGCTATTGTACAGCCCCATACCATCTATTTTTTTATCCAATTTTCATTATATATGATAGGTATATGAGATAGGAAGTGATTGATATTGGTTTGATATAATTTCATTAAGGTTTGAGTATTCTACAAGCAATTCTTTGTTAACGGGTTAAGAACCTTGTTTTAAGGATTTGAAGTTGTATTAAATGGATTGAACATCCATTCCACCATTATATTTCTTTGTAGCTTGGTGGAATTGGTGATTTAGGGTAGGATTTTATCTCTATGGGGTTTTCGTGAGTAGGGAAGGTGTTTGGTTAAGATTCAAACGCTGCCCTAGGTGTGTTTGTTTATATTTTGGTTTGAAAATGGTGGTTCTAGATAGAAGTTTGATGAAATTTCAATGCTAAAGGATTGGTTAAGGATTAGGAAGCATAGGAAGACATATTGGATTGTGTTAGAGGCATTGGTAAGTTAAGGAAATTTGTGGAGGGTATATTTCCAATAAACCCTTATCATTCAAGCTTGGAGCAGCCTAAAACAAGGGTTTGATAATTTGTTGCCTTGGTGAGCGTTCCACTTCCTAAAAATTGTTGATTCAGAGATTTTGGAGGCTGGTAAAAGAATTTCCATGAATATTTAGGGTTGGAAAGGTGTCTGAGTGGAGGTTTCTTTGGAAAAGAGGGCTAATTGAGCCCCTGAACAACGTACCCGTCAAGTTTTAGAGGTGATGTTCCATAAAAAGCATATGGGATTTTGAGATATGTTGAAATTGAGGAAAATGGGTATCTATAATTCCTATTGAGAAGTGGGTTTGTGTTTGGATTTGAAAGTTAAGATCAAGAAACCTCTGTTGTAAACCTACAAGGGAAATTAGGTGAGATTGTGAAAATATGTCAAGATAGGATTTTGAGGAAAGGAAAAGTGTTTGATTATTTTTGAATTGTGATTGAAATAAATTTTCCTCACTACTCTATATAAGTAAAGAATGAGCAATCTACTACATAAGTCACACTTTGGTTGGATATGAGTTAAACTACATCCCTATTGAATGAGCATGCCTAGTAGTTGTATTTGTAGCCCAAAAATTGAGACAATACATGCTAAACCAAGAGACAAACTTGATATCCAAAATTGATCCTCTAAAGTATCTTCTCAGTAAAGTAGCCCTAACAAGAAGATTAGTTAAGTGGGTTATAATCTTGAGTGAGTATGACATTGAATATGTTGATCAAAAAGTAATAAAAGGACAAGTGATAGTTGATCAACTTGCATATGCACCAGTGAAAGTAGACCATCCTATCTGACTTTCTAGATGAATCAATCTTTATCATATAAACACCGAAACACATGGAAATTATACTTCGACGAATCTTACACAAGTCATGGTTCAAGAGCTGGTATTTTATTCATCACACATCAAGGGGTTCCATTCCTAAATCATTTTGAATAGAATTTTTGTGCACTAATAACATAGTTGATTATGAAGCATTACTAACAGGACCCTAAATGGAAATAAAATGGAAAATCAAGGATATTCAAGTTTATGGTGATTCACAGCTAGTAATCAAGCAAGTTAATGATGATTATGATACCAAGGATGAGAAGCTAATTCCCTACAAGTGCATCGTTGATAGTTTCAGACTATACTTTGAAGCTATTACCTTTTAACAGATACTGAGAATATAGAACAAGGTAGTTGACGCAATGGCAACAATTGGATCTCTCTTGGATATTCCTAACAATGCGTCACAATATGAGTTCTTGGTAGAAAAATTGTTGGTCCCTACATTCAATGTCCCTAAAATTGAAATCGTGTGTGAACTTGTTGGTCTCAAATATCCCTGGTATAAAGACATTTACAATTATTTGCATGACCATATTGTCCCTCCTAAATTTTCTCCTAACCAACACAAAACCTTTATCCAAAAATCTTCTAAGTATGCCATCATCAGAGATACCCTTTATTGTTGTAGCCTAGATAGCACCTTCCTCTGATGTCTTGATTCAAATGAAGCACAAGCAGCCTTACAAGAGGTTTATCACAGTATATGTGGAGTTCACTCTGCTAGTCCTACCTTAGCTAAAAAGCTTATGAGGATAGGATATTATTGTCCTACAATGGAACATGATGCCTATCACTTTGTGAAGAGATGTCACTAGTGTCAAATTCATGGAGATCTAATACATGTACCAACCCAGGAATTGTAGCCGCTCACATCACCATGGTCATTCTCTCAATGGGGACTCGACCTCATAGGAAAGATCCATCCCACTTCTACAAATGGACATAAGTTTATCCTTGTTGCTACATAATACTTTACCAAGTGGATCGAAGCCATCATGATGACCTACATTACTGAAAAGTAGATATCCAAATTCATCTTGAATTACATTATATGTTGTTATGATATCCTGCAATCCATCATTACAGACAATGGTCACTCTTTTAAGAATCAAGATGTTTGTGAACTCTGTGAAAAATTTCATATCCAACACCATTTTTCTACCCCGTATTACCCCCAGGGTAATGGTTAAGTTGAGGCATCTAATAAGTCTATCCTTAAAATCTTAAAAAAGACTTTCGATGATGCTAGTTGTGGTTGGCATCTCCAGCTCAATCCTACTTTATGGGCCTATTGTACCAGTGTTCGTACCCCTACAAGAGCCACTCCATGTTCCCTTATCTTTGGATCTAAGGCCATACTTCCTATTGAAGTCAAGTTACCATCCCTAAGAGTATCTATGCAAGGAATTATTGATCAAGAAGAATACTGTGTATCCTGTATACATGAGCTAGAGTTACTAGATGAAAAGAGACAAAATTCCTTGACGCATTTGCAAGCATATTAGAACCACCTTCGATGCAGCTAAAATAAGAAGGTCTGACCTAGAAGCTTTGACATTGGTGACTTAGTCTTGAAAGAGGATCTGAAGAATCAGACAAATCGAGAAAAGCCCAGAAAGTTTGAACCTAGTTGGGCCCTTATATCATCACAATAGCAGATGGATCTAGTGCTTATCAAATTTCTACTCTTGAAGGTGAATCGTTACCTAAGCCCATCAACAACATGCACCTTCACAAATATTATGCTTAATTCTCAGAGTATCCCATCAAAAATTTAAAAAATACTAAAAAAAATTTAAAAAAATGGTCACCCTGATGAAAACTTGGAAAACAAGCGTCTTGGTGACAACAAAAAAATATTAAAAAAAAAAAATGGTAACCTTGATGAAAACTTGGCAAACAGGTATCTTGGTGACAACAAAAAAATTAAAAAAATTAAAAAAATTAAAAAAATAGTAAAGAGAAATAATTTGTTCAAAATTGAAAACCACTTCAGTGGTGCTTTGGATAAGTACCATGGTGAAAACCTAGAAAATAGGTGCCATGCGTAGTCATTCTATGCTCCTCTGTCTACTATCACTCTACCTAGTCTTCCATCCCTCGCTCATCCATTCACCCATATCATCCATAATAAAGCCTTGTCATTATTTCCATGGCCTGAGAACCATCAACATTTAGTATCCTTTGCCTTCATGACCATTCTTGGCATTCATCCACTGATTCCCCCCCCCGCACATAATAAGTTGGTAAAATCATAAAACCTTCAAAATCCAAAAAAAAATCATAAAACACCAAAATTTCCAAAAAATAGAGTCAGAGTCAGAGTTAGTTTGTGTTAGTATGGTCAAACTACGTTGTCTCTACACATTCTCTACATAGGAAAGGCCCATCAATCAATGGGCCCTCAAGACATTAGGCCTATCCTTAGGGTTTTTTTGAGTCATCTCAATTTTAGTTTGCATCGGTCAAACTACGAGGTCTCTATGTTTATAACGTAGGTAAGGCCATCAATCAATGAGCCCCTAAGGCCCTAGGTCCATCCTTTAGGTTTTGTCAACTATTATTTTGTTCTTTGTCCGCAAGCAATCATTATTCAAACCAAATCATGATTCAATAGGAAAACTTATCCAACAAGTCTTTAATCTTCAATCAATCATCTTATCATTAATCACTATCGGGTCATTGGTCTTATATCAGAATGGGAAATTATTTCATTTGTCTCATTCGATCTTATCACTTTTCTTTTATCAAGATGTGTCCTTCATGAGATTAGACATTATCATTGGTCAACTTTGTCATTCTCCTTAAGCAGGCTATGTCTTTCCTACAGTTGGGTGTTTATCAAAATGGTCAATCGGTCAACTTTCTCGGATGTGTTCCTTTCCTTAAACATGATATGTCTTTCCTGAAATTAGGTTTTATCACATCAATCAATCATATCAATCACACTTTATCAAATCAATTCACATTTGTCACTTGGTCAATCAATCTTGTCATCTTGGTCAAATTAACCTTGCCTTATTCAAAATGTGTCTTTCCTGAAACTAGGCATAATCAATCAAATCAATTAATCAACCTTTGTCAACCTTTCAATCAACTTTGGTCAAGCAATCAATCAATTTTTCATCTTGGTCATCTTGGTCAACCTAATCAACTTAATCAATCAATCTTATCAATACTATCGACAAACAGTATCTCCCTGGCAAACACTTTGTTGGTCTGAGTTTGTCATATCTTTTTGATTGGTTTTTGGTCATGTTACTAGCTACCTCTAGGATGTCTTGTCATGGATTTAAAGGGGAAATGATGGATCATGATCTATTTTCTTTGCTTGTTGTATGTGGTTTGTCTTGGAAAAAAGACTGGGATAATTGGGTCCTTAGTATGAGCCGGGGCATTCCTTGTCTTTTGGCATTGTCTTTTGAATTCTTATCTCACAAATGGTCACCTTGCACATCTTGGTCTATGTCATACCATGGTTTTTGTGCTCCATTTGCAAAAATTTTGACACTCGATGATGATAAACATAAAGGCATGAAAGTCCATCCTTTTTCATTTCCCATCTGACGTCTCATTTTCCATTCTCCATGCTAACATTTCTTCTCTCTCCATCTTGACAGCATCTTGTGACACACAAAAATACTTTGCATACATGATCATGTTAGGAAGCATTATAGAAAGCATCACCATCATAGAGATCATCATCATAATAGGCCACACATATTTGCATGATAAAATACAAAAAAAAACATAGAATGCATCCATATCACATTATCATTTCATCACATAACCTATCATGGCATTGCATGTTACATTATGATCATAGTTCATTTCAGTTTATCACATTTCATAGACATTGCATTACATTTTATATATATTTCGTAACATTAATCACATTATTCCATATCATTATTACATTACACATTTCTAAATCATTGCATGCACACCCTATAGGCATCACATTACATCAATATTAATTGCATTCACATATCACATCACATCATAAAATTAGGTCATCCATATTGCATTAATATAGAACATCAGTGCATAATCATATAAGATGCATAAACGACATTACAAATACATAATCATCCATCATATTAAACCATCACATGATCATATAGAATGCATATACATCATATACACATAAACATCCATAGCATAACATAATCATAAACATAAAACATAATCACATAGGACTACACATCATAAACCGCTGCCAAAACATATCATATATCACTCAAAATGTGTCATAGTACAATTTCAAGATGTATTCTATCTAACAAAATGGAGCTTGCAGGATCAATAATCAAAATACAATGTCATAACATATGATGTAAAAATAGGCTCTAGCCCGAGCTTCCCTACTCCCCTGACCTTGATATATCCCTATCCTCTCGCTGTGGCGAGCTTGAAGACTTGTGCTCTACTATCAATGGCTTGTCATATGGGGTTGATTGTCTCAGGGTTGAGGTCTCACCACTCTATGACCTGTTGTGGGAGTGCTTGCTATGATACCTACTATGTGATCTACCTTGGGATCCACCCAAAATCTATAAGAAGCTCAGCTCTCTCCTCTCTAGCAGTAGTACCCTCTCATACAAGTCCTTGTAGTACTACATACCCATGTTGGACCTAGCCCACTCTCGAGAAACATCAACGGCTCACCCACTGCATGTCGTTGTACAATCTATCATCCTTTGGTCAGTTTGCTATTGCTGATGACTGCTAAGTCCCTCTCTATCTGGAGGGTGTCTCTCTCGACCTTTAGGCTATCTCACTTTTTTGTCAATGCCCTCACCTATACCTCTAAGGCTTGTACCTGTGCCTATAGAGTGGTCATCCTTTGATCCACCATCTCCTCCTCCGCTCCACCCCTGACCTCATCTAACCCCTCTTCAACATCCACCCCCATAACAATCCTCTCTTGGAGAACTCTCTCGGCCTCTCCCATCATTGGATCATCTACATGATCCTCTTGCATCTCCTCTACATGCTCCTCAATCTCCATCATCTCAACCACTTGGTTACTGGCCTCTAGAACTAGAATCTCTACATGATGGTCTCCCTCCTCCACTACCATCTCCATCACCACCATCTCCTTATGTTGCTCTCCCTCATCCTTCAGATGCTCCTCCTCCTCCTCCTCACGGATGGGTGGCAATAGCCTTACCTCATGTTGTATCCCATCTCTCCTCCTCCTCTGTCAGTCTCCTCCTTGGCCTCCCTGACCATCCCCTACGTCATCTCCTCCATCTCCCTGTCCTCCATCTCCCCATCCTCCATCTCCTCGCCCTCCACCCCTTTGTCCCCTATCTCCCCTCTAGCCTCCCAAGTCCCTACCTCTACACTCTATAGGCATTGGCTACTCTAGATCTGTATACGGAGATGGCCTATGGGTCTTCCACCATGCATCATACTTAGGATTTTCACCTGCATCTGTTGCCCCCCTCTCCATCCCCATTGTATCAATTGTAGAGCATCAATCTCCTGCTCGTTCATAGTCACTGGTATCTATTATCCCCATGGGTGCACCTCCTGAGAGGACTGTGCAAAATCTGTTGTACCTACAAGAATACCCTACCTCTCCCCGAACTATCTCCAAACTCTCTTTGGAAGATACATCTCAATAATGTGTTGTGACTGTACTATCCTTCCAATCAAATACCTGGGCTATCAACACCATGGTAGATGCTCGTCCTCACCCACATAGAGATCATAGTCACTATAAGGCCTCCATACAAAGCTCACTAATATGTCAATCTCGTATCTCCAGTATCCTATGTCTCCCACATGTGCCTGTGTGATGGCACCTTGATATAGATATACATATGGAGCACTAGCTCCCAACTGTCGTGCCACTAGTGGTTGGAACACTGGTATATGCTCCCATGCCCATAGCATGAGTAATGTAACCCTGCAACTCATGATTTGACCACCTCTGTACGCAATGTGATGAAGCTGGAAGTAAAGCATCCCCAATAAACATGGCCCCCAAGTATAAACTGTCTCATCTTGTACCATCCCGACCAGTACCTCTCCCCAACCCACCAAAAACTCGTGACCTTTGCAATCTGGAATCAATACACCAAAAATCAATGTACAAAAAACATATTCAAATCTATTGTAGCACTTTTCTAGGGTCTCCCATCTAATCTCGTAACCCTGAATCTCAAGCTCTGACTCATCCTCAAAATCATAGAATTCATAAATGGCTTGTAGTCCTCGTACGAGGTCATATTGTACCCACTCTCCACAAACCGGCAGCCGCAGAATCTTGTGAGCATCCTCTAATATAACAGTGGCCTCCCTAGTCGACAGAAGAAACGTACATGTCTCGAAGTGCCACCGCTCCACTAACGCCATCAACATGCCCCTGTTTTCCCTGATAATGGGTATATAGGTCACATAGAATAGTCTGAGATCTAGAAGTTCCTTCCTCTTGAAATCATCTAGTTGATCCTGGAGTTGAAATATCTTCAGTCGTGACTCCTGAGTGTAAATAGGAGGTAGTACAACCTGAACTCATCACAAAATTCATCATGTTAATCTAAAGTCTTCATTTGACCTATTGGACCTCAATTGAACAAGTCACTTTATCCTAAACTAGGGAAAAAAATTCATTAATCAATTGCGTCATTTTCCTTGTCAATTGCATTGCATAAATCTTGGTGTCACTAATCTTGCACATGCATCACTCCACTGTAATTGCAGTGTTTATTTGCACGTGTCATTTCCAACCACATTTTTGTCGCTAAATCTCAATTGCATCATTTTCGATCACATATGCGACTTGAAAATAAAATGTGGCATACCCTTCAAATGCATCGCAACACAGCCATCCCTACCCTAGACCTATGCACTTACGTCCCGATGAGGTGATTGCGGTGAACCGCTTCACCTGCGTCACTCGTGCACACAATTGTGTTGCATGTCGTGCGACGCAATTTCCTGCTAAATTCTTTCCTAGCTAAAATGCACAAAAATAAAAAAAATCACAAGGTGGGTTTCGAGTACTTACCAGGGTGAGCGCTCCCTCAAGATGGCAGAACATGTGGATGCGGTAGCCTCTGTGTGTAGTGTCTAGAACTGGCGACATCTCCTTAGATTTCTTCACCTAAAGCTCCTAAGATTTCTAAATTTAGAATGCACGAATGACTTATTTTGTTAATCAAGCTCCTATTTATAGCCTGAAAATTACGGTTTGCACTTGGCATGTGTACTAGGCACACTCTTGGACCACTTTGAACCTAAATTTGACCCCCTTAATGACCTTGAAAATCATTTTCATCTACACCATTGAACTCCTAGCTGTCAAAATTGACTTATTAGGACAATTTTCCAATTTTTTTGAATTTTTTGAAAATTTGCAAAATTCTCCCGAGGGGGCATGCGTCTACCCTGCTTTCACCGGGGAATATTTTGACTAAATTTATTTGAGACAACACGATGAACTACATTATGTCAAAGAGGGGAAAAATGTAGACACTAAAAAATGTCTTGGTCTACGAGCATGATCTAAAAACCTCTAGAGTGTGCTCACTCAACTAAGTTCTTCATTTATTAGATTTGAAATCAGTTACTTAACTTACTCAATTCCAAATTCGTGCCAAGATCTTTAATTAATGGTTTGAATCCAATATGCAAACTCAATCCATCAATTTACTAAGCTCATTGATTAATCTATTTGCAGAATTAAAACATAAGCCAACATCAAGAACAAACCAAAAGATTAGAGACACATTTGATTACGAAGTTCACCTCTCAAGGCTACGTCTCCAGATCCACTCAATAAGTGTGATCAATTTTCCATTAATGTTGTCACCTACAAATTGCTTACAACATCTGGTCTTCTGACTGCATATACAAAGTTGTCACTACTAGGAAGATTCAAGCCCTACAAGCACTTTCTAAATCCACACTAAACAAGTGCTTCCAACAATAACAACATAAGTAGTCCTAGCTCTTAAAGCACAACTAAATGCAAACTAGATACATAGGTTTCTTTCCTCATTTATAAAATCATACTAAGCATAATTTAGACATTACTAAATTCACCATTTCAGAAAAAAGTCAAGTATCAAAAACACTTTTGTTATACCTGATGATGGATCTTCAACCTTGCAAGAGAGAAGTCTTCAACCTAAATGTCGAACAACACTCCTTCAAGCACAACCTTCTGAAATCATCTATACAGAGTTTTGAAATCCCAATCCTTCTCTCAGGTTGCTCTACAAAATTCTATCACTTGGGTGCCTTCACTTGGACTCTGGATCCTTGAATGATCAACTCAAAAGCATACATTGGATGATTGGATCTAAAATAATTGGATACTTGATTCTTGGATGCCATTCCTTTGCATTCTCATCCCCTTTTATAAAAAATCTACCAATTATGGTTAAAACTATAAAATTTGGACATTTCCCCTTTAAGGTTAGAATTTAACCAATCCCCCTTATTTTAAAAATAAAACGATAACAATCCCCATTAAAAACCATTTTAATTTGGTTTTTAAGCCCTTAACACTTTTCATATTCAAGCTATTTAGTCTTGCTTGTTTTTTTCCTTTTATCATTAAAGGCATTCATAACCTATTTAAAGGTTATTTAGTTTAAATTAAGGAATTCGGGCTAAACAAAGTGTTAAAAATAACACATCCCTCATATACTTCCAAACCTTATAATCCTTCTAGATTTATTCCTTTAAAAATATCTATAAATCATTTAAAATATTGTCTAATCCCTTTAATTATATTATGTAAATGGGCTTTAATATTCTAAAGGATAAGGCCCTTATTTTTAGGGGTTAGTATTTTAATTTTTTTAATTTTTAGGAGATTTGGTTTTAATCGGTTGCCTTGTGATCCCACAAAATCCACCTAGGATCCCACAAAATCCACTTGGGATCCCATAAAATCTAATCCCACCAAATCCGTTGGGATCCCACCAAATCCACTTGGGATCCCACAAAATCCGCTTGGAATCCCACAAAATGGATTTTGTGAAATAAAATAAACCTCCACCACTTTATTTCTCAAAAGTAAAGCATGGTGTAGTGGTGGTATGTGAATTTAGTGAGGGGGATCCACATTTTTTCCACATCACTTGCACTTGCCATGTCAACATCCAGTCAACCTTCAACTTTGACTGGCCATATCCTTCAACTTTGACTAGCCATATCTTTTCCATATGAGCTTTGTTTTCTACGAAACGAGCAATGTTGGGATCATGGCAATGAGCTCTTCATTTTGATGCTGATTTTGATGAATTTTGAAATGATCAATTTTTCACCTAAAAATACCTGCCTAGTTGCAAGGTTTGACCAAACTTTGACTAGTCATGACTTTGACGTATGAACTCTTTTTTTGCCTGTTCAAGTTGCGTTGAGTCCAGTTTCTCGAGCACATTGACATGATGTTGATTTTGAGGGAAAATGGAACAATTGAATTTTTAGAGTTTTGAGATCCACCTGGATCTAGCCTCCCCACTGAAGAACTTTTGGTCTCCAAAAGTGTATTGTTTCTTTGAAACATAACCATGCTTTGCATTATGCAGAGCATGGGTTACATTTCAAAGAAGATTCTAGCATACATTGATGTTGGACTCCTTGTTCACAGACTGCTCGAACAATGGAAAATTGTGCCTCAGCTTGATACATTCTTTCACCTTTCTTCAAAATGGTTGATTCAAGGCTTCACCATTCAGCTCTATCCAAGCTTGTTGTAGCAACAAGGCCATTAAAAGGAACACTGCCCCTTGTAGGCCTTTTCAATCATCATCTGACTAAGTTTTGAAGTTGGAACTTACAGGTCACTCTTGACCATCCTCTGCAACTCTGAGTGAAGTGATCCATTGGATAGATAGTCCATCCATCAAAATGCTCTCCTTCTTCAGTAGAAGCTTTGTGACACCCTCTCACCTTGAGAATTTATGTCAACCACTTGAGTCCTCTTAATTTCTTGAGTTCTTAAGAAATTTGCAAGCAACAAGTCTTTAACCTGCATAAGGAAGTCTTCAAGTACTCTCCTTCGGATTACAAGAGATATGGCTTCAAAATCCTTACAAAATCTCAATCTTAGACAAATACCACTGCATACTAATACTTGCAAAACAATTTCATTTAGAGTCTTTTACTCAAAACCACACTGGTTTGATTCCCACAAAAAATGTAACATGAAACAAAGTTGATACACTTATTTAGTCAACAAGGTTTCCCATCTTTTATGGAGCTAAACAAAGGAACTTCCCACTTCTAGTTGATCATGTTTTATCTAAGGTTCTTCATGTACTTCCTCAGGGATGGTAACCACAGGTTCTTCCTTTACCTCTGTAACCTCCTATTGACTAGGTTCTTTTGTAGACCTCTGTGAATGTCGAATCTCTGGGTGAAACTTCCAGCATTTCTCAACCCAATACCCACTGATTTTGCAGTGAGTACAATAATTTCAAGCTTTGTCTTGTATTGTAGTTTCCTTCTTCAGAGAGGAACATTGAAGGTGTGATACATGCCTTGTTGTATCCTTAGCTTGCATGACTAACTTCCTACAAAGCCTTTGCTTCTTGCTACACCTTGCTACACAATGGTTAGGTGCATGACAAAATGTGCATGGTTGTATATTCCACAACGCTTGCACAAAAGAATTCCTACTTTCAAAATCAACAATAGATTTGAAGTGTTCATCACCTTTGGATTTCCCTTGACCAACTTGAGCATTGAACTGCTTAGGAGAACCCGCTTTCCCTCTGTCAAGTTTTGAGTCGAATTGCTGAAAATAATCTTCCTTAGATTTTCCTCCATCAGGTTCATCTTTCCCAGAAGATGGTTTGTAGTCACTTCCACTGCTGTAGTCTGAAGTGTCAGCTTCTCCATATCCCAATCCTTGATATTGAGGTCTCTCTCTGACCTCTATGGGATTAACAATACCTTGGCCATTGATTCCAAGGCCTTTCCCACTGTAGCTCATCTTTGTCAGCAGCTTCATCCTGATACCCTTGGTATGTTTTTCAAATGCTGCAAAATCATGATCATGGTTAAAGGAAGAAATTGAACTTAACTCATTTTTACCTTCTTTGTTGCTTGATCAACCTCTTGAGCGTTTTCCAATGGCTCCTTTTGAATTGTTGCATATGAAGCCTCCAAAATATTAGGCTATGTGAGGGGTACATACGAGGAATCCTCTGAGTGCGGAAAAAATGTAGAAATGTTAGGATTTTCAATCCTGGAAGGACTCTTTATAGTAGAGCTTTCTCCCATCTGCTCTTCCACAACACTCTGCAACATCAGGTGTAACTTCCTCTTTTCATCTTCCATGTCTTCAAGGTGACTTCTCAACTCAACATTTTCCAACTAGAGACGTTGGTTGGCTTCTTCAAGTTCTTGAAGCCTTTTGGACTTATCCTGGTGGAGTGCTTCAATCATCCTTTTCATGGAAAAGAAGTCATCCATCATGGATGCAGACATTGTCACCTTAGAAGCTTCCCCTTGCTCAGATGCCATCTTTCTTAAATCTCTTAAATGTTCACCTATTAAACTTACAAACTTGCAAACCAACAAACAATCAAACTAATCAAAATTGAAAACTTGCATAAACTGGTAATCTATTTAACCAAGCAAACTAAGCAAAGTGAGCTAACTGAAAAACTTGTCAAACTGGTCACTTTAACCAAACTTGAGCTCAGAAACTGTGATACCACTTGAACTAAAAAAATCTAGATTGTGCTTAATCAACTAAGTTCTTCATTTATCAAATTTGAAATTAGTTACTTAACTTACTCAATTCCAAATCCGTGCCAAGATCTTTAATTAATGGTTTGAATCTAATATGCAAACTCAATCCATCAATTTACTAAGTTCATTGATTAATCTATTTGTGGAATTAAAACATAAGCCATCATCAAGAACAAACCAAAAGATCAGAGACACATTTGATTACGGAGTTCACCTCTCAGGGCTACATCTCTAGATCCGCTCAATAAGTGTGATCAATTTTCCATTAATGTTGTCACTTGCAAATTGATTACAACATCTGGTCTTCTGACTGCATATACAAAGTTGTCACTACCAGAAAGTTTCAAGCCCTACAAGCACTTACTAAATCCACACTAAAAAAGTGCTTCCAACAATAACAACATAAGCAGCCCTAGTTCTTAAAGCACAACTAAATGCAAACTAGATACAAAGGTGTCTTTCCTCATTTATAAAATCTTACTAAGCATAATTCAAACATTATTGAATTCACCATTCTAGAATAAAGTCAAGTATCAAAAACACTCTGGTTATACCTAATGTTGGATCTTCAACTTTGCAAGAGAGAATTCTTCAACCCAAATGTCGAACAACACTCCTTCAAGCACAACCTTCTGACATCATCTGTACGGAGTTTTGAAATCCCAATCCTTCTCTCGGGTCACTCTACAAAATTCTATCACTTGGGTGCCTTCACTTCAACTTTGGATCCTGAATGATCAACTCAAAAGTATATGTTGAATGCTTGGATATAAAAGAATTGGATGCTTGATTCTTGGATTCCATGCCTTTGCATTCTCATCCCCTTTTATATAAAAATCTGCCCATTATGGTTAAAACCATAAAATTTGGACATTTCCCCTTTAAGGTTAGGATTTAACCAATCCCCCTTATTTTACAAATAAAATGATAAAAATCCCCATTAAAAACCATTTTTTTTTTTTTTAATCCCTTAACACTTTTCATATTTGGGCTATTTAGTTTTGCTTGTTTTTGTCTTTTTATCATTGAAGGCATTCATAACCTATTTAAAGGTTATTTAGTTTTAACTTAAGGAATTCAGGCTAAACAAAGTGTTAAAAATAACACAACCCTCATATACTTCCAAACCTTATAATCCTTTTGGATTTATTCCTTTAAAAATCTCTATAAATCATTTAAAATATTATCTAAGCCCTTTAATTATATTATGTAAACAGGCTGTAATATTCTAAAGGATAAGACCCTTATTTTTAGGGGTTAGTATTTTTTTAAAAAAAAATTTAGGAGATTTGGTTTTAATTTGTTGCCTTTAAATCCCACAAAATCCGATCCCACCAAATCCGCTTGGGATCCCACCAAATCCACTTGGGATCCCACAAAATCCGCTTGGAATCCCACAAAATCGATTTTGTGAAATAAAATAAACCTCCACCACTTTATTTCTCAAAAATAAAGCATGGTGTAGTGGTGGTACGTGAATTTAGTGAGGCGGATCCACATTTTTTCCACATCACTTGCACTTGCCACGTCACCATTTAGTCAACTGCCATGTCAGCATCCAATCAACCTTCAACTTTGACTGTCATATCTTTGTCGTACGAGCTCTGTTTTGTACAAAATGAGCAAATTTGGGATCATGGAAATGAGCTCTTCATTTTGATGTCAATTTTAATGAATTTTGAGATGATCAATTTTTTGCCTAAAATACCTGCCTAGTTGCAAGGTTTGACCAAACTCTGACTAGCCATAACTTTGACGTATGCACTCCTTTTTTTCCCATTCAAGTTGCATTGAGTCCAGTTTCCCAAGCACATTGACATGGTGTTGATTTCAAGGGCAATTGGAACAATTGAATTTTTAGAGTTTTGAGATCCACCTAGATTAGAGCCTCATTTTTCTTGGTCTTCTTCTCCACATAATTAAATAATTTTAATTATTTAATTATCTTTTATCATGTTCCTCTATTAATTAAATAATTTTAATTATTTAATTAATTCACCTCCTAACCTTTATTCTACTATGCTTAATTAAATAAATTTAATTGTATCGCTAATCTCCTTTTCTTCAATAATTAAATAAATTATTATTTATTTAATTATTTACCTTTCACTACTCGTCTATAGTCAAATAATTATTATTAATTGTTTGTCTATTCAATAATATTTTAATTTTTCTATAATCAAATAAATTTTAAATTATTTGACTATCTTTTGACATTTCTCCACCAATTAAATAATTAATCAGATTTAATTATTAAATTTCATTTCTCTGTTTCCCCCTATTTAATTAAAATGGTTGCATAAATCATTTTAATTAAATGCCCACTTGCCTTTTCCTCAAATAAATAATTTATGCCTCCACTTGGTCAAAGATTTCTTCTCATGAATTGATTGATTTTAATTTTTAATTTTTCCATTATCTCCCTCCACTATCTCATTTTTGAATCTTAATCATCGATTGACTCTAGTCTCTTCAAAATATTGACCATTCAATTCGTAACCCCCATTCCTCTGTGTTGCATGTCTTTTCAATCGTCAATCTTGGAATCTTTCTAGAAGCCTGATCTCGTCTATCCATTCAAATGGTTGTCTATAAAAGAATCCTTCCTCTATTTTTGATTCAACAACCACTTATCTCTAACTTCCATGCTTATTGTTTGCAAGTATTTGCGCACACATTTCATGATCTGAGGGAAACTTGCAAAGGCAACTTGAGGAGAGACAAGAGAAGTGATTCAACTTCAATATGGGGGGTGCATTGTTTGTTTACTTTGATTTTACTCCATTATTTCGATTGTTTTATCTTGTTTAGATTGAATTTATAGCTTAGATAGTGTTGTGGTTGTCACTTAATCTATGCTGGTAGAAATTACTCCTTAAGTTGCACTTAAGGGGGTGTTGGTGTAAATAGTGACTTTATCAAACTATTTAGTTAATCATACTTTCTAAATTAGCTTATTCACATTTCTTAAGTCTCCACTTAGGGACTTTTATCTTTTTGGCTCACTTCATGTGGTTGAGACACATGTACTCACCTATTAAGACACATTGTATGAATACTTGTCACTTGCTCACACACTTGTCAAGTGAGCTCACAAGTGTTGCACCTTTGGAGGGGTAGTTAGTCATTTAGTCCTACCTTCCTACCTCATCTACCTTGCATATATATAAGCAAGGGTCTCATTGTATTTTACACATGATTTGTGTACCTTCTATCAGAGACTCTTAATGTAATTTTGTCATATTAACATTTGCATCTCTTAAAATCTTTGGCTTTTTTATACATTTACAGTTTGTAGCTTAAAATATCTCTTATAAAATTAGTTAATTCATTTGTTTTCAAATTTCTAACAAATGCATCACCCCCCCAACAACCATGTTATCAAAAGAACTTCAAGCAAAAATGAATTTTCTTCATGCAAGGATAGCCTTTTAAGAGGAGAAACAAAATTAAGGAACAAATTGTAATGAGTTTGGGCACCAAGAGACAAGTTGTGGAAGATGAACAACCCTTTAATTCCAATGTGGAATTTTTTTTTGAATACTCTTTTGTAGCATGTCACCTAGGTAAATATGGCACCCTAAAAGGAAGATCCCTTCCTTTGACAACTGAAGAAAATGCAACCCCCAAGTATGATGGGATAGGTGGAGGGAATGTAGCAAAGGCTTAGCTAATAATCTTGAACAAATATTTTAAATTGATTGATATGGATAGAAATACCAAGGTTCGGGTAGCTATATACCAATTATAAGGGAAATCTTCCTTGTGGTGGGATCATCCTCTAGCCATCAAAATATATGACTTGAGAGGTCTAACTGGGGACAAATTTGAAAGGAATTTTTGTGAGTAACTTTCCTCTCATCATTGTAACTAAAATATGAACAAATTCTAGTTGTTGCAACAAGGAACTATGATAGTGAGTGGGTATAAGGCTAAATTTATGAGCCTACTTCAACACATGCATTACATGAATGAGGAGGAAAATCACATGAACAAGTTCATTCTTGGATTGATCAAGAGCATAATATACATGATGAATCTCACACAACCTTAAAACCTCAATTAGGCAGTAGAAGTAGACACTATTGTGAAGAAGAAAAAAGAATTAAGTAGGAACGGAGGCATAAATCATCAATATTCTCCCATTCCAAGAACAATGATACTAAAAAAAAACTATAAGTGGTAAAGACCCCTAGAAAAGTTACGAGGAGCCATGGGAAGTAGAGAAATTCCAAGATAGCATCATCAAGGATCGATGAGGAAAGACGGAAATAGCCATCTAAACCTATGACCCCACAAACTCTTCTAAGAAATAGGAAATAAAAAGGATGAGTCCCAAAATAGGATGTTGGACTTGTGGAAGTGATCATTTAAAGAGAGAATTTCTCAAGAATACAAAATAGAACACCAAGCTACCAACCAATATCTATTCAACCATGGATAGGCAAGAAGCTGACAACCAAACTTCTCTTATAAAACTTCAAATTAATTTTCATGGGAAACCCATTACTATTCTAGCTAATTTAGGGGAAACTAATAGATTTATATCTCCTAATGTATTAAGTAGATGCAATATTAGAACTAACAATCTAAGTCAAGAAGATATGGAGGTAGAATTTATGTCTGGTAAGACTCAAAAGATATTTTTTTCTAAGGGATGTGGAAAAGTACCAAGGTGAATTTATTGGTCACAAGGTTAAGATTGTATAATATGATTCTACAAATGGATTGGTTTATAGAGGGCTAGGAAAATTTTAATTATTGTAACAGATGAATTGAGTGCATAGATGATCAAGGGAGAATATTTCTTCAAGGCATGCCATGGCCATTAATGATTTGAACAATCTTTTCCATACAAGTGAAATGAGCTATGAGAAAGCGGTATAAAATCCTCTTAATTAAGATAGAGGACTTGGTGGTGAAGATCCAATTTCATCCATGGTTGACCAACTAGTACTTCAAGCGCCCTAAGGAATCTTTCTTGAAGAAGTGTCAGGATTTCCCTTAAATGCCAATTTTACTTCTTCGTTTTAATCTAGTTCCAAGAGTTGAGCCTCTATGAATGGTCCCATACCAAATGAATATATCTAATTTTCAAGAACTCAAAACCTAGTTGTAGGACTTAATGGAAAAAGGATTTATTTGACCTAGTATTTCACCATGGGGAGCTCTTGTGTTGTTTATCAAGAAGGATGGGACATTAGGATTGTGTATAAATTACATTCTAAATAAAGTAACCATTAAAAAAATATACCCTCTTCCCAAAATTGATGAACTGTTTGATCAAATGGAGTCATCTTCTTCTCCAAAATTGATCTAAGTCTAGATACCATCAATTAGGGATTAAGAAGATATTCCTAAGATAGCCTTCGAGACTAGGTATGGCCATTATGAGTTTCTAGTGGTGTCATTTGTCTTAAAAAATGCTTTATTTGCATTAATGAGTCTCATGAATCATGTTTTTCATGACTTCTTGGATAAATGTGTTGATACCTTTTGGATGATATCCTAGTTTACTCCAAAAATAAATTGAAGCTTGAAGAACTCCTAAGAATTATGTTACAAAGGTTGTTGGAGCACAAGTTTTATGATAATTTTCCCAAATGCTTTTTTTTCAACCCAAAATACACTACTTGCGGCACATTCTATCCTCAAAAGGAATTTATGTTGACCCCTCCAAAATCCTATCCATTATCGAGTGGCCTACCCCTAAAAATGTGTCAAAGGTAAGGAGTTTTATGGGCTTGGTGAGATATTATAGAAGGTTCATGAAGGAATTCTCCAAGATTTCCAACCCCATAACGTCTTTGAACCAAAAATGAAAAAGGTTTGACTGGACGGAGAAGTGTGAAATGGCATTTCAATAGTTAAAGCCAAGCACTTACCACCGCCCCTATTTTGTAATTACTTTAGCTTGAAAGGGAGTTTTTAGTATGGACCGATGCCTCCTTATATGGTTTGAGAGGAATTTTGATGTAGGATGGAAATGTGATTTCCTATAAGTCTCAAAAGTTGAATAATCATGAACTCAATTATCCCATTCATGACATAGAATTGAATGCAATTGTACATGCCTTAAAAATATAGATGAATTATTTAGTGGGAAGTGTTGCAAGTATGAGGAAGTTTGGTGGTGTTGTCATTAATGTTTTCATTGATGTCAAAATAGTTCAGAATGTTGTAAATTGTGCATGTATAGTTGAGATGTTGTGAGTACATGTAGCTATCCTTATGATGTTGTAGATGTGCTGAAATGATGGTTTACCAAGTGCTTTTGAGAAAATTAATAAATATTGAAGTCAAAGTTATGTATGTGTTCAAAATGTGCTCTTGTATGTGCTCCATGTTTCTTCTGTATTTGTTGTTGGTGATCTATTGGTGATATCTCCTGATTTGTTACTGCTAGTTTGATGGAAGGTCAAAGTTGTGTTCACTGATGTGTGAACTATTTTGGAAGAGTTGGTTATTTGTGGATTGGGAGAAATGTTTTTGCTCCACAGTCCTCCAATGTTTTGTTTTAGGTCTTGCGGATCTGGAATATGGGTAAGTGAGAAAAATATGGTTCCTAAAAAGGGGCTTAAGTGGCCACTTTTTTTTCTAAAATCAGGAAATACTGACCTTGGATGTTAAATTGAGGATAGTTACACTCAAAATTTTGAGATGGAACAAAATCAAGGATTGAAGTGCTTCGAGTCTACTTTCTAAACTACTAATTTATTTTGAAAATGGTTGATATTAAGGGGTTCAAAAGAGGGACGTACACAAATTGGTGTTTTTTTGGTCAAAAAAACTTAACATAGCAACTCTTGTACCACCCTAGCACGGTGAACTTTTTTGTAGTATTTTTAAAATCGCTATGGTCAAAAGTTAGCTAACAATATCTAGTTGATGCATGATTTTTCTGATAATTTTTTAATGAATATTTGATTTTTTACTAATTTTCTAAGTGGGCACTTCCTGAAAAGCAGAATTTTGGTTGTGCCCCCCCTACAAATTTTGGAAAGTAATTGATTTCTTTTTTAAATTTGTAGAATGGAGTCTAGTTTCTAAAATGTAATTTATTTGAAATTTTGATTAGCAGTTAATTTATAA
>VDFB02281492.1:147931681-147961387 GCA_007258455.2 Sequoia sempervirens | reverse complement strand
GGGAGAGGGTGGGAGAGAGAGTGGGAGAGAGGGTGTGAGAGAGTGGGAGAGAGTGTAGACAAAGAGATAAAATATATGTATAAAAAAACCAACTTTATGATAACGCAAGCGTGATTTTAAGAAGTAGAGACATAGTCATTCTAGGAAGAGATAACGCGATCACGTTATAACATGAGCACGTTATATCTTGCACTAAAAATGGTAAAAAAACACAATATACGCATGATGTCGGCCCACATTCTGCATATTCTCCTGGTTCTGTGCGTGCTCCAACAAAAAGTAGCTTTTTGATGATTGAGTGAAGTGTCCATGCATGATTTTTAGATTTCACCACCTTTTTCATGATCTTTCCACCACCTTTGCATGAAATAATAGAGTTTTCACATTGAAAGACATATAATATCAATTCAATTTTGAATTTTAGTGATAACTGATATACAATTGAAGTTTGGAGGGGAACAAGCTTTTAAATTTAAGTCAAATTGTTGAGGAGTTTGAGGAAAGAAGAACCAAAGGCTACATAATTGGGTAGAACTCCTCCATTTGAAACTCTGGTTTTTTTGGTATGTGAAGTCTTTGTACTTTTTTTTTCATTCTATTATGGCTTCCTTTCATTTTTGTTGTTTTGCATATTCCATGTTGATCATTGTTTGTTTGTCATGTTACAACCTTAGGTTGTCAATGGACATTTTAAATTACATAATTCTATACACTTTTCAATTACATTTTTAAACCACATCTCTTTGAGGCATTTTGTTATTTAACAATTGACTTTCTTTATGTATGCTTTCAAAGCTTTCATTGAGGTATTTTGTCAAACAGTTATACAAACTAGTTGATTTCCTTGTCTATGCTACCAAATTTTCCATACATGTCTCTAAAAAATTGGAATATACTCCTAATGCAGTAGGGGGAGGCCTGCAACACACAAACACACAACTCCAATCTGCAAACACAATTTTCAATTTACATTTTCATTAGGACCTCTTCATTCATCATATTCACACCGTCCCTTGTAGCATATCAAAGTCACTCAATCGAGTATAATTCCACTCACACAACCTTTCAACTCACAACACAACACACATCAGGGACCCATTATAGATCCTTTCAACATATCCAACAATCACCAATGCTTGTTTTGTACCAAACTGCACAAATCAGGTTGGCCATTGGATGACCTCTAAAAGATAAGCCCATTTGATGAGATTTGGAGACTATAAGTTAGGCAAGGGTTTATTAAAAACCCATAATAGAAACCTTCCCACATCAAACCAAAGCCTAAAAAACCTTCAAAAAGGTCTACACAAGCTTAAAATTTCAAGAGATATCGCTGCCCCCGAAGATTTCTTCAAACCCTAGCAGTAAACCACCATTTTCCACTAAAAAATGCACCATTTGACATCTAGGGCATCACCTAAAAACCATCTATTCGCCTCCCTTATGCACAAAAATTTTCACACATGTTTTATAACCATAACTAAGCCTTTCCATCAAGTTATAGAAGCATATAGTGGGTGAAAGGCTTAATATGACATTTCAATGCACTCAAAACCCTTAAAATAGGGTATACAAACCAACCCTCAGTAATTGGATTCTAAAATGCACAAAATCACTTGAAATACAACCAAACCAAAACTAAAATGGAGTTAATTCTTCTTCCCACCGAATTCCATCGAAAAGAGAGCACAATCACCCTATACGAAACCGTACAGTTCAATGAAACATCAAATCCCAAAGTGCAAAAGGGTAGAAATCTTTGACGGGGTATTACTTGGATACCATGGTGCTTAAGAAATCTTTGTATAAACCTATGGGATTGTTTTGGGGCCATCTACAATAACCTCTCTCAATTTTCGTTCTCTCGAAGTGGTTTTCCCATGGTTTCCAGTTTTCAATTGATGGAAAAAGTGTCAAATGCAAGCAATGGAAAGTTGCAAAGTGGTGCAACTTTCGTTCTGCAACTCGTGTAACCACATGGACTACTCCAATGCATTTGAACAAGTATTTTTACGCTAGGCGTGGTCCTCTTTCACACCCAAACATGCGGAATCGCTCTGAGCTACGTTCAACCAGATTGATCCCTTTAGGGTCCAAAGTGCAAAATGGCTGCAAACTTCAGCATGTTGCTACTCGGATACCATGATAATTAGAAACTTCTCATCTAATCCTATGGGATTGCATTGGGCCCCTTTAAAATAACCTCTCTTATTTTTTGTTATCTTAGAGTGGTTTTCTTGTGTTGTCTAGTTTTCAGTTGATAGAAAAAGTGTCAAATGGACGTAGTGGAAGGTTGCAAAGTGGTGCAACTTTCGTTCTACAACTCGTGTGACCAAACGAACTGCTCCAAAATGTTTGAATAGGTATTTTTGCACTAGGAATGGTCCTCTTTTGCACCCAAACACGCGGAATCACTCCGAGCTACGTTCAATCGGATCGATCCCTTAAGGGTCAAAAGTGCAAAATGGCTGCAAACTTCAGCATGTTACTAGTCGGATACCATGATGCTTAGAAACTTCTCATATAATCCTATGGGATCGTGTTGGGCCCCTCTACAATAACCTCTATCATTTTTTGTTATCTCGGAGTGGTTTTCCTATGATGTCCAGTTTTCAGTTTATGGAAAAAGTGTCAAATGCAAGTACTGGAAAGTTGCAAAGTGGTGCAACTTTTGTTCTGCACCTCATGTGACCAAACAAACTATTCCAACACGTCCGAATAGGTATTTTTACGCTAGGCATGGTCCTCTTTCACACACAAACAAGTGGAATCGCTCTAAGCTACGTTCAACCAGATTGATCCCTTAAGGGTCCAAACTACAAAATGGCTGCAAACTTCAGCATATTGTTACTTGAATACCGTGATGCTTAGAAAATTCTCATCTGATCCTATGGGATCGTGTTGGGCCCCTCTATAATAACCTCTCTCAGTTTTTGTTATCTTGAAGTGATTTTCCTGTGGTTTCCAGTTTTTTAGTTGATGGAAAAAGTGTCAAATGGAAGCAGTGGAAAGTTGCAAAGTGGTTCAACTTTCGTTCTGCAACTCGTGTGACCAAATGAACTGTTCCAACGCATCCGAATAGGTATTTTTATGCTAGGCATGGTCCTCTTTCACACCCAAACACGCGGAATCGCTCTGAGCTACGTTCAACTAGATCGATCCCTTAAGGGTCCAAAGTGCAAAATGGCTGCAAAATTCAACATGTTGTTACTCAGATACCATGATGCTTAGAAAATTCTCGTCTAATCCTATGGGATAATGTTGGGCCCCTCTACAATAAAATCTCTCTGTTTTTGTTATCTCATTGTGGTTTTCTTGTGGTGTTCAGTTTTCAGTTGATGGAAAAAGTGTCAAATGCAAGTAGTGGAAAGTTGCAAAGTGGTGCAACTTTCATTCTGTAACTTGTGTGACCAAATGAACTATTCCAATGCATCTGAATAGGTATGTTTACGCTAGGCATGGTCCTCTTTCACACCCAAACACACGGAATCGCTCTGAGCTACGTTCAACTGAATTGATCCCTTAAGGGTCTAAAGTACAAAATGGCTGCAAACTTAAGCATGTTGTTACTCCGATACCATGACGCTTAGAAACTTCTCATTTGATCCTATGGGATTGTGTTGGACCCCTCTACAATAACCTCAATTTTTGTTATCTCAGAGTGGTTTTCCTGTGGTGTCTAGTTTTCAGTTGATGGAAAAAGTGTCAAATGCAAGTAATGGAAAGTTGCAAATTGGTAGAACTTTCATTCTACAACTCGTGTGACCAAACAGATTGTTCCAACGCATCCGAATAGGTATATTTATGCTAGGAATGGTCCTCTTTTGCACCCAAACACACAGAATCACTCCAAGCTATGTTCAATTGGATCGATCCCTTAAGGGTTCAAGTGTAATATGTTGAAATAGGCTATTCCACCTATTGTTCAGGCTGTGTCTCAGTGATATGGGCCTAATGTAAGTAGGATAGGGAGTAGGAATAAGAAAATAGCATTGGTAAAGGCATTGGAAGAGATTACTAACACTGCCCCTATTCAAAGTTCAAAATTGAGGCCCCTTAAAAGCAAGGCTAGAAGAGGTGAAAAGAAGAAATTGCTTGAAAATAAGTTAGAATAGGTTGGAAATAGGGTGAGGTTGTGGATTTTAATGTGTTCAAAAGGTCTGCAATGATAGGGGAGGTCAAAATTATGTTATGACATGATGCCCTACTTGGGAAAATAGGGGTTTTGAATGAAAAAGAGATGTTTGAGGGAGTAAAAGTGGGTAAAGTGAAGAGGCAACATAATTTGGTGGTCAATTAAGTTTGTGCAGGAAGAATGAAGAGTGTTTGAATAGGTTTTGAGGTTTGGGTTCGGGTTCGGGGGTTGGGTTTTCCAGTTAGGCCAAAAAAATTGGAGGGGGGTTCGGTTCGTTTTGGGTTTGTTGGTACAAAAATCATGTAAAAAAAATATATAAATATATATGCAGCCTAGAAGCATGCATTAGGATTAGAATATCACATAACATCATATAAACAACAAAACCACCATAAACTTGAATGCCATTTAAAACATGCATGATAAATATTCATCTTTGAAACTTGAATTGTGGTAGCTTGATATATAGAGTCTATTGATGCTAGGGTTTAATTTGTATGATTTTGAAAAAAGAAGCCAACTGAGTAGAGTTATCAATGTTCTTCATAAATCATAAGAATTTGTTTAGTACACTAGCCATTTTGATGTCTTCTTGCAGTCTCAAACATTATTTTGTGTCATTGTTACATTAGTCTTGAGATTGGTAGCTTAATATAGCTCCACAATACAAAATTTGGTTTACCTGTGCAGTGTAACAATGGCATAGGAAGTTTTTTCTTTCAAAGAACCAAAGGGTGAGTGCACAATTGAAGTGTATAAACACATATATTTTTGTAATATCAAGGATACTTTTTGAAACTTCCATGCATTGCTAATTTAAAAGGAAAAGTATTATGTACATATCCTTTTCTTAATTGAGTTGTTCTGATCAAAGGATTAAATATATTGGAATATTTTTATCAATCATTTCATAGATTACCAATTGAAAACGTGTTTTTTTCTTTTAGATAAATTTTTTTACCATCAATCAATTAATTTATTCAAGACAAACCATGAACGACAACAATGATCAATGTTATGGCTAACCAATTAATAAGTATACACGTGAATAAGTCAAGCATTTACATGTGAATAAGGGAAGAACAAGTAGTCACAAACACATATGCCTTGAAATATACACATGAATACATAGTATACACAACTTAAGACAAATTATATGCACGAATACAAGGTATATGCATGAAAATGCCTAAGTCACAAGTGCAGGCAGAATGAATCTGAGTGTTGGGATAGGTTTTGAGGTTTGGGTTCGGGTTCGGGGGTTCGGTTTTCCAATTAGGCCAAAAAAATTTGGAGGGGGGTTCGGTTCGTTTTGGGTTCGTTGGTACAAAAATCATGTAAAAACAAAATATAAATATATATGCAGCCTAGAAGCATGCATTAGGATTAGAATATCACATAACATCATATAAACAACAAAATCACCATAAACTTGAATGTCATTTAAAACATGCATGATAAATATTCATCTTTGAAACTTGAATTGTGGTAGCTTGATATACAGAGTCTATTGATGCTAGGGTTCAATTTGTATGATTTTGAAAAAAGAAGCCAACTAAGTAGAGTTATCAGTGTTCTTCATAAATCATAAGAATTTGTTTAGTACACTAGCCATTTTGATGTCTTCTTGCAGTCTCAAACATTATTTTGTATCATTGTTACATTGGTCTTGAGATTGGTAGCTTAATATAGCTCCGCAATACAAAATCTAGTTTACCTGTGCAATGTAACAATGGCATAGGCAAATTTTTCTTTCAAAGAACCAAAGGGTGAGTGCACAATTGAAGTGTATAAACAAAAATCTTTTGTAATATCAAGGATACTTTTTGAAACTTCCATGCATTGCTAATCTAAAAGGAAAAGTCTTATGTACATATCCTTTTCTTAATTGAGTTGTTCCAATCAAAGGATTAAATATATTGGAATCTTTTTATCAATCATTTCATAGAATACGAATTGAAAACGTGTTTTTTTCTTTTAGATAAAGTTGCTTACTATCAATCAATTAATTTATTCAAGACAAACCATGAAGGACAACAATGATCAATGCTATGGCTAACCAATTAATAAGTATACACATGAATAATTCAAGCATGTACATGTGAATAAGGGAAGCACAAGTAGTCACAAACACATATGCCTTGAAGTATACACACGCATACATAGTATACACAACTTAAGACAAAGTATATGCACGAATACAAGGTATACGCATGAAAATGTGTAAGTCGCAAAGTATACATTGGAACAGACGTAAGTCACAAAGTATACATGTACATTGTAAAGTAAACACTTCAATACACATAACTCATATCTATTGAACCATGAATTTATAACATGCAAATATGAACACCATCGATAAAAAATATTTGTATTAACCAAATAGCCATGTACACATACATCAATATATGTTGATATAAGTATAAAATATAGCTACAAAATAGCCATATAGGCTTATGAGAATGCCATATAGGCATACAATGTCAAATATATCCAATACAAAATATGTACAAAACTGCCATGTAGGCATACAACAAAGGGCTCTGGAATTGAAATTCATTGCTCTCCAGGCTCTCGAAATAAACTCTTGCCCTTTGTTGTTCGATCGGAAGGTGATAGGTCTGTCACTCATTTCTACTGCACTTAAGGAGTGCTCCTGCTGCTCCTTCTACTATTGTTAAGTTCTTGGTGAAGTTTTAACTATTACAATAAGAAGTAAAGACATTAATATATAGAAATTACATTATAAAAAATGATATATTTAAAAAAATAATCACTTACGGCCATCTCATGATCACTCTCCTTGAGGGAAATATTCACACGCTGATGCTGAGGCGTGCTCAATTCCTATATAAACCATCCAAATAGAAATTAGACTATGAATCAATAATTTAGTTTGATTTTTCACTCGAACTAACATCTATAACAACGAATGTAAATTGAAATTTAGTAATTTGCCTCATACCTCCCCTGTCAGAGCCATCGAGGGTTGTATAGTAGATGAAACACCAATATCCATTGCCCTCGTAACATTTGGAGGTGTTTCCACAACCAACATCTGAAAATAAAACAAAAAATTATTTAATCACAAAAAAGTTAAAATAGCGATGGACACGTCATGACTTATAGTGTATGAGATCTAATGAACAAAATTTTGAGTACTTATTAAACTATATATTTCTGATTATCATTCTTACTATTTTCCCTATCCATATCTTTGAAATGACATGTTTTTAGGCTTTTACCCATAGCAGCAAGCCGCTGAATCGTTTGATTAAATGTTTTCATAGACATGTACGATAACGGTGGTGGCATAGAGAATGCAGTGAATTGTTTGAAAAAATCCCTCAAAATAAATGAGGTCTCGTGGTGATGGAATGCCATTACAAAAAAATGCACGTCATGGAATTCCATCACCATAATAACACATTTCTTTCAGCCATTTTTTCAAAAAGTTCATTGCCTTCTCTATGACCTATATTATTGCTTACTAGATTGTATCTTGTTTGTAAATGTAATCCTAGTGTTCTTCAGTCTAATATTTCAAATTTATTCTAAAAATTATCCTTTTGCTTAAGGTAGCCCACTATTAATTTACATGATTGTGTTTTGTGTGTTATTTTAGTTGTGTATTGCATGCTTTTTATTCAATCTAAGGGATGCATTTGACATTATCCTCATAAGTGCCTTGAAGGCATAGCAAGGTTTTGTTTGTTTCTTAGTTGTTAGATGTATTTCAAAGCCTTATGAGCATATATATGAGGTTCCTTATGACACATTTGAGAAATATTGTGGAAGAACCCTTTCTAAAGAATAATGAGTGTCTCCTCTAAAAAAGGAAGAAACTACTTGACCAAGCCAAATGAAGAGACAAATGCTAATGTATATGTGTAGGGGGTGAAAACTAGGATTGGAGATATTTCTATTTAGAATATATTATATTTAGTTTTGTGATACTTGTTTCCACTTGGATTAGCATAAGGTAGAGTTTAATTGTTTAGTTGTATCAATTTACTAGCATAAGTGAATTGAGGTGGTTCAAATGCAAGCCTATTCCCCATAAAATTTATTTGCTAGAAAACTTATGTAACCAATTTTCTTATGCAACCAATTTTATTGGTTTCTTTTGTATTTAGTTCAAAGGATTAGATTGTTATATTAATATGCTTTGATAGATATTTTTCCAAGCATCCATAGTTTGTTGGAAAGCGCCTATTTTAAGCTTTTAGCCATAGCAGCAAGGAAGCATGAGTAGTTTGAAAAAATGCTTTGGTGCACATGTATGAAAAATGTGGTATAATAGAAAAGGTGGTGAGCATTTTGAAGAAATTCCTCAAAGAAAGGTGGTTTCATCGTGATGGAATTCCATTCCATCACCATGAGACCGCATTTCTTCAAGGCATTTTTTGAAACTACTAACTGCCTTGTCTATGCTATTGCTTACTATTATGGTTTCATAGATTTTTTCCAAGCATCCATAGTTTGTCGTGCAGGTGTACCTTTGCAAGCACATGCCTACATGTGAAGAAATTGCATCACTGCTTATGTTGAATTTCTAAACAACTATATTGTAGTTGAAATTTTATCATCTATCAACATCTAGTTATTAGTTATATGGAATGTGAAGTAATTCTTTGAGTTTGAATGATGTGCAATGCAACGTAACCAACAATATGAATATAAACTACAAAAATCTATTAACTACAATTCATCAGTTAAACTCTTTATTCTATTACCTGCGTGAAGGTTTGAGTAAATCCACTGGCACTGGGAGGTGTTCCCTTGAAACCTCTAATATTACCCTGTTCAACATCCAAAATCGCATATTAAAATACCATTCATAAAACAATGCTAACATGTAATAAATTTATAATTGTTTACTAGTTACATACCCCGCTGATAGGTGTACTGCAGAAATAAGTAGGTGGAGGGCCGGTGTATCCAGTCTCAACACTGTGACCCTGCAATTTTATTAAAATCATAAAACTAAATTAGTTAATCTTGCATTTCAAAATTTAAATTTAATAAATTAAATTCAATGAACATGCTAACTTTTACCCGAGTATCAATTCCATACGTATCATGCAAAATGTCAACCGCCCTCTCCATCTCCGTAGCTGCATAAGGATCCTCTGTAACAGCCTCTTGAGTGTTGGTGGGGTCATATGAACAAGCTGCCCCACAAGATTGACACACATGGGTTCGAAGGCCACCACTCGAAGACTCCCTTGGATGGTGCTGTAGAATAGGGCTAGTATAATGGATGACACTCTGGGTCAAAGTGTTGATTTCCTGTAATGTCTCTACATTTACACTCTCCTTCGCGCTTGCATGCATAACAACGTGCTCACGAGGTGGTCTAGCGAGAGATCGTCTCCCTTGCCACGTAGGATCCGGCTGTGCACTGGGCCTATCCTGAGCCAACCCCCCACCTCTCCCCTGGAAGTCCCTCATGTCAAAATAATTTGGTATTTTTTTCATTATGAACTCACTGTATAGTTTCCTAAGAAAATATTGGGGGACTTCACAATTGTTGCATGGTCGGTCATCAAAGACCATGTACCACCTATCATAAAAATGGTTTCTAATCTCTTGGTGGTGGCACCAATGAATAGGAAACCTCTTCACATTGGGGCTAAGATTTTGATTTGTGTGTGGGTCAGTGAATAATGAGCACAAATCACCTTTTGTAATTTTTAAATCCTTTACTTGTTTATATGATAGTTTATCTGCATAATATGCCCTAGTTGCTTGCCTCCTATCTTTCCATCTAGTTATTTGTTTGCTAATTGAATCTACATTTTTTAACATATCTTTCAATGAATTTGTGAGGGTCATTCTTTCTGTGGTCGAACCATTTGGATCACTCAACCTACTAATAAAATCCTCAATATGTTTTTTGTTGTTCTCAATCTCACTCATTAAATTTTGTTGAGTGTCAGGAGGGTGTTGGGGGATTGGTGGAGGAGGTTGTTGTTGAGGTTGATTTTCTTGTTGAGGATTTTGTTCTTCAGGATTTGGTTTCTCTTCTTGAGTATTTTGTGGGTTTGCGGGTTCATTTGCATCTCCTACAAATTCAAAAATTTATATATCAAATTTAACCTAAAACTAACAAAATCAACCTAAAACTAAGAAATTCAAAACAAACAACAAACAATACTTACCTCTACCACCTCTTCGTATTCATGGCACCATCCTTGCAAACAAATAGCAACTCTTGTTGAATATTTGTGCCCAATATCTCCTCCTATAACACGAGCACAAAAGTTGGGGGTTTTGGCCATAGGCATAAGAAGAAAACAGTCGAAGTGAAAATGAAGAGTTTCACTTTTTTTTTGTTTTTAACGTGCTATAACACGAGCACGTTATAACACACTCGAGTTATAGCATTTTCAAATTTTTTTAAGAAAGTGGCCATGAAATTGGTACCCAACTTCATGCACCCACCCATATGTCTTGTAATGATGTTCTCTAGGTTTTGGCAGAGATGTTCGATTTTTGGTGCTTCAGAAGATGAGCTTCAAAGTTGTTGTGTGGGATTGTTTAGTCTAGATGGACTATTGGAAAGAGTTATGTGCTCAAAGGTTGTTACACCTATTGCGTATGTATCTAGAAGTATCTAAGATGTGTTCTCATGCATGATGAAGCGTGTTACATCATCTGTGTGTTATCTTCTTGTTGGGAAGCGTGTACTTCAATGTTCATTTGTGTTTTCATTAGGTTTGGCCGACTTGGTGTTTACACTTCATATGAAGAATTTAAAATTTAATTAAGGAAGCATGTGGTTGATCCGAGACATTTCTTTTGGTCTTGGTTAAGTGTTTAATTGGTCCACTCTCATTCTTTTCCACTGCAGGAATGTTGAGTTACCAACCTAGTTTGAATTTATGAAATGAAGCATATGTGGCCGACCTTGGAGAATGTTTCTAATATTAAAGATGGTATAAATGCAAGTCAAGATGCAAAGGATTAGAAGATGAAAAGTAATGAAGTAAGCCACAAGTGAAGAGCATAGCTGTGTGAAAGTGAGTTGAGGCAGCAGTACTTCATTACGTTATATTCCTGAAAGCAGTGAGCTGAAGGTTTCTGCAATCTTTTGATAAAGGGTGCAGATGTGTGTAAATTGTTGTAGTGGATCTTTCTATTATCTTTTGTATTTGTAGACAGTGAGCCTCCTTGTTGGACAGTGACTTCTTTCTGTAGGCAGTGAGCCTTTGTATCTAGACAGTGAGTCCTATTCTGGGCAGCGAGCCCTAGGCAGTGAGTCTCTTGTATTCAGTTTTTCTATCACTTTATATTGTGAGTTAATCCTCACCGTGGTTTTTCCCTTATTGGGTTTTCCACATAAAATCTAGTGTTCATTGTGTTGATTTTACTTTATGTTATCTGCATTTCATGTTCATACTTAATAATAGAATAGTGTGGTTGTAAAGTTGATAAGTGTTAGGAGTTTTATGTTTGAATTTGGTGACAACTGATTCACCCAACCCTCTCAGTTGTTTTATGCCTTTTAACAAGAAGACCATTCAAATTTAATACAAATCACAAGGGACTCCAATATTTATTCATGCATCCTAATCTAAATGATTGTCAAAGAAGATGATTAGAGTTCTTAAGTAGCTATGATTTTGGCATCTCTTATGTAAAAGTTAAGGAAAATTGAGTAGTTGATATGTTGACCTACAAAGCTGGCATGACCACCATCTCTCAAGTAAGCACCAACTTATTAGAAACCATTAAGGAAATTAAAGAAACAAGCCCCTTTTGTTAGAAAATGAAGTCAAAATTATGACAAGAGATGAACCTGATAAAATATCTCTTAGAGAACGACAAAATTCTTCAATATAGAGGGAAAATTCGTACCCAATGAAGGTGGATTGTGAATAAGAAAGTTAGAGGAGATCCATAATGCTCCATATCAAGGCCATCCTAGGGTGACAAAAAAGTATGCAAACTTAAGAACAATCCACTTTTGGTTGAGAAGGAAGTGGCAAATTTTGTAGCAAAGTGCCTACAATACTAGCAAGTTAAGGTCAAACATTTCCATCTAGCAAGGGTGTCATACCCACATGATGTATCCCAACACAAATGGTCTAAATCTCTATGGATTTGGTGATGGGTTTTCCTAAAACCTACCTTAAGCATGATAATATCCTAATAGTAGTGGAATCAATTAACAAAGATAGCCATATTTGTACCTATAAATATTAAGGATGATGCTCAAACTATAGCAAGAAAGTTCCTTAAGGAGATAGTTATATTGCATGGGTTTCCAAAAGTAATCATCTCTGACATGCATAAACTATTCACCTTTTAGTTATGGACCACTCCAATGACAACTCTAGGCACTAAACTTAATTTGAACATCACTTATCACCTTGAAAAAGGCAATCAAACTAAGAGAGTTAACCAAGTTATGGAAGATATGCTCCAAATGTATGTAATGGACCAACCTACTAAGTGTGAAAAATATTTTCCATTGGTCGAGTTTGCTTACAACACCTTCCAAAATTTTATTACAACTATGCCTTTTGAAGCACTTTGTGGTAGGAAGTGCAAGACGCCAATCAAATGCGATGAACTAGACAACTGAGTCAAGATAGGACCTAATATGCTTCTTGAATATGATCAAAAGGTAAGGATTATTAGAGAAAGGTTATAGGAATCATAGATGCAAAAATATTTATCAGATGCAAAGAGAAATCTGAGAGAATTTACAGTAGGGGACAAGGTCTTCCTTTGTGCCAAACCTCAAAAGAAATCAATAAAATTTGGAATAGCTACCAAATTATCCCCTCAATTCATTAGACCATTTGATATTATAGAGAAGAATAGTCATATGGCTTATCGACTTCCTCTTCCCCCATCTATTTCTTGTATACATAATTTATTTCATATATCTTTGCTCAAGAAATATGTACCTATAATGTCCCCAATTTAGCCCTACGCTCTTCAGTTGGATTTAGCCTATTTCCGAAAACCTATAGGCTAATCAATTGAGCAAATTAGGGTTTCCCAATTTATAGGAGGTTTTAGCTTGGATTTTTAAGGCTCGCATACAAGTTTTTTGGCAATCTATTCTTTGGAACTTTCTAGGTTTTTAGAGAGCTTCAGGATAAGGTAACATGCATGTTGAGAAAATGACATGCATTTCTCTCTGGTACCTTGCATGTAGGAAAGGTTTTTGGGTTTTTCTAGGTTTTCAGAGAGCTTCAGAATGGTGTAGCATGCATCTCCATCTCACAACCTTTCTAGGAACTTACTATTTTTAGTAAGTCATGAAAGCTGCATGGTTTGTGCTCAAATGGCATTTGGAAACACTTATTACTTATAGCAATTTACTATTTTTGGTAAGTTCTATTTATGGTAGTGTCAACCTAGTAGCAACATGGTCATTTCCAGTTCATCGTCTATTTCTAGCAGGGCATTTTTTGCAGTTTGGATTTTTGAACTCTTGGAGTTCGTTTTGGAAAAAAGTAATAATTTAAGTCACATTTATGTTTTATTGTTACTTTGGACCCCTATCCCTAAGCGTGTGACTTAAAGGTTGTTTTAAAAGAGGGACTCAAAAGTGGACATCCAAGATGAGATAATTGAATATTTTAAAGATGTTTTAATTGCCAATTAACTTGGATGCCTAGGGAGAGAAATTAAAAAAGGTAATTTAATATTTCATTTGCAATTTGAAAAAGGTGGCATCCCTTTTGGAGAAGTTGAAGTGTTTCACATTCTTTTCTTGGAGGTTACAAAGGTGATTCGAATGCCAAGAAGAAGTCTATTTATTTGTGCCTTGCTCTTTCGTTCTTATATTTTGGAATTATGATAACGTTATGTTGCTAAATTGAATTCAGAGCCGCTTCCAGGAGATCCCTCTTAGCACCTTTACTTCACCATTCTTCGGGCTTGAAACGATAACTTCCTAGATGGCATTCTAAAGACCGTGCTTCACTCAAGAGTGTGGATAGAGCTTCTTCATGATTGTTATAGTAGATTATTGTTGTATAATCTGTTATTTATGATTATTATAGGTAGATTGTTGGTTTATAATCTTTTTATACTATTGCTAGAAGTGTTAGTTGAAGCACATTTTTGTTTGTGGCTTCATCAACATATTTTATTTTGTTCTAGATATTGGTGCCAACTGTTCTACTGTCTAGGGCACCTCATCTCACCAATTTGTAGATTTTAATTCTAAGTTTTTGATTATTGGGAAGAGGTCGACCTCCTCTTGAGGTAGTACCATTTTGGCTGGAGTGCATTAGGATTTGTGTCACTGAATAGGTGTGAATTTATAGGTGTCTTTCTATTGTAATTTGGACACCTAGTTCATAGCCATCTTTAGCTTTCAGTTTCACGTCATTCTGACTCTGTTTGATGAAGTTATGAGCATAATGGTAAATTCTTATGTTGTTGGTCTGATTTTCTATGTTTACTGTTTCTAATCAAATTTGATATAATTATGTTTTATGATATATTTTTTGTTCTATAGAATATTGTATTAGTTAGGGATTGTTCTCTAACATTTTAAGGTTCTTGATGATATATCTTAACATTATTGTGCAACTGAAGCTATCATTATAAAGTTGGTTTAGTAGTACTAACAACTATTTATATTTTTACACATTAGTATTTTGTAATTACTCCCATTGAAGAAGTGGTTGAGTTTATATTTTACTTTCAGCACTAGTTGTTTTAAATTCCCCCCACTGAATAAGTGGTAGTGTGGATTCATGGCTAGCTTGTCGCCTTATAATTTGTAATAACTTCGCTTATGTTGAATAAGTGGTAGAGCTTTATGGTCGATTATCAACCTACTCTTGTATTTTCCAACATTTACTTTCATTTATGGTCGGCTAGCCACCTAACAACTTTGTATTTCATTTCCAATTGCTAACGATCCTCGACACTATATGCTCTCACCTTGCCCACATTGGGATCTTGGTGATCAAAAGGTGTAGGGTTACTTTCCAAACTAGTTTATATTTGAAACTAACATTATGTAGTGCCTCTCATGTTCTTGTTACTCCTATGATACCTTTTTGTCTGTGCTTGATGTTGTTCAAATACTACTTATGTTTGATGCATACTCGAGACTATGTTGTTGACCGTTTCATCATGTTGTTTGGTTGGTTGACAGTTCTGCTTACTAGACTTGGTTGTTTACGACACTGTTATTTGGATATGTGGACATATGTGTTTGATGTTATGCTTATGTAGTTGTTTACTTATCGTTTAATGATGATGTTGTTTAGAATATGGTTATTGATTGAGGTTCAGGTGAGAGGGATAGTGTTGCATCACTCATCCGTGAGCGCCTTGGCACACTGCAATTGTCTCTCATGGTGTGTATGGCATTAGATATATATATATATATATATGCTATTTTGACACTCAGTTTTATGTAGAATTGCAAGTACCCAAGCCTTGTTTCCACTTGCACTATCAGGACAGGGCGAGCCTCATAAATCCCAATGGGTATAAAGTTGAAAATGGATTTGATAAGAAAGCATCCCCGTCTGTGTCCATCATCCCGTCATTGTTTGACGATGTCCGTCGGTATCCTGTCTTGTTTGGTATCATTTGTATTATGTCGTTATTTTTAAGCGTTAATTTTTAATGTTAATTGTTCACTTCTAATGCGTTATCATTATTTAGTGATGATTATTATTATTGTTGAAATTAATTTAATTAAGCATCAAACTTAATTAGTAAGGTGATTTGTGAAATTACCAAGGATTTAATTAAATATTAAATTAGCTTGAAAATTTTAGATTATGTTTGTAAAATTAAAAGAATGTTATTTTAATTGTCGGTATTTAATTTTATTAATTATAAATAGAATAATATTTTAATTTCAGCTACATAAATTCCCAATTAGCTATTAAATAATATTGTTTATTTAATTATTGTTAAGGAATTATTCAAAAAAAAAAAAAAAATAGTCAATTTCTTGCATTCGGTGAATTTTAAAATATATATATATATATATAAAAGAATTTTCGGCATAAAAGGGGTGATTTAATGTTTTCCCGATAAAATGTTAAATGGTGGTAGAATTAAGTTTAATTTGATTTGATTTAATTTAATAATGTATGAAATGGTTGACAATTTTGTGACAATAGTTCTAAAAATTAATGCAAATCAAAATATATTTAATATTATTAAAATTGCATTATTAAATATGTTTATATATATATATAAAATTTAATAATATTTAAATAATAAATGAAAAGCATTTAAATGAATTACACCTGCCACTTGCTTTTATCTCCACCTTGCTTCCTGCCTTCTTTTCAGCCCTCCACGTGCCTTGTGCTTACAACCACTTTCTTCTTGCTCCTCTACATGGTGCCTTGGGCGTCCAATTTTTTTTGGCATGCTGCGCTAGGTTGTATTTTCACCAGGCAAAACTTGGCTCTTAAGGGGAATGGCATTTGCTTTGTCAAGGATAATAAGGTTTTGATATTCGAAGGAGAGAGCGAGAGCAAGGGGGTTACAGACAAAAATAGGGGCAAGTAAATCAATGCTAGGTATGAGCTCTTTCTTCGATTTCTTTGGCTCAAGTGTTTCTAAAATCTTTTCAGAGAAAATCCGGGTTGTGCAATCTCTGCAATCATTGCATTTCATGAGAATACATTTCTTTGTGGCATCCAATCAACAGTAACTTGCCTTGTCTGCATTTCACATTTTGTTTATAAGTCTGCCTAGGTACCATATCAGGGCAAGCTTATGTTGCAGATTGTTTCCTTTAGCATCGCCATTTATCTCCATAAGAACATTCATGTCTTTGTTTTAGGTGATGGAAATTCTCATTCTATAACCATGTATGATCCTTGGGCACCACAGGTTTAACTGGCATCGTAGTTGTCAGGCTTGGGTTGCCTCCAAGATAGCCATTACGGGCAGGAAGGTTAACCATGCACTCCTAATGATCAACCATATATGTAATGCAATAAGGCCGACTGATGTGTGAAGTATGTGCAGCCCTCATCCTCTAAACCTACCTATCTGAGCACCCCTAGAAACAAGCAAAGTTTACAATGTTAGGACGTGTTCCTGAGTGCTTCATTAGTTCAAATATTTTGAGAGCTTCCTTGCAAAATCCATTCTGTGCACATTCTGCAATTATTGCGTCCCATTCCATGAGACCACATTTCTGTCCCTCTCTGTTTGGCAACCCATCGCTGCTGTAGTGTTTGGACTGTGGAGAGTGTATAAATTTAAATAATCTCCCTAATACCATTCCCAACCTGTCACAGCAGCAACACTTGAACATAGAAGACTGTAGAGGTGTAAATAGCCTTCCTAATTCCGTTGGCAACCTGTCACATCTGCAGTACTTGAAATTAGAATCTTGTAGAGGTTTAAAGAATCTCGCTGATTCCATTGTAAACTTGTGTCAGCCGCAGCACTGGACATAATAGGAAGTTTAAAGGTTTAAATAACTTGCTTGATTTGTGCCTTGTCTATGATTTCACAGATTGCATTTTCTTGAAAGTTCTAAAGCCTTTTCAAAAAATCCATTTTGTACATATCTCGTATTTTAACATCATCAATGTTGTCTTAATTCCGAAGACTGAAATTCAAATTTGTGTGTGCACTCTTAGAATGTAAACTGAGCTTAGTTGTTTACCCTCCACACAATACCCGATTTCTGATGCATATTCTAGTTTTTCTCATGACAATGAACATTCCTATTCTGTTGTTGAAGTCCTCCAACATCGTAAACATTTTCCTCATCCAGATTGTTATCCAAAATGTTTAAATTCAAAAAAAATTATTACATGCATATGCCAACTTTTATACTATCGTCGAATACCCTCACATGTCCAGTAACACCTATCCATACATTGCCTGTCACAAAATCCCTGTTTGCTACACCGGCTCCATGCAAAACCACACATTTGAAAATGCATCCACATGGCGTGCAGGGTAACATTTTCTCATTTTCTCTGCAAAATTTAAACTATTTTATTTTGGGATGTCCAAAAGACGTGTATATGTGGTGGATTTTCTGAAAGTACCACTGTTGAAGTGGTGGAAGAGCAATAATACAATTACACATTCTCTTTCTGACTTGAATTCATTCTTTTTTATTGAGTGTTTGAAAAATATGTATTTGTGGGTTTTGTAAGAGACCATATTTATATATTGTTTTTGTTTTTGATTGTCAAATTATGTATGTGGTGAATTAGAAGGAATACTATTATCATTCTCTTCACAAAATTTAATTCACTTTTGTTTTTAGTGCAACTATACCAGTCTACTGTTTTCTTATAGATTTTTCTTTTATCATTAAAATTTTTATGTTTGAGTAGAAGCAAAAAAAAGGGAATTATTAAGTTGTAAAATTCATTGGGAATATTTGATCCCGTGAATTGGAATTCATGTTAAGATTTATAGGCATGCAATAGTGTAAGTCATATATCTAATGTTCCCTAATATCCAATGGGTTATTTATTTATTTATTTATTTATTTATTTATTTATTTTTTATTTTACATTTCACTTAATATTTTGTATTAGTTATTGGTTAGGTAAATTTGTGGAATTTTATTTTATTTATTTATTTATTGAAAAGCATTTGGATATTTTTTTTTTGATTTATTAAGATGTCCACTTGATGATCATTGGTGAATTAAACAGTTGATATCAATAAAAGATTTTAATATTTACTAATTTTAATTTGAATAGTTATGGGTTAACAGTTATTAAGTAATATTTAGTATTTGATTTCTTATCAATGAGTTCAGATAGCTATCATATTGATTTATTCTTAATATACTGCATCATCATGTAATCAACAATTTATTCTTAAGTATATTTAAAATCGGATTTATTTTATATTACATTTATTATCAAATGTACTTAAAACTAGATTTATTTCAAGTATACATATTTAAAGTTAGATTTATTTTTAAATTTAGACTCATTTTAAGTGCATTTAAAAATTTAATTTATTTTCAAGATATTTAAAGATAAAGTTAATTACAAATTCCTTACTATTAGATTGTGATTTGCGGATAATTGTCTATGTTGGATTTAAATTAGATTTATTTAGGGTGGAGTCAACAAATGTATATGTTATATTTTTAATTAAATTTATTCAGTTTAAAAGTAATTAAATGTACATATTACATTTTAATTAAATTTATTATTTTGAAGTAACAAAGGTATAGGTTATATGTTAATTTTAATTATTTTGAGGTAATCAAATGTATAAGATTGAGATCATAAATTAAGAAAAATCTAATGGCTACATACTGTAGATTTTCAAAAGTGCTTTATTTAATTTAATAATTTCAAAACAGTCATAAAATATGTCATCCTTGAATATCTAATAATCTAAAATTACTTGGAGAGGTTTGATTTATTTGAGTGTATATCAAATGGTTAATCCTTTCATGTTCTTATTAAGTTAGTGTATTTATCAAATTAAAAAGGAATGTTTAAACAAGTGGAGAATGTAATACGCTTTTAAGTTTTGTTACATGGTATTGTGTTTGGAGAGGAAAGATTGTTTTTTACATTCTCATGATGGATTGTATTCTCCATTGCATTATTTTCCATTTTGACGAGTTTACCAGTCATGCCTTGATGTGAGTTTCTTTGGGAACCCTAGTATTTGCATACCCTTCAATTGGGAGTCTATGAAAGTTGGTGTTATAGGCTTCCTGAGGCATTGGGTAACGGGTTTATGTTGGATTTCTTTGATTTGATTTTTAAATGATTTATTTAATTATTAGTTTTTCAACTCTTGTGGGTGTCACCTTATTTCGTAGTTTGCCACTTGTTATGGTTATTTGGCTAGATGGTCCATGCCTCGCATTTGTACTCGGACTAGTAAAGTTTGGGTGTTTTATGTTGATACACCCTTAATTGTTGTAAAGTTTTGGTATTAGGACTATGCGATGATACTCTCCCATAGTATCCCCTACTTTTCCTTCATATGCTCTAGAAGCAACCACCTTGTAAGTGGTCATTGAGATTGTTGTATGTTATGCTTTGGTTGACCTTGTGGTTTGGTCTTGTGATCGTTCTACTTGTTTGTCTTGGTCGTACGTCCTTTCTTGTCATCTCCTAGCATGGGGGTGAGCCTTCAGGTCCACGTGGTTGGGTGGAACATACTATGCACCCCATTGGGTTCCCACGTTATGTTTGTGATGTAGAAGTGGATGCAAAGCCTCCAGAGCCACACTTGGTTGAAGACTGGTCCTCATTTTGTACCTTATTCTTCATTGATGTATCATTCTTGTACTTGATGTACTCTTCCCGTTGATATAAGGGAAGCATTATGTAATGTATTACTGTGTCCATGATGTGTTGTATCTATGGAAATAAGCTCCACAATTTTACTATTGAACTATGATTTGAATTGTAATAAAATGTTGTATCATTTTCCTCTCTATTAATTATGGATGATTGTATGATATCATAATGTAATCTTGGGTTTATTCTCTTTCATTTTGACAAAATTTTAGGGTTCATAATGACCGTTTCATGTACCCCAGAGGATGTAGATGAATTTGTAAATGTATAATTGCTTTTCATGTAATGAATGTACAAATTTATCTTACGCAATGTTTCACTTTCAAAAAAAAAATTGTGCAGTGTTTGATGTCCTTTGGGGTTCACACAGCGAGGTGTTACACATTAATAATGATGATTTATGTTGATAAAATCCAAAAAAAAAATAAAGGGAATATTATAGTGGTATCAGAGCATGTTCTCCTGCCATGCTCTGAGTTCAACACTTCAGTTGTTAGATGAGTGACAGGGAATTCTAGTATTACACTAGAGAGCATAACAGAGTTCAGTTTCAACTTCAAGAAGTTCCTAAAATTGATACTTTTCAGAGGTTTAAGAAACCGTGTTTTTCCAGTTTAATTCATGGCTTCTAATAAAGAGAAAAGTTTGAAAAAATCACTTTACATTGCAAGAACACGGCTCAATGAAGAATGCTAGTCAATGGAGGAAGAAGTAAACATACTTCATATGTTGGAACAATGTTTGAGCTAGCTGAATTAGTCACCCTTTGAAATGATTAGAAAATAATTAATACTTTTTAGAGGTTTAAGAAACCGTGTTTTTCCAGTTTAATTCATGGCTTCTAATGAAGAAAAAAGTTTGGAAAAATCACTTTACATTGCAAGAACAAGGCTCAATGAAGAATGCTAGTCAATGGAGGAAGAAGTAAACTTACTTCATATGTTGGAACAATGTTTGAGCTAGCTAAATCAGTCACCCTTTGAAATGATTAGAAAATAATTAATACCTGCAATGATTTCTATGAATCAACCTTATTGGTTGATGCATCCTAATGAAGAAATTGATTTGCTAATCACTTCTTTCCTTAGTGATTTGCTAATCACTTCTTGCCTTAGTGATTTTCTAATCACTTCTTGCCTTAGTGAAGTGATGAGAATCTTGGCACCTTTGATGCCTTATGATGATGACACTTTGAGGAGAGTGCTTCATATGATTTTTGAAAGTTTCTAGGATCTTGATGAAATAGACCGTAGCAGTCTTTTTCCACAAAGAGTTGCTATATTAAAGACATTCTCAAAGCTCAGAACAAGTATATTGTTAATAGACTTAGACATGCAAAATAAAATATATCACTTGTTCCATTACCTCTTCAATTCAACTTGGAGTGAGCAAGAGGAGGATGTACTTTTAGCCGTCATAAATATCCTTGTTTTGACAATCAATGAGGTTGAAGTCATTCCCCAAAATGTCCAATCTCTTATTTTGGAAGCATATGAACAAGAAGAGAAGATTTCTCCTATTGTTGATATATTGATCAAAGGATTGTTTAATCAATGTGTAGAAAAATTGAAGCCTCTTTTAATGAATACCGTTCAAAATAATGAGGAGAATTCTTATGCCTAAGAGAGGAATGAAATTTGGAATCCCATTGATTATGTAACATAATCTCAGGTTGAATCTCCAAGTATGCATTTTTTCACGCATTCAATAGAAGAATGTAATGAGACAACATCTGTTTTAGGGATGCATGAAGAAATCAAGCATTTTACTGAAGAATGCAATGTGGCAACAATAGTTTTGGAGTTTCGCGACGTGTCTATACTTCCTACAGAGGAGTGCAGTGCATCAACACTAGCTAAAGAGACTCATGATTAAATTTCAAGAACTGAAGCTACACAAACTAAAAATATGTCTTTAGTTAATGATATCCTATCAGCTAATGAATTTCTTCTACATCTTCGTAATTCAGGAGGATTCTAGTTAGAACAACAAGAAAAAACTGAGAAGGTAGAAATGGAAAATTCTTCCATCACAAATTTTGAATCATGCATTGAGGAAGACACTGAGGGAGTAGTTTCTAGTAGGCACAAGCCTAATTTTTCTTTGCTTGAAGCTAATTTGAAGCAAAGAGCTAGCAACTTGGAGAGCACCATTGGAGAGATGATGAGAAGTGTGCAATAGATGTATGACAACCTAAGGAGCACAGATGAAAATATTTTTGATATATTTATACTCTATGGAAACACTTCATCAACTCAATTAGATCATGAAAGAATCAATCAAAGTTTGGTAACTACTAAAAAAGAGATGAAAGCTTTATCTAAACTTGATGACATTCATTGGCATGTGGAAATTTTGATTTATAATGTGCCAAGGAATCAAGATGTGTGTTGCATTCCTATTCTTGATATGAGGGCAATTAAGAATGTTATGGAAGAAATCAAAACGAGTCTTTTGCACATCATTAATGATAAAGATAGAATTGCTCGAGTTGTTGATGAGGCATTAAAATGGAACAAGCAAATAGAAGCCAAATTGCTTGAAGTTCATGAAGCTTTAAAAGAAGTTGAAAATCAAATATTTGATGCCCAATCTTTTTGGGAGCAAGAAAATAAAGGAAGAGTTGAAGAAATTCAAAGGGTTCTTGATGAGCTTGATCTCATACAAAGGACTTATGATTTGAACCAATGTTCGGAAAGAAAGGAGACTTTAAGTTCAAAACAACTTGGCTTTCAAGCCTATGATAATCCTTTATTTGAAGTTGGTGCTAATGAGTTTCATGAAAATACTTTTTTTGAGATTAATGAGGAAATCTTTTTAGATACTAATGTTTAAGGGAGGAATTCTAGCACGTCTTCTAGCAGTGGATTAATGATACATGAGTTGCATAATGGTGAAACTACTACTGACAATAGTGCGTCCACTTTTTAGGAAATGGAAAATCAAAGAATGAGGAGGAATGAGGTTATGGTTCTTGATTGGCATCAAAGAACTGACTAGCATTCTGATGAGGAGTTCATTCAGTATCTGATGGGAATGTTGGTTAGATTTATATCAGATTTTATGTTTGCACTAGCTACCTTAAGAGTATCTGATTTCAAATTTGAGTTTTATGAAGGGTTCATTGAATCTTTTCGGCAATTCATGTCTCATGATTTTGAATTCAGTTTTTTCAGTAAATTTAGATTTGTTGAATACTTTTTGGAGTTTCAAGAAGTAATGATTTAGATGGAACATATTGAATAGAGAATTCAAGTTAGAGTAGTTCTCCGCCTTAGGAATGGTTCTTCTTTACTTATGGTTTGGGATCCTGATATCAATTTGCATTTGACACTTCTAGGAGTATGGGATTTTTAACATGTTGTAAAGAGGATTATTATAAGTGAGAAGAAGGTATGTTGGAGTGATAAGCATCAAATTTTATGTTGTAGGAGTGTTGGTACCTTCTTTATCAACCATTTGATGAATATTTTTGAACATTAATTAGTGTTTCTAGGAGGAATTTGGAGCAAAGAATGGTTCTTTGCTATGATGAAGCTATTAGAGAGGGTATTTCTAGCCTTGATTATGAGTAGATTGATCAAAATGAATGATGATTTTCAGTATTGCAGCAACTGTTCATTTCCTAGCATGATGATTTCTCTTAAATCTGATGTTGAAACATTTATTTTTGATTTGGTGGGAAGCTAGTATACTCATATTTTCACTTCACAATCTCTTTCCAGAGATGATTTTTGGCTTCAAATGGGAAAAATGGGGTTCAAACTGATCAGAATCAGTTTTTGGATAGACTTCAAGCTCTTTCCAGTAGTTACCCATGCACATTCTTTTGTATTTATGTTTGGGGCAGCAAACCTTGGATTGATTTGGTTCATCATTATAAGAATTTTGGACAAAGAATTGTAAAATATTTCAAGTGTCTTCTTGAACATGTTTGTATTCTTCAGAGAAAGCATTGTACATTCTTGAAGAGTTTTGAGGATGATGTTATGTTTATGCAAAGAGTTGCTTCTTTCTTTAAAAATAGCCTTATTGGAGTCATTTTTGCAATTGTGACTCTATTCGATGCTTTGAGGAGTTGTGCTAATGAGAATATTGTTGAGTTACTTAGATCATTCTCCCTTGTGCCCAAGATGATGATAATCATTGGCATTGATGATATTCACTCCTCAGAGACTTTGGGGTGTATGATGTTGTGATGTTTTGATTTCAATTCCTCCTAGACCTTCAATTTAAGTCACATGTTTGGTAACCTTTGGGGGTTACAAAGGAGGAAAGTGTAGTTTTGGAATATTGGCTATGTTTGTGTGATCAATGTGGTGTAGCATCAGCATGGTGTGTCTTTTCAGAGATGGACTTTGGACCCTAGGATCCTACTTGGCACAGTATGGATCAAACATTTTTCTTGGAGTGTGGTGGCATTGCTTGACGACAAGTAATTTTGGGAAAGGTGGACAATAATGTCCCCAATTTAGCCCTATGCTCTTTAGTTGGATTTAGCCTATTTTTGAAAATTTGTAGGCTAATCAATTGAGCAAACTAGGATTTACTATTTTATAAGAGGTTTCAGCTTGGCTTTTGAAGGCTCGCTTGTAGGTTTTTTGAAAATCTATTCTTTAGAGCTTTCTGGGTTTTTAGAGAGCTTCGGGATAAGGTAACATGCACATTGAGAAAATGACATGCATTTCTCTCTAGTACCTTGTATGTATGAAATATTTCTAGGATTTTTTGGGTTTTCAGAGAGCTTCAAAATGGTGTAACATGCATCTCCATCTAACAACCTTTCCAAGAACTTACTATTTTTAGTAGGTCATGGCGGCTGCCCGATTTGTGCTCAAATGGCATTTGGGAACACTTACTATTTATAACAATTTACTATTTTTTGTAAGTTCTATTTATGGCACTGTCATCCTAGTAGTAGCATAGTCATTTCCAGTTCATCATCTATTTCTGGTAGGGAATTTTTGGCAACTTGGCTTTCTGAACTCTTGGAGTTCATTTTGGAAAAAAGTAATAATTTATGTCACATTTATGTTTTATTGCTACTTTGGACCCCTATCCCTAGGTGTGTGACTTAAAGGTTGTTTTAAAAGAGGGACTCAAAAGTGAACGTCCAAGATGAGATAATTGAATATTTTAAATATGTTTTAATTGCCAATTACCTTGGACACCTAGGGAGAGAAATTAAAGAAGGTAATTTAATATTTCATTTGCAATTTGAAAAAGGTGGCATCCCTTTTGGAGAAGTTGAAGTGTTTTTCTTTCTTTTCTTGGAGGTTACAGAGGTGATTCGGATGCCAAGAAGAAGTCTATTTATTTGTGCTTGCTCTTTCATTCTTATCTTTTGGAATTATGATAACATTATGTTATTGAATTGAATTCAAAGCCGCTTTGAGGAGATCCCTCCTAGCACCTTTACTTCTCCATTCTTCGAGCTTGAAACAATAGCTTCCTAGATGGAATTATAAAGACCATGCTTCACCCAGGAGTGTAGATAGAGCTTATTCATTATTGCTATAGCAGATTGTTGTTGTATAATCTGTTATTTTTTATTATTAAAGGCAGATTGTTGGTTTAAAATATGTTTATACTACTGTTGGAAGTGTTAGCTGAAGCACATTTCTGTTCATGGCTTCATCAGCATATTTTATTTGGTTAAGGGTATTGGTGCCAACATTTTACTATCTAGGGCACCTCATCTCACCAATTTGCATATTTTAATTCTGAGTTTCTAATTTTTGGGAAGAGGTCAACCTCCTCTTGAGGCCATACCATTTTGGCTGGAGTGCATTGGGATTTGTGCCACTGAATAGGTGAAAATTTATAGGTGTCTTTTTGTTGCAATTTGGATGCCTAGTTCATAGCCTTCTTCAACTTTTAGTTTCACATCATTTAGACTCTGTTTGACGAAGTTATGAGCATAATGGTGAATTCTTATGTTATTGGTTTGGTTTTCTGTGTTTATTGTTTCTAATCAGATCTAATATAATTATGTTTTATGCTATATTTTTTGTTCTATAGCATATTGTATCAATTAGGGATTGTTCTCTAACATTCTAAGGTTCTTGATTATATATCTTAACATTATTGCATGGCTGAAGCTATCATTGTAAAGCTGGTTTAGTAGTACTAATAGCTATTTATATTTTTGCACTTTAATATTTTGTAATTACTCCCACTAAAGAAGTGGTTGAGTTTATATTTTACTTCTAGCACTAGTTGTTTTAAATTCTCCCCACTGAATAAGTGGTAGTGTGGATTCATGGCTGGCTTGCCACCTTATAATTTGTAATAACTTCACTTCCACTGAATAAGTGGTAGAGCTTTATGGTTGGTTATTCACCTACTCTTGTACTTTCCAGCATTTACTTTCATTCATGGTCAGCTAGCCACCTAACAACTTTGTATTTAATTTCTAGTTGCTAATGATCCCTGACAATGTATGCTCTTACCTCACCCACATTGGGATCTTGGTGATCAAAAGGTGTAGGGTTACTCTCCAAGATGGGTTATATTTGGAGCTAATGCTAATAGTAGTGATTTTTCCTGATAAAATTTGGAAAAAATTGAGGGGGAATATTACAGTACCTAACTCAACCCATGTCATTGATTAGCAAGCACTACATGTAGGAGAGGCTAGAGAAATCCACCTAATTCCACTTGTAATCATAGAACAACATAGTATCACACTATGCAACTAAACTATACAAAAGATTAAGGTCATTTGGGACCAATATAGGAGGTATGGAGCCACCTAGGAAGATGAGGAAGTAATCAAATAGGAATACCCTCACTTGTTTGACTAACATGGCATGGTTTATCCCTAAGGGAGTATGGATGTCACATCCCAACAAACTCTACTTTATTTTTTGTTAAATGTATGGTGTCCTGATGTAATCTGACCAAGGAAAAAACCCTACCATTGAAACGATAATCATGCTTGATATTTTGAAAGATTGTATGGATTTAATGATTGATGCTTTAGATTTAGCACTTCAATTGTTAACTGTTATAAAAATTAATCAAAATTTATGAAGTAATTGGTTTCATTTTAATTTATGGCATGGTTGTATCTATACATGCATGTTGCATTTTGGACTAAGCAAGTACTAACAATCTTGTGTTCACCTACGTGTGATACATTGGACTGGTTTTGCAGGTGCCAAGAGTGCAAAAAAGGGAAAACCTAGCAACTTTCATCCTAAGAACAATTCTAAAGCCATTTAAACCTTGGTTAATCACTTCACTCTAGAATGATAAGCCAAGGAAAACCCTACCTCTGCCTAGACATTGTATAAGAGTTCTCTATAGCAGGAAAAGGGATTCTACATCTATGAATATGTTTTGGCAAAAAACATCTTTGTCCTAGCTAATTATTAAGGTGCATAAAATAATAATGCTCATTATAACGAGTTTGTCAACCAACACAAACTTATACATGCGTAAGTGCACAAAGATGGTTCCCAAAAAGGGGGCTTAAGTGGCCACTTTTTTCTGAAATCATGAAATACTGACCTTGGATGTGAAATTGAGGATAGTTACACTCAAAATTTTGAGATGGAACAAAAACAAGGATTGAAGTGCTCCAAGTCTACTTTCTAGACTACTAATTTATTTTGAAAATGGTTGAGATTAAGGGGTTCAAAAGACGGACATACACAAATTGGTGTTTTTTTTGTCAGAAAAAAATAACATAGCAACTCTTGTACCACCCTAGTATGGTGAAATTTTTTGTAGTATTTTTAAAATCACTACAGTCAGAAGTTAGCTAATAGTATCTAGTTGATGCACAATTTTTCTGATAATTTGCTAATGAATATTTATTTTTTTACTAATTTTCTAAGTGGGCACTTCCTGAAAAGCAGAATTTTGGCCGTGCTCCCCCTACAAATTTTGGAAAGTAATTGATTTTTTTAAATTTATTTTAAATTTGTAGAATGGAGTCTAGTTTCTAAAAATGTAATTTATTTGAAATTTCGATGAACGGTTAATTTATAATGAAAAAAATACCAAGCACTACTTTTTGGAAAAAAAGAGACATACAAAAAAAAGAAATTATGGATGAAAAGCTTAATATTGTCAAAAAGTGAAAAAAATTACATCATTGGATAGCTAAGAGAGAACCTAAAATTACCTATGTGTTTGATTTTGTCGATATTGAACCAAATGCAATCATGATGGTGAGCACGAATCTGATTATAATGTGAAAATTTGTAGAATTTGCAAAAACACGTCTCTAGTCGTTGGGAATGCCCTCCAAGCCTTTGGGTTGGTATTCCAAGGCAAATAGCAATGCTAAGGCTCGGGGATTCCCAAAGCAAGATATAACACGAGCACGTTATAATGCACTCACATTATTTCTTAGTTTTGACATTTTTTTGCTTATACGGGATACATGTCAAGCAATACATAACACGAGCGTGTTATAATGCGCTCACTTTATGTCTTCCTTTATGTTAAATTCCAATCTATTGAATATTTGTTGATATATTTGTTTGTTTGTATGTACATGTATGTTGGTGTGTCATGTATGTATGTATGTATGTGTATATGTATCAGTGCATGTATATTGTATGGATGTAGGATTGTATGTACATATGTATTATGCTTGTATGTATTTATGTATGTCTTTACAAGGAGGGAGAATTTTAAGAGAGAGAGAGAGAGATAGAGTTGTCTAGGTAGGGTGGGATGGGGAGAGGGAGAGGGGGTGGAAGTGAGATTTTAAGATTGGGAGTGGGAGAGAAGGGGTTGGAGTGAGGGGGACTTATCTAGGTAGGGTGAGAGGGAGAGACTTGACAGATAGGTAGGGAGAGGGAGTCACAGAGAGAGGGAGTGTAGTGTGAGACTTGAGAGAGAGGGAGAGGGAGGTGTGGGAGGAGGTTCAACCTGAGAGAGGGAGAGAAAGAAGGGGTTGGAGTGAGAGGGACTTATCTAGGTAGGGTGGGAGGGATAGATAGAGAAAGAGAGGGAAGAGAGATGAAGAGAGAGAGAGAGAGAGAGAAAGTTACCTAGGTAGGTTGCTAGAGGGAGTGACATGAGAGAGAGAGGGGGGTGGGAGGGAGAGACTTGAGAGAGGGAGAGGGGTGGAAGTGAGAGTTTAAGAGAGAGGGAATGGGAGAGAAGGGGTTGGAGTGAGAGGTACTTAGCTAGGTAGGGTGGGAGAGAAAGAGGGAGGGGGAGTGAGAGGGGGTTGGGAGAGAGAGAATTGAGAGAGGGTGAGAGAGCGTGGGAGAGATTTGGAGAGAGTGGGAGAGAGGGTGGGAGAGAGTGGGAGAGGGTGGGAGAGATTGGGAGAGGATG